>WBMV01002843.1:486813-726620 GCA_013396655.1 Campylorhamphus procurvoides | reverse complement strand
TCCCTTCTTTTCCCCTCCACTCTCCTCCCCTCTCCTCTTCTTTTCTTCTCTTCTCTTCTTCTCCTCCACAGAAAGAGAGAAACTGCTGTCACACACAGGGACAATTTCACATGTCAAAAAAGGCAGGTGTGGGGCCGCAAAGCATCATCCAGCAACATAAAGCCAGAGGGCAAGGGGATAAACATGACCCTAATATTTTAGGAGCTCCACCAGCTAACAAGAGTGCAGAATTAGGCCTGGAGTTGAGGATGCCACCTGTCTTCTGAGTCACAGCTTTGTCTCCAGTATGCCAGGGCAGAATGGCTATGAGGGAAAAGTGTTAAAGATTGACTCATCTATAACTAAAAACAAAGCACACCTCTAACAGATGGATGCTGGCAATATCAGTATTTAGTATGGCTCTAGTGAGAAGCACACCATTTCCTGCCTGCTGATTGAGGAGTCCGTACCAAGGTGCACATTCAGCATACACTGTGAGCTGATGCAAATGTTCCTGTCACAAATGTTCATCTGTCGGTCACAATCAGAAATGATGATGGTCTTCACTGCAGCCTCAAAGCCAGTCAGTACCCAGGGACCTCTTGCTACAAGCATTTTTTCGCAGCAATCACTCAGCCAGCACATGCTGAGGGGTAACTCCAGCAAGCTGCTCTGATCTGGGCCAGTCTCCTTCTTTGTCCTTCCTTATCCATATTCAGAATGATAAATGTCTTGGACTGACATTGAGATAAGGGGAACCTCACCTTAAAGGCTGTCCGTGGAGCCACACTGACATCCTGAACAGCAAGTTGTGTGAACAGAGATCCAATGTCTGATCCCTCACAACTCCCTGATAGGCTGGGAGCATGTGGAAAGTGGTGTCAAGCCTTGAAGGCTGCAGGTGATGTACATTTAGCAGCTCAACATCCATGTTCCAAAAGGCTTCTGACAATGCATTTCTCACACTGTGGTAGCAGTAGATGATAGAGAACTACTCTGTGTGTCTTCATGCTCCCCCAGTTTCCCCATCTCTTTTCTCCAATTTCTAAGTCCAACCCAGCATCTTGCTTCTTCCACCCCACCTCCTCTCCTCAGATTTCAACCACAGGACTCTTAAATCCTGAAGTCTCCATCTTGTCTTCTCCGCTGAAAGCACTTCCCTACTCCTACTCCTACTTTTGTTCCATACACAGAATAAACACAAAAGTTTGGAACTGCCACATCTAACGAGCCCAGTTATGGACAAACTCCTCCACAGCATCTGCCTGAGCATCCAGCTTCCCCCACCCTCCTTGGAAGATCATTCATTGAGGCGCAGGAGTGGGGCAAGAGATGATCCATATACACCAGGTATATGAGTCAGATAACCATCTTTTATTTGGGTTTCTTTTTTTGTTGTTTTTTTTTTCTGTTTTGTTTCTTTTTCTTTAAAAGTGGTATGTTAACATCAGGTCTTTCTCTACATTTTCAGAGCTCTGTACAGGTCTTAAAAGGAAATAAGCAATGCTTAATGTACAAAGTAAAACCAGAAAACTAGAAAAATCTGAATAAAATGGAGCAAGTTGCTGTCAGGAATACAGTACAAATTAGTAATTAGACGTCATCTGAAGTGCAATACCACTGCAGTAAGGATGAGTTAAGGAATGAAATAAAAATACTCTATTTTAAACAAACAGTATATATATATATATATTTATATGTATATATTTTACAGATAGTAGACCCAGTGATATCTGTAGAATTGTAAAAACATATTTACAAATAACTTTTTTTTTTAACATTACATATACATCAGCACCATAGGAAGAAGGAAGAAAAAAAAAACCAACCCCAAATGGAATAAAATCTACTCTCTAGTACTTGATCCCAGTATGGAGTATTTGGAGGAAGCTTTACAAAGACAACAGAGACTCATCTTCATGACCATTTATTCACCAAAGCCCATATCTCCCTGATGCACACAGACTTGCATTTGGCTGCCACATGGTGGTTGTGTTCCTAAGCCCTCCTTTCCCCGAGGAAGGAATGCTGTGCCATTCCCAGGGCTGTCCCCCACCCGGCAGGCTGGCTGCCTCCCCATCCTGGCACAACTCCATCGTACAGGGCTGGACAGGTGTGTGCCTGACACACACAGAGGCACAGCACCCTTGTCCCTTCAGGGTGCTGTTTCTCTCAGTGCTTGCCTATCCCTTCCATTCCAACTAAGAGGTGCTTACACTCAAGACAGACCAAAAACTTTGGCTGGTGTTCCCTTTCACTGAATTAGGGCCCAACCTGGCTCCTTGCTGAAGCAGCTCACAGGCAAACCAGGATCGTCTTCAACAGGAACTGGAATTGGTCCTCATATTTTAAAAAGGGTTTAGCTAAAAGAGATGCAACTAAAGCTGTTTTTAAAAATTTAGCAGACAGGGCAAGCTGGATTGGCAGTTCACCTTGAGCACATTGAAAATGCAGCTTGTCCTGCCTAAATCATAGCATGTAAAACAGGTAATTCCCCTTCTCCAGGTAAGCCCTGCAAGGGGATACTGTGCAAAAGGAACTCCAATGGGGCGCTGAGATGGTTCCAGGCCCATTTGCTCCCACTCTTCAATGTGATGCATATCTGTGCTCCACAGGGAAAGGCAGGATGTGAAACTGTAAGTGCCAAGGCCCCCATGGATTTCAGGGGCTCAGCACTTCACACTGCCAGGCCCAAGGAGAGCAGCACACAAGGAGGTAATTGGTAGCTGGAGAGGTGGTACTGGTAGTTGCACACTTCTGCTGCAGAGCACAACTTATGGCTCACAGAGGCCAGCACTAGGTCAGAGGGTGCCCAAAGTTCTGGACGCTGTGGATCATGTTAACAATTTTTACGCACCACTATATAACCTGATAAGCAGTTCTTAGCTGAAAACACTAAAAAGATTAGAGGTTTGGGAGAACAGCTTGCCTCAGCCTCTGGCTGCAGCTTGGGAACTGCTGCTTTACACATTCAGAATGGCTGGTGACTCAATATTGTGCGAGATATATCACAACTTCATTACAGTGCTGGTTAGCACTGGTCCACACAGTGGAGATAGTGATGCATTGCTATTACGTAAAACTTTAGTTGGGCAGACCCCACATTTGTAATATCAATTATTTTACCCAGTCACGAATGGTCTTTACAGCAGTCCTTCCCTGGCTCCTGTTCTTCAAATACTGCAAATACTGAATTTTATTTCAGCCAACCAGAGAGATTACACCAAACATCTGTTTAAAACTGAACATATTCCATGGAGAGCCCAGATCCTGGGGTAATACTCCCTGCCAAACTCGCACTTGCAGGAGGAGAGGAGAAACTCATTCTGTGTGCCAAACCCTCACTGTATGTTTTTTCATGCCTGTTTTCTCCTCCCCTTCCTGCCTCTTTGTGGCTCACCTGGATAAAAGGTGCAGCCAGCTCACCTTGCTATACATTGAAGGATGGGAGGCAAAGTGAACTGAGAACATACTGGGGAGGAAGGAGAGGGAGGGACCTGCGTAGGACCTATGCTGATGTCTCTTGATACCTCTTAGCCCTTCAACACCCCCAGGCAGCCAAAGTGCTCTGACAGGGAAGCACTACTGCAAGTCCCAAGGGGACTAAGCAGCTCATTAAGCTAACCCACCCACCTAGGCCATCTCCAGCAGCAGTCTCATCATCAAACTGTCCTCACAACACTGTCAAATTTATGTTCTCCTACACTTGCATTGGAATTTTATCACTCTGCAGTGAAAATGGTGACCTCCCTGTGATTTGTTTAGGTTTGTCATCATGTTCCCTTGTGACAGCCCAGACCTGGCCCCATGGGCCTGGCCATGGCTCACCAAGACCTGCCTACGCCTGGGGTTAAGCCTGTTTCTGACCAGGACTTGTGCAATTGCCCGTGGTCATTTGTGTTATGTGTCATATGAGATGGGAAACATTGGGACCACCCCATACCACTGTGCAATGAAGCCTCGTTTTAAGAGGGAAAGAACAAATTTTCCCAGAGGGAGGCACCAGCTGGCTTTTCCAGTTTCCCCATTCTGCCTCACACAGACACAGAGTGGGCACTGCCACACGACAAAGACTGCCTGGTAGAATGCCTTGAGATGCCAATGTTTTCATTGTCCCCTGAATCTTCCAAAGTTGGCTACAGATCAGCTCGGTTTGCATGGTTAAAAAAAAAAAAGAAAAGAACAAACTAAGCCCAAACCAAACCAATTCAAACGAAAAAACAACCATCCAGGGATGGGGAGAACATCCAACTCTCTCTTTTCTTTTTCAAATGTAACAACCAAAGCTCCAGACTATACAAGCCCATTCACTGGGGGTTTCCAAACAACTCGTCAAGTTCTTGTATCCACTCATCCCCTGGTCCGCTCTTAATGATGGAGTCCACAAGGTCTGCACCCTCTGCTAAACTGGAGAATGATCCCCCTGCTCCTTCATTACTGTAGTTGTAAGGTATGTCCTGAGTGGGATTCCTCTCGTATGCTTGGCCTTGGCTGCTCGGAGCAAAGTTACCACCTGGCATTTGCTGCGTCGGGGGCTGGCTGAAGCCTGACATCGTGGGGACCCCTTGGCTTATTGCTGGCATTACCATGGGCCTGCCCTGGCTGGCTGCCTGTTGCCCAGGTAGAGGTTGCAGCAGCTGTCTCCCCAGTGCTGGGTTCAGGGCTCGTACTGTTCCACTTGTGTCCACAACTGTCTGGTTAAGCCCCTGTGGGAAATGCTGCTTGGACAGCCGTGGCTGCCCAGACTGCATCGCGTACGTGGTGCCATTATTGAAGGGCCCCATTTCACCGCTAGTCCTTCCAGGTATGCCTTGTAAGCCTCGCTGTTGCCAGTTTTGTGTTCCTTGAGGGACAGTCCCCATCAGGTTTTGAAGTCGTGGTGCTTGTGGCCTCGATAAGACCTGGCCCACGGGTCCTTTCATCTGCTGCTGATGCTGGGGAAGAGCAGAGTTTACCAGCATGTTCTGCCCAAAACTGCCAACCATTCCCACTGCTTGTCCGGAGGCAGGCTGCCTTGTTCCCTGGCCTGCATTATGTGCCATGTTTATGCCACTTTGGTTTGGGTGCTGCAACATTTGGCTCATCCCTGTGCTCATGCTGTACATTCCCGGCTGGCTGGAAGAGGTGTTGCTGTAAGGAGCCATGCCCATGTCTGACTGGCCCGCAGTCGTGGGCAGCGTGCTCGGGTTCTGGGAGGGAGCCATTGCCATCATGCTCGCGTTCTGGGCCATCATTCGGGATGTCCTCATGTTCTGGAGTGCTGCTTGGTTTCTTACGGCTGCTATATCCTGGGGTGAACCTACACCGAAAAGGGAGGAAGGTCAGAAAAAACCCACAACCCTGTAAAACTTAATTAACACATCTTTGCATAAGGGAGAATCCATAGGAGCCTTTTGCATCACAGTAGGATTTCAGATTGCTGTTCTTTCTGAGCAAATAACACAACCTTTCATGTGAAGGTTAGCAGAGAGCCAGAAGGTTACCCATCCTTGGGAGATGTGCTTGCTCCCTAAGGCTTGCTGCCTTTCAGAGACAACATGTTCCCCACCTCACCTTGATGGCAGTCCCTGTCCTGATCTGCCAGATTCCCTCTCCTGGAAGGTGTGAGCCAACACAGCTCCAGTGTTGTCCCTAAACAGGAATGGCTGATTGTGTTGTGCATTCAATTGATGAGGTGGGACACTGCTCAGCAGAAGATTCCACTGATGCAGGTGAGAAACCTAAATTCCCTTAAGGCCTAAAATAAGGCTGACAAGGTTAAAAGGCCAATGATTTGCTCGCTAAGTAATTCTCAATTAGGACAACTTTGGGATGTATACCCAAAGGGATTCATGACTTCAGTCTGTTGAAGAATCGAGGCAACACGACTGCATGTGTAATGCATGATTATAGCCAAGGTTGCCTCCCTGCTAGTAACCTAATCAAGTACCTAAGCTTGATGGCCGCAGGGACTGCCAGGCTAAAACAGGCTTTTCTCTTACTTTGTTAGGACCAGAGATTAAATTTTTAAAAAGTGGCTTGAGAGTCAAAGTCCCCTCTTAAGAGTGAACGTGAGCCTTTCTTCCCTGTGTGCATTTTTGCTCCCCAGGACTAGCTACAATCTGCACCCTTCTCCATAAATAAAGAAAGAAGAATCCCTAAGACTTCAAAGTTGCATATGCCCTGTGATTCAGTAGAACTTAACCTCTTCAACTATGCCGGATTCACCTTCCAGCAAGCAAATGGGAAAGCTTCCACTGGTCTCCTTCCATGGCAGCGAAGCAGCTGAATTTCAGTTTATCATTTAAAGCTCTCCTTTAAATATCTCCATTGTCTCTCAAAAGCCTTGAAAATGGAAATGTCAGGCTCAGAAGGCAAATCAATTTTTTAATAGCTCAGGAGGCATAAATGAATGGATTTTCTATACATTGCTACTGATTAAGTCTATGGAAAGAAGAAAAATTGGGGGTTTGTGGACATTTAAGGCAAGGACAGTGTCTTAGTGAATCAATACTATAAGCACATTTTACTTCACCTTAGGCCACTGATGGGAAACCAGAAAATCCTAACCTTGTTAAATTCCACACCATGGCAGATAACTGAACCATGCTTGCATCTTCCTTTCATGGGTAGTGGGGAGCTATCGATTTCTGGGAAGCCAATATGCTTCTGTATTTACTATCTTTATTTGAAAACAATTACCTGGAGCTCAGATTATGCCATGGGCTCATTGTAGGTTTGAGTCACTACCATACTGAACTGAACACAATACCCTGCAGGTGAAGCTCGGAGTGTGTGAGGCACACAGTTGCTCCTGGCTCAAATGTTATTAAATGCAAGGTGTAACTATAAAACGGTTGCTTTAGGAGTTCAGAACTGAAGAACAGAATGTGACTGTTCTTAAATCAGCCCATATTTGCTGTCCCTCAGTGGCTGATAACATAAGTGAACATCTGTGGGGAGTGGAGAATAGTGGTCCCTGCTATTTATGTTGGCTTGGTTTCCATGAGAAATGGGCCTGGATAAAGGAAGTGCCATTTCTATAGCTTTACACATAATGCAGAGGATGGCTACCTCTCCCTTTGCTGCAGCACAATAAGCTTCTGGAGGATGCTTTTAGCTCCAGCATACAGACAAACAAAACATTTTGTAACATGAAGAGAGACCATCTGGATCTCACTTGAACAGGGCACATGTAGCAGCAGCTTTTACTTTATCCTTGCTATCAAACCACTGTCTTAATGATTGGCACAGGGGTCCCCTCGATTTTACTTAATTTAGATCCTGTCCTTCGATGATTAGAAATAGTCTCTTTTTATGATGACTCCAGCAAGTGCTTAAGATACAGATCATCTTAAAATCTTAATGCATCTTTAGCTATTTTTAATTGAAAATGGCAGTTGAAAAGCTCCTAAGGAGTCACTAACAGCAAGTGGTTCACATATTACGTTTGTTAACTACTGTGCTTGGTGTTAGAGACAGGAGATCAGACAAGGAGTGGTTAAAAGAGAGATGCAACACATTTTAAGGTTTTGGGCTCCCTTCTGGTCTCATTTACACATAACCTACTGCACTGGATTACATTCATGTGACTAAATAGGAAAAAAATGGTGAACTATTTAAATTAGCTCATTTATGAAAATTAATTCCTTGCTCTGTCAGATTAGCCTAAACTCCCTTCTCTGTTTCTTTAAATAATACATTTGAAGGAAAGGTTTCAAAGAAGCATTAATGCAGAAAGCTTGTACGTTTGCATCTCAGTGTAGAGCAGCACACACACACCTTCTCATTTTGCAAATGAATTATTGGGGGAAAAAATCATTTCATACAGAACTTGCTGCCAAAGATGAAAATGAGAAGTCAGTTAGAAGAAGCTACCCTCATATGTACCAGTGGAAGATGTGGCTGCCTGTTCATGTCCTGGGAACCAGAAGTGTTGCAGTTATATGACACTATCCTGAAAATATAGTGCAAGTGTGTGTTCATTTCATGTCTATTTAGAAATCATGGTTAGTGAAGAAATTCAGATGACACTCTGCACCTAAAAAGCTGAGAATTAACTTCTTTTTCCTAAGCCAAAGTTATTGTACTTACATTTTTCAGCTACCTGGAAATGCATAAATTTAATACTTGGGGTTTTTTTGAGATAATTAACAAATCTCCTTTTGCATCTCAGATATATCACTGTGTTCCCCACATCTGACATTGATCAGTCACTTTTCCAGATAAGGATGACCTCTGAAATCCTCTGCTCATCAAATTAGATAAAGTGGGGAATGAAGAAGGTTAAAAACAAGATATAGTGAGAAATGCTAGCTGAAAAAACCCATAACATCATAAGAGTGGAGGCAAACAAGATAAATCCATGAATGAATCCATGATGTCCAGATGACAAAAGAAATGTCAACGAAAAAGAGTGCAGCTTTCACTGAAGGGAGCAGAAAGGAAATTATAAACCTAACTGAATACACAAACCTGGGCATTCCCCTTTGGTAAAACATGTGGTGTGTGCAACAGTCTGTCTTCCTCTTCTGGCATGCTGCTTAAACCCTGGTTTTCACAAAACACACCTGCTTTCACACCCCTGCTACAGGGGCATACCTTGACTCCAAAATAGGAAAAATAATTTGACTTTTACCTTGGAACTGATTGACCTGTTGCACTGGATACGGACTTCGCTGTTGCTGCAGATGCTGCCGAGGCAAATGTGACTGCTGCTGCAACTGCTGAAAACAAAGGAGAGAAAGAAAGCAGAAGAAAAAGAGATGATTAATTAATTAGTGAGGTGAGAACTGGTGGCAAAAGTGCTGCAGCAGAACTGCAGTGGTTCTTATCTGGCAAGATATTCTGGAGAGACAAGTAGAGTCATGTGAAGAGTCCTCCTGAGAGCACTTGGGCTACTTGGCATGTGGACCCCTTTTGGCTCAAAAAGGAACAAGCACTGAGGCTAACACCATCTCTCCTTACTTACAGCCACTTCATCCTGGCCTCTACAGCATAAACTTCACTGCCATCAGGCAGAAAGCAGAGGGAGGGATATGAACTAACTTTGCTCGCCTAGTTCTAAGGGCAGCTGTAGCCACAGACATTTTCCTTCCCTCAGTCCTGCCAAGGTCTAGAGCTTTGTGTTCCTGGTGCAAGCCTTTCCTCCACCTCTGCACTCAAAACAGTCACCTGCAAGCAGTATTGCATCCTGACCCAAGCAGTTCAGCTTAGGACCATTCCTGAGCAAAAACAGAAATGGCTCCTAAAGCACATTTCCTCTTGTGCTTCAGTGAATGGTATTTGGGAAGCTGGTGACTGCAAAATGCATCCCTCACTCGATTCAGACCACAGTGCTTCTCTGGGGTTGTTTTCTATGAATACTCATGAATACTGCAAAACAGAATCAAGGGCTGATTATAAAAGCAGAGAGTGTTTACCAGAGTTTTCAGATGCTAAGGCATGCTCAACTAAGCACTTATTAAAAGGACATGTCTTGGAGCATCATCTGCAGCTGTACAAATACTGTGTCCAGAATAAAGGTAAAAGAATGGCGAGAGGTAAAAGGTGGCAAAGAAGGAAGTACTCATCCCTGAGTTCATATGTGTTACAAACTGTCAAAAAGAAAAAGGGAATCTTGTTAGGCACACACTATCCAAAAGCTAGAAGCCTGAGGACTGTGACTTCACCACTTTTCATCTCTGCCAGCACACTTGACAGCATCAGCCTTGTGGTTTTTTAACACTTTCAGGCTTGCCTTCAGCAGCCAAGTGACTGGCTCTCAGCTTTATGCACATGAATGGGCCCAACCCATGATACATTACTGTATTCTCACTTTTGTGCACTTGTTCATACTTGAATCAATTCATGCATCTAAATATTTTAGGAGTATCCTTCTTGTTCACTGAGAGTAAATTTTTCTGTTTCTCAGGAGCAACACGAGAAGAGGGTGATCAGTTTTTCTGTGGTTACGCAACATGCACAAGTTCCAACATGAATTAAAGCTGATCCCAGGTCTTAAGCCACGTTTCCCCTGCAAGAGAGGATAAGCCAAGCTTAAAGCAACTGACCTATCAGAACACCATCTAGGTAAAATTAGGGAACTGCAACTTTAAATTTGGATATGATCTTTGGCAGGATTTTGGGTGTGACTTTCCACTGACTTTCTCCTGAGGTGTTTTAAAACTACAGCTGAATTAAGCAAGCATCACCATTCAGAATGGGTAATTTAACATCCATATTGCAGGGCTCAAGAGCTCAGAAAATCAGGTGATAGGCTCCAATGCAGGTCTTCCACATTGCCACTGTGAGAGGTGGTTTTGTTGTTCTCCCACTCCAGTCTCTGGCTCCCCCCTTGCTGCCATCTCTCCCTAGTGCTAACCAAAGCACTCATACTGGCATACAATAAACCAGATTAAGGAACTGATCTGGGTAAATACTTTATCTTTGCTAAGGTTACTTTTAACCCACATCCACTCTTTGTCCCAGATCACTGTGTGTCTGTACAGAGATCTTCCCAGTGCAAGACCATACTCAGAGCTAGGGGAGAGGACCTGCAACTGGAACTGTAGCTGTGTCTGCTTCTGCTGGAGGAAAGTCACCATGAGATGCCAGTTTAAGAGCTAACTTCTCCAGTACCTAAAATCCCATGTGACTGTCAAAGTCCACCACTGGGAACACGGGTAATATTTGCCAAGCTCATGATAGGGCTGAGACAGATGCCTTTTCTTTGACAACCACTGCCAAAATACTGCGATAGGAGCCACAGGGGGAGCATCACCAAATCCAGAAGGAAAGGCTGGTGCTGTCTGTGGTGTGCATGCCCTCATACTGGCGTGCACTGAAGTGTTTGAGAGGGATGGATACTGTACCTGCTCCGCTAGGATCTGCTGCTGCTGCTGCCTCTGCTCTCTGAGGAACTGCTGTTTCTGCTGCTCGATGACGTGGAGCTGGGCTCTCTGCTCTATCAGCATCTGCTTCATGAGGGCTGCCTGCGGCTGGTTCCCCAGGAAGGGACCCCCAGAGCTCGTGCCCGTGCCCACGCTGCTGGAGCCTGGTGGCACAGAGGGCTGCATGGGCCCTGTGGTCCGTGACAATCCCACTTGGTGCTCCTGTGCAAAGAGAGAGAAAAGGCCTCGTTACTCGGGGTGCTCCACGGGCAACAGAAGTGGCAGCTCACGAAGCTGAGGAGGCACTGAGTCTGTAGGTGAAGTGTGGAGCTTGGAGAAAGAGAGTCCTTGGAAAGATGCTCATGGCTTGTGACCATGGACCAGTCCCCCCCCGGAGCACATTCCTCTCTGCTCCTGGAGTTAAACCCCCTCAGGTAAAGCAGGAGCACTTTATAATCCATTAATAATGAAATAATGAAGTTGTGTGCTAAGTTTTCTTTTCATGCAGGATATGTAACTTCCAAGTCATGGTTTTCTAAATTTTATCTCCCTTCTCATCCCTTCCCTCTCTTCATAACAACACAACAACATTTTAAAACAGTCCTCTGGATTGAGAAGCCAAAGTGTTAGGTGCACACAATGAACAGTGGGAGCTGGCAGCATTGATTCTCCTCACATTGCCCCAGAATCCCCGGGTTTAACCACACCATGTGTTTATTCGGCACTTCCATCGCGCAGCACGGGACCAACCTGCGCGGCCGGCAGGACGCGGGACAGGATCCCCACCCTACACCCACCCCGCTTTCTCTTCGCCTTCCTCTTCCAATCTGCTGCCTTTTAGGCATCCACGGACGGCCGGGGGGAAATCCCGGCGCAGGGACCGGCTCATTCGAGCCCCGGGACCGCCGGCAGGTGTCGCTGCCCGCCCGTGGGGACAACCCGGACCGGGGACAACNCCGGGAGCCGGGACAACCGGGAGTGGGACGGGGACAACCGGGAGCGGGAGCAGGGACAACCCGGAGTGCTCCCAGGGACAACCGGGAGCGGGAGCGGGGACAACCGGGAGCGGGGACAACCTGCGCTTCCCAGAGCCTGTGGTCTTACAAATCACCCCGTCTTTAAAACCCAGCGATCTGGCATGGGGGGTTTGGTAAGGAAACAGCGCTGCTTTCCCCAGGCCCCATCTCGGGTGTTCCTGCGTGTTAGGAGCCCTTAGAACCTCTTTAATTGTTCAATAGAGATGGGGATTCATTTAGAAACACCAACTTGACCTGTATCACTTTAGCATCGTTTCTGCAAACCTGCAGAGTGAGGTTTAGATTCACCTGCTTCATGGGCAGGTTTGACTGATGTCAATTATTGTGTGGTTTGGAACACACAGAAAGGTGCTCCTGTGGCTCCTACCCCAGCCCCAGTTAAAGGGTTAAAATCAATGCTTGCTTGGGAAATTAGGATCAGCCTTTCTGCATGAAGGTCAGGTTTTCAAGGACCCTTCTGAGGAAATAACAAAATACAAGTTGTCCACACCTTTGCTTTGCACAGATATTCCCTGAAGGGCTCTCTGCAGAAAGGCAGCTCTCCGATATTTAGGTTCTTTCCCTTTTTAACATCTGCCCTGGTTTGAAAGTTCCCTCCCCGCTCCTCTTTCCACTTCTCCTCCAGTCCCACCTTGTGCTGCACTTTGCACTTCACAACCTGGTCAAGCATGGTCCCTGCAGCATCCTAAGGGCAAGGGCTGCGGCAGCTGCTGGGGCTCCCCACGCTGGGGTCAGGGAATCACAGCTGCTCAGGATGCCTCAGCTCCTCCTGCACTGAGCCCTTTCACCCACCCCTGTCGCTGAGCTCCTGCTTGCTTTGCTTTGGGGGGACACACACAGACATCAGCTGTCTCCAGCAGAGCTGATGGCAAAGGCTTTTTCCTACCACCCCCTGGCCCTCCCCCGACTTCTGATGAAGTCATCAAGCTACCGATTGCATAACTGATACACAGGACTATCTTGTGTTATACTGGGAGATGGGCCAACCGCTTCCATTTATAGAAAAAAGCAATGCCACGCTGCCAAATAATGGAGCCTTTGCTGCAGCCACTATCGGGGGAAAAAAAGGAGGGGGAAAAACCTGGGAGCCAAAGGGCATGCTGTGAAGTGACATCCCTTGGAGCTTCCTCTGCGAGCCTCAGTGCACAGCTGCCTTTGGGGCTGCAGCCCAAGTCTTCTCTGAAATGCCTTCAAAAAAATTCTTCTTACAGAACTACTGTCCTGGCTCTTAATGCACGCATGGGTAAGGCTGAGGGACACACTCACCCCATGGTACTGCTGCAGAAAGCACTCCATTCTCTATTGGATTATGTTATAAATTAATTCTGGAGTTTAAAAAGGAAGAAAGCTTTGAAAGGAGCCCCACCAGCTGATGTGAGCCCCGTGCTCTGTGCAGCAGCTGAAGGAAATATAAAGATCAGCACAAAGGTGTTACCTCCAGTGTTGTGTGTTTAGTCATGCCAGGGTACACGAGTTTACCTACTCATCATGAAAACTTCACGGTTTTGGTTTCAATAACAGGTCTAAAGTCAAGCCTTCTTCATCTAGATCACCCTCCCACATGGAATATTTCTTCTTTTCATTTTTTTTTGGCAAAAGCTCTTCCCAACTGATGATGAAGGGCCCTGCTGACATCACTGGAAGCAGCCCTGGTTTATGTGATCTGAAAATAAAGCACAGCCCAGGCAAAAGGTCTCCACAGGCAGAAAAACGCTCCCTAGCACCTGGGAGCAGAGCTCTTTCTCAAAGGCTTTATCTCTGCAGCCTGGCACTCTTAACCTTTGAGGAGAGTGTATGGAGATGAAGCCTGGCAGTGTGGCAGGGAACTGATGATCTACATGGCTGCCTCTTACAAGACATGGTTGAGATGCAGTCTCACCACAGGAGCCAAGCACTAAGTCAAGAAACTCGAGCTAAGTGCAGCACTTACACAGCTACTGAGCTTCAAACCCTAACTAATCCAAGCTTCACTGACAATGCTCTTTGCTCCTGCTCTGCCTGCCAGCTCCTTTATCCTCCTACTGTACCCCAAGCCTTCCGGCCTCTAGACTTCCTGCTCCTCCTCCTCATTCCCTGCTGTTCCTTTTTCTTTCCTACACCCTCTGTCCAGCCTCTGCATTTTCCTTTCTCCCCCAACTGGCACTGCTGCTTCTTCCTTCCCTTTCCAGACACCTCCACCAGCACCCTGTCTCCCCAGGCTCTGGCTGCACATCACCCCTGCAGGTGCCTGTGCTGGTCCCCAACAGCCCATGCCCACAGCCTGACTCACCCTGCGACTCACAGGGATCCACAGCAGCAAGGGGACAGCCCAGCTCATTCCCCCAGGGCCCTGTGCTTGGGTGTGCGTGGGCACACGTGTACACGGGTGCCCTGTGGGGGTGGAGGCAGGTAGTCCTTGCAGAGAGTGACAAGATGTCCTGGAATGGGAAACACAGGCTGTATTCTCAGCCTGTGCCATCTGGGAAGACGGTACAGTGTGACTTCTGATTTTTCACTCTGGCTCTTTTTAAACACCGCCCAAAGCCACTGCATGCTACTTGCAGGCTGCAAACAGCTCCCTCCTGAGAACAGTGGTTTGTGCAGAGTTACAGGCACTCCAGTTGGGAACAGCAAAGCTGCAGCTCCGCCGCCAGGTCCTCATCGAGGGGCAAGCAAAGCCAAACTGAGAGGCTGGTTATGTGAAAGGGAGATGGTGCCAAGACCCCTCATCTGTGCCACAGGGAGTTCAAGCACACGGGCTGGCCCTGGCTAAGACTCCTGGGGTGCCCTCCTGCCCCTGTAGCCTCAGCTGCCCACTTTTAAGGCAGCCCAGGGACAGAATCAAGTGCTCAGCCCCTTGGAGCAAAACTGGCTATTGAAAGAGCCAAGCTGCTGTTTGCAGGGCCAAAAACAGGCCACCATTTCCAAACAGTCAGCATGACATCTCTGGTTTGTACAGCTACAGAGCACCGGTAAGATGAACTTTTGTAGGAATCTGGCTGCTTGCTTAATGCCTACATGGGACTTGCTCCTGTGGATAATCTGATCCTTAGTAAAGCAACTGGAGGATAAATCCTGTGTCCTCCCGGTGCACTTCCAGGGCTCTACGCTGTGACAGGATACTCTGCAGGAGTTCAGAATGATATGTGTGCATAGTTATGCACAGTAAACATAAGTGACTTTAAAAAGGAGAACAAAGGGGAGCAGAAAAGATCTTTTCCTCTTTGTCTCAAATCTTACATGCCTCTTCCTTATCATGCAGCAATTTATTCCTTCTGCATGTCATTCAATCTCCCAACTACAGCTAAAAGCAATCACACAATTTTCTTTCAGAACAAGCAAAAGGACCACGAGTTGATGCTCCAGCAGCTGGGCAGGTCGGTGTGGCTAAGTGCAGGCAGGAACAGCCAAGCCTATTCATGGGCCCTCTGTTCCTCATAATCAGAGCCCTTCAATCTGGAGGAGCCACCTCTGCTCCTGTTGAAGGCCAGGGAGGCAAAGTGGCAGCCCAGGGAAAAGGGGGCTGTTGCAGACAATGACTGGCAGAAATCAACAGAGGATGGGTATTCCACATCTGGGAACAAAGCATTTCCCAAAAAGCTGAGGGAAACAGATTGGAAAGCAAGGTCTAAATGTGCAAAACAGACAAACAGACATAATTCCCTGTACCATTTTGCAGTGTGTGAATGAATGGGATCCTTGAATATAAAAAGAGCAGAAGAGGAAACAGAAGCCAGAAGGTGACTTATCCTGCATACTGCATTAGAAGAATGATACTAGAAAAATGTATACACTCAGACATCTACATTTTAGAGTCAGAGCAGAAAAGAAGACACAGAAATGATTTGAGGCAGAAAGCGTCTGCCAGTGAGTGACTTAAAGAGCTCAATCCATTTAGCTTACCACAAAGAGAACTGAGAGATGCTTTGACCATGGTGTATAAAAATACCTTCATGAGGGAAGAAATCCCTTAAAGAGCTCTTTTATCCAGTGAAGGCAAAACCAGATAGAAGGGCTGGAAGCTGAAAAGAGATTCAAATCAGAAAGAAGAATTGCATTTTTACACTATGATTCTATTACCCATCAAAAATGGCAGATGTCCACATTTTGATGTCTTCAAGGACGACAGCCTTTCTGGATAAAGACAACACAGTGGTGTAATGGAATGTCCTGTGATATACAAGACAGAACAGCACTGTCTGCCCTCACCTCTGCACAGCTCTGAGCTGCTGCAGAGGCCACTCTCCTGCTTGCACCACACTGCTGTTGTGCAGACAGGCACCACTTCTGCTCTTAGGCACTGCATGTGTGTCTGCGTGTGTATGTCTGTATGTTAAGAAGGGAGGGGTCTCCAACCTATTAGTGGGAACAAAAATATTCCTCCATTTCTATACACTGTGTCACAGTAAAACATCATCTGTACCCAGTGTTTTTATGGCAGTCCAAAAGCACATTCCTATACTCCCCCAGAAATATTTCTATTAAATGCCTTGTAATGTTGTTACTTATTGTGTCTGGCAGGGATCTTAATCCTCTCTCTAAATCAGACTGCCCACAGCAAAGCCACCTTTTGCAGAATGGTACCATCCAAGAGGCTAAGGGAATTACAAACCCATTCATTTCAGACTTCTGGCTTGTTTGGGTTTTTTTTTTACCTCAAAAGAGCCAGTGCACAGGATGAAGAGACAGAATATACCCGTTCACAACTCCAGCAGCAGGCTCTGCAGAGCAGATTGCTTCACCTATTTCCTCTGTCATCCAGCCTCAGGGAGGGGCTGCAAACCTCCCCGCTCTCCCCAAGCCCCGGTTGCCATGGTCTTTCATACAGTATCTGAGCAAACAAGATCCCTCTGATGTTTGACACCAGACCTCTGCATGCAGCCAATTTGTTTTCCTTTCACCTCCCTTCGCCTGCATCTCCCCTCCCTGTGTTTTTGATACAGTTTATTCTGTCCACAGAACAAACAGGATCTGTCAGACTGTTACTTCTGTGCGTTTTTGTTTCCTTTCAGAAATTTTCTAATGTCTTCATTTCTGGTGATGAAGTAGGTAACAAAGGGCTCTAAAATGAGCAACTATTTTTCCAAAACTGTTTAAGAGCCAAAGGCTGGCAGAAGTGCATCTCAAAGCCTGCGAGGCAGAAGGGGCTGTCCTTCTACCTGCTGCCTCCCCACGGACCCACTTTTGCTCCAGCCCAGGGGTTTAACTCCACAAACCCTGAGCGTTGCCAGTGGGATTCGGAACACAGCATTTCAACAGAACGCCACTGAACTTCAACCAGCCCAATTAGACCAGGCTCATTTCCTCTTTTACAAATAACAGCTCTGGCATTTTCTCCCTTCCCCCAAGAAAGAAACCTTTGCAGGGGAAATCACTCCTGCTTTTCAGTTTTGTTTATCCTCAGTTTTACCAGGTCCACGGTATGGAGCATAATGATATAGTTGTTGGGTTTGTGCACTGAGGGAGAAGTGTTCATTTATCTCAAATAACTAGTTTCCTTGTAATTGCAATTTTTATTGGTCTTATTATTTTTAGGAGAAAACAAAAGCAGATCATCCCAAATTCAAACAAAAATAGCCTCTTTACATTCATATCTTTAAAAAAAAAGAGGGGGGAAATGACTATACAAATACAAAAATATTTGTGAAGTGCAAAATGAAGATGAGCTATTCTCATTTGCTTTAATGGCCCAAGCAGAGCCTCTTGCAAGGCTGTGGTTATCACCCAGTACCTGTGCCATCACCTATGGGATGTGTAGCCCGTGCTCCTTGGCAAGACCCCATGGATGTTCCCTATACATGCTGTGTGTGGAGGTGAGTAGTGACCACCAGCCAGCCTAGAGGGGCTGAGACCTGAGCAGGCACAGAGGCTCTGTGACTCTGGCAGGTCTGTGAGGCAGCTCCTGATGCTCCCACACAGTCCCTGCAACAGGAACGAATCCTCCCGCTCTGCACTCTCACCTCCACTTGAGCCTTTTGCACCAGTGTCCATAGTCCAGTGAAAACAAAGTGGTATTTTATATCATTTCCTTGCAGGAGTAAATGGATGGTGTTAATCAAGCCATTAATTTGACCTGCAGAGGGAATGACTTCACAGACAAGTTTCTGTGAGGTACGGATTTACAGCGTGTTGGTTGCTCAGAGGTTACTCCCAGGAGCAGCTCCCCTGCTGCAGGAGTATGGAAGAGCCACCTGGCATTTGTATTTCGGGGCAAGGGGTCTGAGGGGCTGTCGATGGCAGCAAAGCCAGCCCCTAACTGGCCTCTTGGCACCATCTCTGTATCCAAGCTCTCCCTCACCATCCCACAGCCATGGCACAGGCCCTCAGGCAGGGCTCACGGCAGGGAAGGAAGGAGGATGAGGATGCAGAGAAGCACTAAAGTGCCCAACTTTGTATTTTAGGCATATTATGAAGGCTGTAATTCCTCCCCTTAGAGACTGCTGCGTGAAGCTGTGCCATCATGGCATTCCACAGCGTGCCTTATCACTCTGAAAGAAGAGGCAACCTTTGGGGAGCAAAAGGCAGGAGGAGGGAGCTGAAAAACCTGCCCACGCCGTAGCTTTTCCATACCACATCCCTGCTGCCTTCTACCATAGCTGAGGGCTTTCAAAGCTACAAAATCAGCCACTCCAGAGGAGCTGTGACTTGCCCCCTCGGTGCCAGCTCAACTCTGCCTTGGCAAATTTCCTGAGGCTTCAGAAGCTGGTCCTGGAGCAAAGAGAGCTGAGCTCACCGAGGCCACTAGACCCTGAAGCCAGATAGAAATTGTCCTGCTAAAGGTTTTAGCTTTAATCAATGCCCCCTTCAAGCCCATCCTGGAGCAGGAGCGAGGAGAGCTAATGTGAAGCGTAAGGATAATCACGGCTAGAGAGCCCCCGGGAAGAAGGCGAGAAGAAAAATGGAAGATGAAAGCAGGCAAATGGTTTAAACAAACAGTCACACAGGGCCAATGAAAAGGGGGAACAGAGGGAAAATGACACAATAAAAATAAATGCTGTAAGAGAAAGAAAAGCTTCTAAGCACACACAAGGAAAAATGTGGGGCTTGGAAAAAGCAAAAGTATAAGAAATAGATGCTCTAATGGAGCTCTCTAGCAGCTAACACTCACCATTACCAGGCAGCCCTTTTCCTTCTAATGGCCCGAGCCTGTACCACATTATCACCTTGTACCCCATGGAGTTTGCTGGTTGTTGAGGTATTTCAGAGCCTGGCTCCAGCTCACGCCTGGCAGAAGCTGCCTGAAGTCTCCTGTGGATGACTGCAGAGGTATTTTTTTTTTTACTCTAGGTGAAATTTTGTTAAATTTCCTCTCAGTTGCTTTGTTTGAGCATAAACAAAAGGTATTTTTTTCACACTTAAGGGCGTTTTTCAGATCCTTTTCTCTGTGCTGTGATAAATGAAATCTCCTTCACTTTTAGAAATTCCAACTTGGCACTTGCGTTGCTCCTCAGCAAGCAGCATGTAATTTGCCAAGCCTGAAAGAATCCTGGCTGAGAAATAAACACAGTGGGCCATATGCTCTCCTTCCCATATGCAGAAGGCACCTTACCTCAAAAATTGGGATGAGCCTGCAATCGCCCCCATGGCGTTGCTTTTGCCAAGGCCAAAACCAGAGAAAAAAATAGATCCTCAGGAAAATTTACAGCAAAGGTTCTGGGCTCTGACAAAGTAGCCCTCTTTCTGCATGGCTCTGGGGACCTCCCCTGCACTGTCCCTGACCTTGTGGCTGGCCTCTGGCCTGGCAGAAACGCGGTGAGGGGTCGAGGAGTGTGTAAGGCACGTCCCTGGTGCTCACAGTAAAGCTGCACTGTCTCTAAGGGTGTTTCCTGGCTGTGAGATCTGTGGCACACAACTGCTCCTTTAACACCGCTCTCTTCTCGCTCATTCACACCGTGCCCTCATGAGAGGAAGATCACACAGCAGAAGGACGGGGTGAACTGAGGACTTCTCGCTGCTCCGTGCCCATATGAGACACAGAGGGAGAGTGTGACACGTATACGTGGTACCTCCGGGCTCCAGCAGTTAATGTGTGGCTGACAAAAGCTTTGGTGCTTATGAGGAATGGTCATCTGTACATATTCATGCATAAATTCCGTGATCTTCCTCTGTCTGACAGCGACTTCAAAGAGCTGGAATAGCTCCCTTGTCTTTGTTCGCAGGTGCTTGTCTGTGCAGCCTCTCTGCAGGTGGGATTTCCGGCTCAAATCAAGAGCCAAATATTTCCATAAGGTAGCTGGAAAGCCAAGGGAAATGGTCCTCCATTGCAGCTGTCTGGCAAAGCCACATTATCTTTGCTGTGGTTTCACATAACTAGCTGCTGATAAACTAAGTTGGTTGGGATGGCACAACAGGTGTACAATTTTTTCAGCTAGTTCTTTTAACATCCTTGAATCCAAGCAACACTGATCACCTAGTTCCAGCCCTTGAAACTCTTTTGATTTTTCTTCCGCCTTGGATGTGGTCTTTGTGTTCCCATTAACCACCTGGCCTTTACTTTGACACTCAATCATCTTAGTCCTACTGAAAATTGAGACGAGGTATTTTGATTTGGGCTATGCCTAGGTAGTCTTTAAGGTTTTCAACCTTGACATGCCCCTTGCTGTATGGTTACCCCTTTATTTATATAAGGAAAACCCCACAATTGAATTAACTTCTTTTGCAAGGCCTAACTCAGTTCAGCTTTTGGCAGAACTGACTTTATCCCTTAGGTCTCTAAGGCCTAGCTTGCTTTGCTGATCAAGCCCTTATTATGCCATATGAGGCTTTCTGGATAGCCTTGATACCTCTCCTGAGACAATGACTTTTCTCTTAAGCTTTAGACCTCCTCTCTCTCTTTCCCTCTCTCTCTCTCTCTCTCTCTCTCTCTCTCTTTTTGTCTCTTTCTGTCCTGCCATCTTCCTAATGCATACTCAGGTTTGCCAATCTAACTAGTCCTCTTAGGTGCAATCCCAAACCTTTTGCAGCCTTTGGTTCACTTCTCAAACCCTGCCTTCTCCTGCCTTCGCTGGAGACAGGTCTGTGCACAGGATTGTGTTGATAACTCTCGTGAGAGACTTCAAGCAAGACATGATCTTCCTCTGCCCCAGCTTGTTTTCCTTCACATCCTGCCTGGGTCTTTGCTCCTGGCCACAGAGGTGATGGCCTCATCAGTGGTCTCCAGCTCTTCTGCTTGTCCTGGCAGCCTTGCTGTGTCCTCTCTTCTCATCTCTATTGCCCCCATCTGCCTTTTCCTTCTTTGTATCTCACTCTCCTCTTGCTCCTTCCCCTTGCAGCACAAGCACGCTTTATTTTCATGCTTTTAAAAAAGAAAATAAAATCCAAACAACCCTTGACTCCTAGTGCCTCTCCAGCTCTCACGCTCTCTCTCTTCTAGCTGTCATCTCTAAGCTTATTGCACATGCTGCTAATGATTTATATGACTTAGACTGAATTTAGTCTCCATCTCCAACACAGATTCTTTTCCAAACAGGCTTTCACTTCTCGCCTGTCGCAGAACCAGGATCGCAGAGTTTCTAATATCCTTTGTCTGGCTGCAGCTCTGCACTACAATGCCAGGCTTGCTGTCATAGCCTGTGTGAGTCTTACAGCCTGTCAGTTCCTTCCGGAAATCTGGTCCTCCTCTCTCAGTGCTCCTACTTGACTCCAACACCTCCATTTGCTTACTCAGTGTTACTCAGTCTAGTTCATCACCACTCACCCTACCACCTGCTGCCATGCTAGGGGTGTGTGTCCCCATCCCTCATCTACTTTCCCTCTCACTCATAACTCAGAGCTCACCCTTCGCACACTTTCAAGGACCTTCTCTGCACCAGCGACTCATCGACCTAACTCTCTGTCCCCGGCCACTTCCCGTCTGTTCCGACTAAATTCATGCCCTGCCTCTGGGATCATCTTATGGATAACTGTCAGCTCAAGCTCAAAGTAGGCTCTCATCCAGCTCCCTACGTCTCCTCTCTTTCCTGTTTCCCCAGTCCCTGTGGGCAACACCATCGCCCGGCTGTCACTCAGCCCATAACCTGGTTGTTATCTCTGCCTCCACACTCTGTGCAGTCCCACAGCCAGGCTCTTGTCGCCTCACACCCTGACGGCTGCAATCTTACCCTGCTTGTAGACAGCCTGAGTGCTGCTGTCCAGGTCGTTTTCTTTGCCTGTCATCTTGCCTGTGTCATGTCTGTCTTTGCAGCCCTCTCTTGGATTCCCCTTCCTTTGTATTTCCACACCCTCCTTTGCTCTTGTATTCAGCTGCAGCATGTGCCACCTCACACATCATCTCTCTTTCACTGCTGAGACTTTCCATCACCCCATCACAACCCACTCTTTTCCACATGTTACATTTTAGCTAGAAGTGCCTTCACACTTTCCTCCCTGCTGGATTTTATCCTTGAGAGGAGATTCTTCAAATCATACAAATCTGACCGTGAACTCTGCCCCCAGTATAGTTACATTTGTAGAAGTTTGCAGAAGTTTCTGTCTCCATGATGTCCAGCAGTCTTCTGTTTCCTGGTACTCCCTGGTGTCTTTGTCTGCCTGTGTTATCTCTTATCTTACACTTAGGCTGGAAGTATTTGGGGGAAGGAAATATATTTACATCCTGCATCTGCAGGGAGCCCAGCACAATGAAACTCCTAAACTGGGACTTCGGCTCCGAGCTGCCACCCACCACAGGGCAAGTAGTTACAAATACAACTTCCATTTGCATACAGCTAAATGTGCTATTTTATATTCTGTAGGTGCAAAAACACCAGCATCTCACTGTGCCCTTGCTCCACTTTTTCTCCTTTTAAAGGGCGTAATATAAGCTTGAGATATCGTATGCTGAAAAAGTCAGGAAATGCTAAGTTATGGTTCCCACGGCAATTGTAACTCAGCCCCAGACGGCACAGCACAAAGGTTATCACCGTGTACAATAACAGAGGATGCTGAACACATGCAAAGTGACCAAATTACTGTCATGGCAGATAACCAGGTCTTTGAACTTCTGTGCAGGTAAAAATCTTAGGCATTTACTGGGCTTTTAGCATTTAATTCTGGAAATGTGAAGTACGACATCCTATAAATAAAAGTCAGAATTACACTGTATAGGGAGTAACTGGTGCCAGCAGTAGCTTGTAGCCTTCTTTGCAGAGACACAGCTAATGGCAACAAGAAATATTTCCATTACTTTATGAGCTCTGGTAGCTGTCAACTGAGAGAGGGATCTGCCGATCAGAGAAATCTGGGAAGACATCAGTGTGTCAGAACAAGTGAAAAGACTTGACACAGAGGGCACATTTTTGTTGAGCAATTTGCATTAGCACTTCTGGACAAATTCTACATTTCACATGCAATTCACAAACCAACAGCAGCACTGCTAATTGGTGCAGTTGCCACTCAACTGCAGTGCCTTGTTTGAGCTATCACTAACGTGAATGAAGACTACAGGCTTTTTTTGAAAAAAATGCAGCAATTATTTTGCAGGCTTTGAGTTTGGTTCCCCCTGCCCCCACTTTCATCCTTGTAATTTCATTATCTCAATAACTTAAAAAGGACACGGAATAGAAAAATGCAAACCTCAGAAAAGTCCTATTGAAATTATTAATTAAAAAAAACACCGTTTGCAAAGAATGATGCCCTTCATTAATATACCCGTTAGCCCTGCCATCACTGTGAATTTGACCTTGTCTCAAGAGTGCCAATGCAAAGCTACATGTGGATCTGAAAAAATAACAGTAAGTGGCAGAGCACTGGAGACTGAAAATCCCAGCAACCAAACCAAGGCTGTGCTCTGCTGATGGGATGACAGAATCTCTCTGCTCCCTCTTAGGTGGTATTAGAACATATTTAACTGAAAACAGGGCAGATCTCCCATCCATCATTCTTTATCCTTTGTAAAGTCGAGTCTCCTGTGAAAAGGAAAGAGCATCCATACTGCAGTTTTCTATTACTGATGCTCAGAATGCTCAGGCAGCTGCGGCTCAGCTGAAGGAAGGTTTGGCTGACTCCTTTTCCTAAGTTAGATGGCTATTTTTAGGCAACATTTCCTTTAGGCCCCTACAGTGCAAAATCCAAAGGAGCTAATGGGATTGGCAGGTGCATAGATTATCAGTGACCTCCTCTCGCTGAGCATTCACATTTCCTTACTACATTTTTTTCCATAATGTGAAAAAGGGAACAACCTACAATTAAAGATCTTCCAAACCAGCCTTGATGCCTTTTATATTCAAATGCTCAATGAGAAACCAGTGTGCAATAGCAAAAAATTGAACAGCACAAGAAGAACTATATAGATTCACCTAGAGCTAAATCAATCTAATTCTGAAGACCTTGATGTTAATGGGGTATTTTGGTTGCATCTCTACAGATGAATAAGTGTCTGGAATGTACTTTCATTCTGACCCTGATCTTTCTGCAGCTGCAAGAATCCCATCCCCTTTCCTGCTTCCCTTGAGATCTCCTTCTTGGCCCCATTCTAAGGGTCCAGCTTCACTATTGTAGAAGTCACTAGCAAAAGCCACATCTTATCCATGTCTCCCAGCTGTACCCTCCTTGAAAAGAATAAGAGAAGCTTACTAAGCCAGTGCAACTTCCAGTCCTGATCACAAGGGGTCTGAGTCCTGGACATGGATGTAATTTTATTTTCTGCAGTGAAGCACAAAGCAGGCTGTTGGGCAAACCCTTGTAGCACATCTTTCTCGCATAAGCAACTCCACTTGGGCTTCCTTCTGCCACACCCTGGGTTATAGGCACAGCAGTCACTTCCCAGTGACTAAATCCTGATTTGCAGGCCCAATTATTTGGAGTCTGACTACCCAGTCTTCTTCTTGGGATTTGGTGCTATGCATACCCCCTGCTCCCCAGGCTGAATCAGTTGGTATTTTGGGAAGCAGGGACTGGCTGGGAGCTCTGTCTGTGCCCTGTCCCAAATGCAGGTCCCTGTCTGAGCATCCCACCAGGTGAGCCATGAGAAAAAGGAGCCCCCTGAAATCCCCAGTATGGGGGATATGGGTTGCCTCCTTCCTCCCAGCTATTTTATCCTTTGTCTGTATTCAAAAGGCTTTGTCTGGAAAGCTGATACCTTGAACCCTTCACAAAGAAAAGCAAACAGTGGCTCTGTGAAACCACGGGCTGTACTTCCCAATAACAGAGCAGGGCTCCAATTTACCAACACATGGTGCGGCTGTCAGCTGTGGTTCTACAAAAACTGCAGAAGGTATCTTTGGACCTCCTAATATCTTATTTCTGATATATGGAGGGATTGACGAGTTTGCAGCTTCCCACCTGCTTAAATATAATTAACTACAAAACATCAAACATATGCATTCAGCCCTTTGTAGACATATCATTACCTTATGTGTTCATGTAAGGCACATCTGTAGCACATTGGCAGTACACCTAGTTAATGTGTGGGAGACTCCTAGGTTCAAAGCCTCCAGTGTTTCTTTTGTTCTCTAATGAATCCTTCTTTTGTTTAGCTCCCCCTCCCCTAAGGTTGTAGCTGTAACTCTGTCATTAGCATCTTAAAAATCTTTTCCTCCAAAACTACCTACAACACTGCAATAGGCTGGGAACATAGTAGGAAGCACATAAATGAATCACAATCCTTACTTCAGACAGGTTTAACAGGTCTGGGTCACTTTTCAGCAACACTGTTTGCTTCATTAGCAAACTCGGCAATCAAATATTCCCCTAAAAACCATGTGAGGTGAAATTCCTGTGCCATATCCCAGCTGGGTAAGCCGGTTCATAATGTTTCATATAAAAGATGCATTCATGGCTAATAGGAGTGTCACAATTTTTCTATCTGTGGACTCACATCTGCTTCTCAGTGTCCAAAAATCAAAGCATTCAGGCACCACCATGGCAGCCCACTGAGAATGTGAGCTGTATCCTTTGGGTGGAAACATTTTGTTGAATTTTCACTGAATTTCAACCTAATGGCTCCAGATTGGATGGATAGATAGATAGATAGATAGATAGATAGACAGACAGATAGATAGACAGACCGACTGGATAGTTCTAGATACTATGCATGGAAACATATACATGTAACACTGAGATATCCCTGACACACAGACTGGTACTTGTGGTGTCCACCAGAATCACCATCCTTCCCAGTGCTGGCATCTTCCTGAGCCTCATCAAAAGGGGCCAGTTACCAACAAGTTCTGGGAAAGAAGTAGCTGAAGATGCTGTTAGGGAAATGTTACCACAGATAAGCACAAAGACAGAAAGACTTCACCCATCTGGCTGTCAATGAAATGTACTGGGGGGTTTGCCTTTAGAAAAATGCCAAGCTAATATCACTGAATTACTGTGCTTTCAGCAGGCTGACTCCAGTTCTTTCCAAAGTTATCAGGCCTCATCTCCAAAACACATTAGGGACTGCCAGAGATGGCCAATGATCAGGGTGTGATTCAGGGCATTTCCTCTGTGACAAACTCAGCAGCCAGGCAGGAAGGCCACACCACTGACAGAAACGTCAGGACGCTCAAGTGCTGTGCTGCTTACACCTCTGGACATCTCCAGCAACTTAACCACAGTGCTCACACTTCAATGTTCTGCTCTCAGGGTAACTGTGCACCCTAGTAAGGCAGTTCAGCTGTATAAAAAGGTTTGGGATTCTTAGCCAGCATGGTAACATGGATCTAACTTTGTCAGACAACTCCAAGTTGTAGCAGAGTCATCAGACTTCAGCATTCACTTTGTCACTGCAAAAACATCGGCTCCTAAACAAGCACAACACATTAGCAACGTGCATTGTTGCCCTATATTCATCAACTAGCATTATTATTTTTATTTAACTGCAAGTGGCATGTTTTCTTTGCTGGCTTCCTTCCAAACTCATCTGTTACTCTGAGCTGAGGTAGTAGTATGTGTCTTCACTGCTTACGATGAGACATTTCTCTCTTAGAAGACATAAACACACCACCACCCAAAAATGGCATAGAGACAATGCACAGGGAAAAAAAGGACCATCATAAATAAACCCCATTCTTCCCCTCCCTGACTTTTCAGAAACAATCCTACAGCAAACTCCAGCTACATTGGCTAGCCACTAAAATCAGCAAAGATATGAGCCAAGGCAGAGCCACAAGCCTTCAAAAGCTGCTGGGGGAAGTGGCACAGGGCGGTCCTGGAGTGGCCCTGTCTTCCTGCTGTTCCAGCAGCAGACTGGGAACCTCTGAACTGGTTCTCTCCACAGTGACCACAAGTGCAACAACAGCCTTAGTTAAAGCTCACCTAGAAGCACCCTTCCTTTGGAAAACCAAACAGCTCCATGCTCACGCAAATCAACAACCCAAAGATGAGGAAAGCTGATGCATTTTCAGTGGGTGCCGGGCATGGATACAGCTGCTTACAAAAGGAAATTACTGAAGCTTTACAACGGCAAAATCAAGGTGTACAACCTAAAGGACTAATTAGCTGTTTCCCATCCCCTCAAAATATTTTCCTATGGCCTAAAAATACACCCTATATCTTACATGAAATAGAAGAGGATGCACATTGACTGTTACAGCCCTATCATAATAATATCACCTCTAATAATTCAAGCAGCCAAGGTATTCCCATTCCCAAGCTTGTACTCAGAAGGATCCCTCTGCCTGTGTGGCACCAGTTTGGCACTAGTGATTATATGTGAAACAAACCAGTGCTGTGTGTCTCATTTACAGGATTTTGCTGTTATTATCACTCCCTCACAAATCTTGGACTGCTTCAAAATTTATTTTCTCATCTTTCTTAAAGGTGGTGGCCATGGTGGCCATGCTGACTAGTACAAGTGAAAACCTACAGCTTTTTTCTGCAGCCACAGTTATTGCCTATAGGATGAAAACCTTCATCCACAGCAGCCTCAGTAGCCAAGGCTGAGTGCAGTGCTGCAACGTGGGTCACACAGCCTTTTTGAGGGGAATACGAACAAGATTAGCACAGAGAGGTCCAAAGATTATTTAAATACCAAAACAAACTTAATTGCCTAATTAATTGAACTAGGCTTCACCTCCTCCAGAATAACCCGACCTGTTCAGCACTGGAAAAGGCTGGTGTTGACACTGCCCTTGTTTGTCTGGCTGCGTGTCAGCCCGGGGAGGTATATTTAGCTTTAGCGCGCTTGCAGGATTGCATCTCGCAGCTCAACAGGAAATCTCTGGAGTCAGAGCTAAAGATATCACTGCACACTCAGAAATTTACGGCCAGCTGTAAAAGTGGGGCTGCGGTGGTCAGGGAGCTCAACAGCCTTCTTTTAAATGAGCGAGGAGGCTGAATTAAACACTTCACTGTACCGAGTTCATGGCAGGCAGGGTGCACCCGCGGAGCTAAAAATAGCGATAGAGGAGGCTCTTCTCTTGCTGGGATAATACTGAATTGATACATCCCGTTCCCATTCCCAAGCTTGTGCTCATGAGTAGATGGGGAGGGGGGAATCTGAGGAGGGGGAACTGGGGACTAGTGCTGGAGGAGCACACAGAGATCTCCTCCTCCTCCTCTGAAGCTTCCAGAAATTTTAACAGTTGTCAGATCCGTTTCAAGAGAGATAAATCATAAAAGAGATCACTCATCTAACACAGGCTTTCTTTACCATTAAAAAAAATCTACACATGGGTTGTAGCACCAATTCCAGGGCAAGTGAATGGACAGAGAATCCTATCTTGCCTGTCCCTGATGTTTTTAAGTGCCATTTTGCCCAATGCTCTCAGGGCTCCTGAACAGCCTCTCCAGTGCTGGGCAAGCATGGGGCACCTCAGCCACAGTCTCACTTAGTGCCTCAGTCTTGGAAAATTACATTACTCAGGGAAAGAATTTACTGGGGATAATACAGAACTGATACTGATTTAATGCTAAAAGTTGAAATGGTTAAAAATTAACCCAAGTATGGAACCTCACACCTCTCTAAGGTTTCTCTCACAAAATCAGTGGTGATGTCCTGGTGGGTGTCCCACGGTGCCAGCACACCAGGTGAGCACCTTGAAGAGCCCATGGTACTGTAAGTTGGTGCCAGCCGTGTGCCCAAACAAGTCACGCCACCTTGTTTTGTTCAGTCACCACCATGAAATTACCAGGGAAGACAGGGCCTTGGAGCAAACCATGACTGGTGAGTAGGTGTTCTGCAGTGTCTCATATATGTGCTTCGCATGGTGTTTTGGAAAGCACTGAAATGTATTCACTCAGCAAAGCTCCATGGCACACTGAAGGATCAGGCCCCTCCACTTCACCACAGTTAAGGCAGAAACATGACCCAGGACCTTTCTCTACTGAGATAATGAAAAGACAGGATGCAAAACCAGCTCCTGTTTTCTGTTAATAAGTGCTTTCTTACTCTATCTTATCATTTTCTCTCAAGTGATGGCTAGCTGACTGTTTGCATTTCATCTCAGCTTTGGGAATGCTTTGTCCCGTCCAAGTAATTCGAGTCAGCCAGAGCACACCTCTCTTTGCTCAGTGACAGTACGGCTCTGTATGTTTATGAACAGAATCAAAAAGGAATAAATGTAAACAAGCTGTCTCTCTTTTGAAGAGCTCCTCCGGATACAGAGTGTTCTGTCAATAGCAATGTAAGGAAGTATTGCGGCCTTAGGGTCCTGCATGCTGTTGATATCAAAAAAGGGAACTTATTTCAGAGTCTTATTTAGATCAACCTGTTTTCTTTCAGGCAAAAAAGCCTGGGGTGCCACCCTGCCTAGAGCTGACTGGTCTCACAAGAACAGACAAATTTCTTTGCCTCCAGACAGGTCATTAATTGGTGGAGAGGAGGTAGGTAGGGGTATGTAGCCTTAGGAAGTGTGCAGGATTTGTTTTTATTAGCCCTACAGAAGAGAAGCCTACTGTAAGGCTGGGTTTGACAGCCTATGCATTCACAATCCAGATTTTGAACCAATCTCTCCCCTGCCTGATGCCTCAGCATCCCCACCCCTACAGCCAGAACAGTGACAGTTCCTCTGATTCCACCAAACTGCCCCAACCCCAGCAAGACAACGGGACCCAGGGAGCTGCAGTGCCAGCATGCTCTAGTTACCTAGTTATCTAGTTATCCTCAGATAAGACATCTCCTCCCAAAAAAAGCCCAGAATTATATTTCTTGTCTGCATGCACCTAAGCAATCCAACAGGCAAAAAAAATCTTCCTCAGAACAGAAGAAAGAAAATAAATTTCCCTGTCCTATTTGACTCCCATTTCCTTTGAGAAACACCACTAAAAACATAGTTTAAGGAGCAGGAAGGAGAGACAATGGCAGGATTCTTGGCTGAAAATGAGGGATTTGCTGTGGCCCAGGCAGTGCCAGCTTTTCTGGATGCTGAGACACACGTCTCCTTATTTCCGCCTGGGTGAGATGGAGTGGCAGGGCCCCATGAATCTATCACGGCTGCTGGGAGCTGACAGCTATGTGTTCCCCCTTCAGCAAACTGCTTCCCCTTTGTCAGGTGTCATTTGAGTGCCACACACCAGCAGGCACACACTCGGCCCCTCCTTGCAGGCATCTCTGCGGTGCCGGCCGAGGCTCAGTGGCTGTCGGAGGGTTTAAGGGATGGATGCTGCTGAGCCGAGGGCCGGGGCTGGCTGGGCTGGCCGATTTCTGCTGCTCCCTGGGCTGCAGGAGGTGTGGTGCCTCTCGGGCGTGTTGCATCACCAGCACCAGCTCATTGCTGGATCCACTACAGGGAGGAAAAGTTCAGTAGTAAACAGGAGACACCCCCCCACGCACACACCCGTCAGTAGGGAGTAATCCTGCAGATTTCCCACGACTGGAAGGTGTGGAGCCCTTCTGCACCAAGGCTCTGGTCCAGCTGCCAGGGCACGCTCCTCAGCAGCCGGCTCTCCTGGGGCGGCTCTTCAGGATGGTGACAGCTCCGCAGAGCAAAGTGCTGTGTTCCCAAAAACTTGCCGTGCCCCGTCATGACCTGACTGGCAGACGATGGGAGTCAAGCCACAGTCCCCTGGGTACACACCAGATGCTTTTACTGCAAAACCGCTGCCTTGGTTAAGCTGTCTATGCTTTCTCTTATGTGATGTACCTTGAGCTAAAAAGGCTCTCCTTGGATAATCCCTGCGTTTTAGAGCTTTATTGCCAGGAGTGCTCTCTGAGGGCACTGTTTAGAGAAGTGTCATGTACAAACGACAGAATCACAGAAGGCACTGATGGAGAAGATCACCTAGCCCATCTCTCAGCTCCCATGAGGACCTTTTAGTCCTCAACACACAGGAATTACTGTAACGAGAAAAACTTGCAGCACATCAATGCTCTTTTAACAAACAATGAAAAGCCTGGGAAGAGGAGGTGATCAAGAACTTTGTGATATATGCCCCTTAGCAGACAGGTCCTTCTAGAGATGGCCCGGAGAGTGTTCTTGTTAAAAGCCAATTGGATGAGTGACATTTGAAAAAAAAAAGGATACGTGTGTCATTTTCCCACGGCTTCCCCCTGGCTCAGTTCAGACAATTACAGCTTAACTACCAGGGTTAAGTTGAAGCCTTCCATGGTGTCAGAATATAAGATAGAGAAGGACACTGTCAACTTCTTTGGGAATTGAAATCTCATTTACGAGAAGGAAAGGCATCCTCTGCGAGCTCGCTCTTTCACATCTGAAAGAACCAAATCAAAGACAGTACAAAGGAAAAATGTGGTGGGTGTTTTCCACAGTAGCCTTTACCCGTGGTCTTTCATTTGCGTGGCTGCTGGAAGAGGAGCCCACTCAGAGGCTCTCTGAGGTAAAACTGCCTTGCCATTTCACAAAAAGGGAATGGTGCCTTCCCTACGAGCCTCCTCCTGATGAGCTCCATCAGAAGCTTCCCAAGCAAGTTTCCATCAGAGCCATCCCCATGCCACTCACAAACCTGCCAGCTCCACGACCAAGGACCACACATGCCTGAAATTGAAATCACATCCCTGCATGTGCAGTGAGGTGCTGCTTGACCGCCCTCCCTGGATGCACTCCCTGAAGCTGCCACTTGGCACTGAGAGAGGGGTCCTGGGAGTTTGCCTTTAACCAAAGGTGCCCACGCACAGACACAAGATGCCTCTGAGTTTCATTCAGCTCCAAAGTGGTGTTGAGGCTTGGAAAACACCTCTCAATGAGAAGGAGAGAGATAGGTAAGAAAGTGTTCTGCAAGCTTCTGCAGACCGGGAGAGAAATGCCCTTATCATACTCCTGAAGGGCATAAGAAGGTGGTCAGGATGTAATGTACAGACCAACATCAAGCTGTGAGTACCACTGGAAGATACGGATCCCCAGAACACACTGCTTCTGGAAGAAACTCTCAAAAGGACAGGATGCTCCTCGGTTCTGGAGTGCTGCAATTCCCAGTGCTGCAGCTCTCTCATGTGTCAAAATCAAGAGCTGGTCTCTCCTTCCTTCACCAGGCAGTCAAGGACAGAAAATAGACCTGCAGCTGGTTCTGCTCCTGATGTAAAAGTTTATATCTGTAGAATACAGAGCCTTCCTTAAAAAAAATGCAAGAGCTGTAGGGAGACAGTCGGTCACCTGACTGCAGGAACCAAAGTCTTGGGTCAAAAAACAACAGATAGAATCCCAAGCTGTGACAACATGACCACTCTGCTTCCATATGGCCGGGTTCCAAAAGGGATAAACAGAAGAGACACCATTTTCCATGACAAAGTCTGGGAAGGCAGAAACTCAGAGCAAAATCATGTGGAAAGTTATTGAATTTACTTCTAGCATTGCCAATGTAACTAAATGTTATGATGGCATTTAGTTATGTTTATAAATGGAAGATATGTTTTGCTTCTTGTTTAATACCATTTCTTAAGACTTTTTTCTCCCCAGTCTCTAAGCGGTTATCAAAAGCATTACAAGAAATCCAAGATGCAGCCCTTCACTTGCCCAGAATCCACTCTGAGATCCTGAACATATCTATACAATGGGGATGACGGTTCCAGCATGTTGACACACATGTGCATATTATTCCTGTATATCACTGCTTTCAGAGCAAAATTTGTTCTTGGACACTTTCACAAAGACCACACCAAAAACAATGGACATGCCAGTACACTTTCAAACACCAGGCTTTGGCTTGCCAAAGGGAAAGTTTTTGTTGTTGTTTGGTTTCCAGCAGAAGCCTCTTTCCAAGGGCACAGGGAACCACCCTTCTGCAAAACAACAAATTACGAGTGTTTCCCTCAACCACAAATGGGCTCTTTGGAAAGTTAAAGAGGATTCATTTGGGAGAGCAGGGAGGGACTACACCAAGGTCTGGGAGGAAGGGCTTCTTTCTTCTTCTCACGTTTCTCATTTTTAAATGATCTGCCTCTCCTCCAGGCCATAGCACACATTGTACAGCTTTAGCTTAAATTGTTGTCCACATGTATCTCTCTGCTTGTGAGGTTCACGATTACCTCATTTCATGAAGCAAATCCCAGACTTCTCACCGTAGGAGATGCAGCAACAAGCAGTAACCCTTCATGAAGAAATAATGCTTGTGAGGAGTTTTATTGCTGTGTCCACCTTCAGTACAAAGAAAGTGAAGGGTCAGCTGGCTGAGGGATGGGGGAAGAATAAATTTTTACCTTCTAGAGCAGCAAAGCCACAGTAACCTTCTGTTCAAATCTACATGGTGCATCTTTGTGCTAACTACTTTCCACCCACTCTCAACAGCTCCCTGTTTTAGTGCATGGCCCAACTATTGCTGTCACCAAAAAGCCTTCACTTTTTGTGGAAGTGCCTCTCAGAGAATCTCTACCCATGTCATTTTAATACACTGTGTACACTGCTTAAGTAGGTTTCTGATGCTCAACATTTTTACATCTTCTATACCACTGACTAACACCTTTCTCTGTAGAAAATGGGGTTTCCCAGATGAGGCCATTTCAGAATTTGGGGTGCTAGAAGGGGCAGGACAGTCTGAAGTCCTGCTGCAGTACTGCGGTCATCTGTGACCTGCCTGTTTTGAAATAATAGTCTCACTCATAATTCATGTTTGCAAACACCCTTAATCACTGGGTACAGTGCTAAGCCTTAAAATAAGCACCTGTGTCAGAAGACAGATTTGTGCATGTGGTCAGGCCAAGGCTTCTGAAAGGTTCATGAGACAGATTGGTTATGAAAAACAAACATCTGCATTCATTTAAAGATCCACATAGCCACCAGTTTGATTTTATTTTCATCCACAGTGTGATCTTCCATCTATATAGCTTTTGAAATATGAATCTGAAACTTTTACTTGGGGGACAGAATTCAAAATCGTTTGTTACAAACTGTCATGCTCTTGAGTTTATTTCAACTATTGCTCCTTAACTGTGCTAAAATAATGAATAATAAATACAGGTGGCAGTGGCAGCAAGAGCGACAGATGCAGGGAGTCATCCAAACCCAATCCATACTAAAAAAGGAAACAAGTCATATAATTTCTCTCTTTCTCCTTTATTGTCTTTTCCCATTTTTTACCATGGATTCTGCTATCATTATTGTCCACTTTATCTTTTGCTTCCCCTGCTTCTTTCTACCAAGGAGTGTGGAGATCTGTAAAAGATGAGAGGATTTCACATCAGCCCTCCCCTTATTTTAGGTACTGGTTTTTCCTGAACTAGGTAATTAAATCCTAACAACTGGATAAGAAGAATGTGTCCCTACCAACCTTTGCTTTTACTTTTCAATAGATCTTATGCCTTTTGGGCCCATCCTGTATAGGGATGATAAATGTCTATTCAGGTAAATGTTAGTCAGCATACCTACCTCACTGGACACCACTTTATTATTCTTCCCTCTATCACCTCGGATGCTGCTGAACTGGAAAGCACAAGTTAAACAGTGCCTGAAGGATGAACAAACACGATGCCATCGTATTCCTTCTTCCATGAGTGCTGGGTCTGCTCTCTAAAGCTCCTGGTCTGCTGATGAGATGCTTTTCCTTGGCTAGTCACACAGAAAACTACCAACTGCATTGTGGTCTCCTCTGGCTGATTTCTCCCTCACAACACAACAGGACCCGATGGCTCCTACTAAGCCCATAAAACCCTGGGTACACGCATGTTAGGGCTCCAAGAGAGAATTACAGCTTGTGGAGGCGAGACAAAATACTTAATAAGTCTGAAAATGCTGGTGAAAAAGCAAAGTGCAAGAAAGATGAATCTGTCTGTGACCAAAGACTGCTCCAGCCCTGGAAAACAGCCATCTATCTGTTTGCCCCTCTCCAAATTCAACTTTAAAAGTGAGTTTCAAGAAAATGCCTCAGCAGGGGCTTTTAGTGACTGAAATACTAGATCTGTGACTTTCATACAAGAGGCAGGAACAGTCCTGTGCAATCTGTGTGCCAGGCTGATTACTAGATATTTGTTCCCCAAAACAGCCATGGTAAAGGAAGCTACAAAGCTCACATCTTGGAGGAAAATGAGTGATTCCCTCTGACCTCCTCTGCCCACTGAATGGACACCACTCGTGGCACTAAAAAGGAAATGTGCAATCTTGTGGGCTGAGGAAATAGTGACATTATTTGCAAACCGTGGCCTCATAAAGTCCTCTTTCACAAATGGGCAGAGCTTAAACACAGAGATTTACTTAGACACTGGGACTGGGTAAAAAGACTTTATCGAGACTTCTTTTCTCTGGAAAATTACCATTTCAACTGCATCACAACAGGTTCCTGTTTTCAGAGGGGAAAATTAATAAGTTTTACTAAATTCTGGGGGAGAAAAGTGCAAAGAAAACAGAACACTTCAGACAAATCTTCAAATTTTCAGCAGAACACTTTGCATTTTTCAAGAAGTGTCACTAGTTTCAACACATGAAAAAACTTAAACTCTATCCAGTGGCACTTGATGCCAATTTTTGTCCAGTGACACTCCCTAATCAGAGTCAGATGGATGGCTCAGCATTTAATTTGATAGATCCCTATATACAGACCCAAACAAACAAAATACTCTTGCACAAACAAGCATGTGGTCAAGCATGTGCTGACCACTTCTAGAAGGTACAGCACAATCTGATTAATTTGGGGACAGAAGTGCATCGGTTCTGTAAAAATTTATCAGTACTATAAGTTGACCATTAGTGTAATGCTTACTTGATAAATGTAATGATTTCAGTTCATTAAAGGCTACCAAGAGGGAAACAAGTAGCCCTGACAAGCCACCCGTTAGTGATAGCAATTATGCTGAGACACAAAATGTGCCCTGTTAGCACTGAAGGTCTGACAGCCTGCCTCTAGCCAGCTAACAAATGGTTTGGGAAGGACTCCACACCAATTGGGTGAGAACACGAACAAAAACTAAGGAAGTTCAGAAAGGGACTCTACAAAAGAGAAAAGGAATTGCTGGAGGAAATGACTGGGAAGGACTGGGTTGCCCTGAAAAGTCTACCAGAGGTATTATCTGCTGGCCAAGCAGGTGTGGATGAGCACCACTGATTTAAAAAATGTTTTATCCACAGGGACTTTTTTTACTGTTAATAAAGAAAACTTCGTTTGCCACTGGCCACGTGCTCCTGAAAGGAAGTCAAACAGGTTTGTCCAAACTCAGTCCAGTTGACCACAGGTAGCCTATAGCCCAGTTGTAAGAGTAGGAAGGTGTCAAACATGAATCTTGGGAGATAAAACAGCTTGATGCTCAAGCCTCGGAAGGCATACTTGAGAGAGTCCAGGAAGGGAACAGAGGAATTTCTAGCTCTGTCACTGTTGCAAGTCTCACTTGAGATTTGGAAGCTTCAAAGAGTTAAATTTCATGACAGTTTCCCACTTAATATATGTACAGAATTAGTTTGAAGGACCTGGAGGAAGGGAGACACCAGCTGCCACCTGGGGCACATCAGGGGACTAGAGCCCTAACTTGGCCATCACGTGTGGCTTTCTTTGCATGTTAGGAAGGCTGAAAGAGGAGGTTCCTTTTCTAGATACTTGTGAGCTGCATTTTTTACCATGACAGTAGTCTGGAATCACGTTATGGTATTGATAATTTATCCTTTGAAGCCAACCAGCAGACAATGAAAATACATGTTATGCTGCCCCTTGCTCTCCCATAAATGCTTTCTCTGTAGACACACAGAAGCATGTGAAAACAAAGCAATAAAATTGCTCCTAGATTTGAATTTTTTTAGTGGTCGAGCTAGGAGACTTATCCAAGGGCATTGTGTTTATCAGATCTGGATTCCTGACAGGAAAATGCTGTAGCTGCCTGGTTTCTATAAAAAAGAGAGAGAGAGAAATAAGTAACATGCCTGTGCAGTAGAAATTATAAAGACTGTCCTTCAGAGCAGACACCGAGAGACCTGGCAGTTCTCTCTGGCTGTGTAGCTCAGTGTGACTAACACGACCAAATGTCAACACATGCTCCCTAAACCCTCCACCAGACTAATCTAGCGGGAACTGTCCTCGGAGACGAAGAAGAGTTTCTTAAATCAAAGATGCAGGCAGGAGCATGATGGATGCGCTGCTCTGAGCGGCGTGGAGCATGGCCACGCTGGGCAAGCTGATAAACAGCCACCCGGTGCTGATTAGATCTGCCTGCTCCGCTCCCTGCACGGGGGCAGTGTCGCATTCCCGCTTCCCAGCGCAGGAAAATGCTGCGGAGACTAAAAGTGTACCAGCACCGGCTTCCTCCAGCCTGGAGCGAAGGGCTGTAAAAATCACTTTGCCTTCTCATTTGCAGTCAGGCTCTGCTTCCCCCCACTAAACACCTACGTCCCTGCCTCCCAGCTTTCCATGGTGGGACACCCAAAACTGACAGGCTTCCCTGGAAGCAGCACAGAGGGGAGCAGCTCTCAGCTGCCACTCGCCACGACTGCCAGGCAGCGTTTGTCAGGCTGGCTGGTGGCAGACCCCTGTATAACTGGAAGTGAATGGGGCTTCTGTGTGCCTTTCATGCCATTGTGTACAACTGAAGTGCAGGACAATGAGAATGGAAACATTTTGCCTGTTGTTGACATGCAACTGCCTCCTGGAGGATACAGTCTCCACCAGACAGATGGCTAATTTCTTTACCCTAACCTCCTCCTCCAGCACTCCAGTGTTAGTATGATGTTCTGCCCCTGGAGTGAAGCCCTAATTGCTGTCAAATGTTCAGAGACAAAAGTGGTTGTCTACATATCATTCATGCAAGTGCTGTTACCAGGGTGTGAATTAAACAGCAGAAGCCACTTGTCAATTGACTCCAACCTAAGCCATTTTGCTCAAACGCTGGCTCATGTTTTAAAGGATCAAGGTTGACGATTTTTATTTCAGTGCAGGCAGGGACCGCGTGCACCAGAAGATGCAGAATCATTCACTGAAGGACCCTCAGCCGCTCTGCCTTCATTAGGCTCACAAAGGACATGGGGTGCTCTTTCCCCTGATCATTCAGAAATCCTCCCACCGAAGAAAAATGTTCATTTTCCTTTGTCCCTCACCAGCTAAAGCCAAGTGGCTGTTCAGCATGAAATGGGCGCTGAGCACAAAGCCAAGACACAGAGTTCCTCATTTGTCTCATTCACACATAAGACATATTTTGGGACCGACGAACTTCTTGTTTCCCGGAGACGTGGCTGCCATTGAACAGACAGGTAATACTAATGGCCAGACGGTGACAGTCAGCTATTGGTAGGCTGATTAGATGCACATTCATTGTCAAATTATGTTGTGTGACAGCACAGGCTGCTGAACACCATTTTAACATGCAGAGTAACTCCTCAGGAGGCTCTTCATTATGCATTCAGTGGGCTATTTTCAGACTAAACAGCATGTCAGTGGCTGTGTTTATCCCTTTCCACCTGGGCAGAGGAAACAGTTCAATGTCCCTCCGGGGAATTAATATATATTACAACCCACACGTCGATTCTCCTCAACAGACAGAAATGGCCAGACATATTACATGTTTCCAGAAAATATTGAAGTCCTGACAAAGAGGGATGCGATCAAGCAGAGATCCTCAGTTAAAAGGAAGCCAAATTCCCCAGGCTCGGCACGAAACCTTGCCTGCTCTCCCTCCGTGTGGAGGTGCGCGCGCAGGAACAGCACATGGACAGGCAGAGCCTCTTGCCAACAGGTTCTGACAGCACAGTGAGAGGGACACGCTTTTCCTGGGTCTGGAATGGTGCTGGGAGTCCTGCAAGCCAAACCACATCAGTGTTTGCCCCGGGATGCTGCCGGCTGCTGCTGGGCTGAGCAGGCAGCATCTGCAGAGGGGGTCAGGGCAGCCTTCCCATTCTTTCCGTCTCCTTTCCAGCGTGATTTACTTCCACTTGCTGCAAATACTTCATCTCATGCCCTTTAACAAATTCCGCTGGTGGCTTCCTGGGAATGGATTCATGCCCATGCCTGTAGGTCCACAGCAGTGACTGAAGGATGTAAAAATCAGTGGTCTTCCTCTTCTTTTTCTTCCCTTAACCCACACAGCTTTGAAAAAATGGCACCTGCAAGAAGCTGCTGTCCCAAAGCCTCTGGTAACATCTAGGAGTTTTCCTAGTCCTAAGGAAGGCCAACAAAGAGCAATAAAAATGTTACAGGGATGCCCGTGGTTTTCTTGCTTACAGAGTGAGGGGGTGGAACAGGATGGACACAACCTGGCTAGGGACAGTGACAGTGGAGGACATCGCTGCCAGGGATGGCAGGGAGAAGGGGCAGGGGGGAGGGAGGTGGGCAGTGAAGCCTCGTGGCAGGAGAGCGGTGCCAGGGACAGGTCTTCTCCTTTGAGAGCTCATGGCCCAGCACAGATGGAGAGCTGCAGAAAGGAACCTGAGCCCTGAAGGCAAGACCCCAGGTCTCAACCCACCTCAGTCCCACCATGTCAGGCTCCTAGCAGGGATTCAAGCCAAGATGCTGACTCTGCCATTTATTTATTCCCAGACTTTTAAGTGGCTGCTCTGCAGTACTTATCAAGTTTGGCACAGTCCAGGCTCAGAGCAGTGTGTGATCCAAATGGAGCCGCTGCTAATTAAACACCTCTAATTAAACACAGAGACATGGCTGGTGGTTCTCGAAGTCCCTGAGACGCAGACCACTGAAAGCTCAGAGAGACTCCTGAGGAAAGCTCCACAGTCCTCTCATGCTCTCACATTGCTCCCGAGGCACTGGCTCACACCCACCTCCAGAATAGGATGCCAGGCCCACGGGCTCAGGCTGGTCACTGTCAGGTCCTTATTGTCCCCCTGCACCATTTCCAGCAGCACACACATGGCAGGGCAGCGAGGGAGAAAGCTACATGTGTTCGGTGAGCAGCTCTGACATGGGACATCGTAAGGTCAGCAGTCCCCCCTCTTCACTAGTAAAACCTAAACCAAATTTGAAATGAAAGACTGTTTATTAGAATTGACATTTCTATGGTGCCTGCCCAGCTGATTAGAAGTAACAGCTGTGAAGCCAGCAGTGAAGAGGCCTGATATCCCAGAAGCTACAAAAGCACTTTCTATCCTGCTTCATTACTGATTTAACAGCCACAAGAAAGATTTAGAGCCAAGTTTCTGCAGACTGTGAGGGCCATGCAGCTCTGCATAAGCACCTGCAGTGCCCCTCTGGGGCTGGGGCACACACCAGGGATGCTCATGTGAGCACCCACGGGATCTGGGAAGATCTGCTGGCACCTGCAGAAGGTGGAGGTGAGCCCCAGATGCTCCAGGCTGGGCAGCGGAGGGTGGAGGCGCTGCCGGCAGCTCTTTGGAGGCAGGGCTGTTCCTCCTCAAAGTGATGGCAAAGCACATTTGGGAAGGCTTTCTGTGGCAGACGAATATTGAATTCATTATGCTGCAGGGAAAAACTGAGAGGTTAAAATAAAATGGCAGCAGGTGCATCTAATAAGATTACAATGTTCCTCTGGTAGGTACTGTGAGAGCAGTTTCACTGTGTATTTTAAACCAGGCTATACTGTTGAAATCAACAGGATTTTAGTTGCAAAAGGCAAGCTAATTGGGAATTCAATTCGTGATCATTCAGGTATAAGGCATAACACAGCCAGAGATGTACTCAAATGGAATCTGCTTGATCCAAGTTAGGAAGAACAAAGCAGATGTACCTCCTGAGTACAAATGTATGAGACCATAGTATGGAGATACAGGTGGAAGTACACCTTGCAGAGATTTCTGTACTGTCATTAAAAAGACATTTCAGTGAAAACAGAATGAAATATATAATGCTAAAATACCATTTAGATTCTGAGGCTTTCTGCTTTAATTCCTCACACAGCCTCAGAGGAGGGGCTAGATGTGCTAACATATTATCCTGAACCAACCCAGCAGTTCTCAGATCTGTAGCTTACAGATATACAATGAACTGAAACAAACCTTACACTTTACTTTACTATATCTGTAAAAATAATAAAAAATTAGAACAAACTGCAATTTTGCCATGTTGCATCTAAACAGAACCTGTACAGCCACCTTTCAGATGTGCTTATAAGACAGAACTGACAGCCTGAATGGAGGAGATGCTCCAAAGATCCTACACAACCCTTCAAATAAATCTCTGAATTTCTATTTGAACCAATCAATCTGGCTCTCCAAGTGTCAGCTGGTAACACACACATCTGTCAGCATCCAAGTGCTGCAGTCACAGGGTAAGCTGTATTCACAGCTGGAAACTTAGCTTAGCAATTGCTCACATTTAAGTAGAAGATAACCCTGGATTATGCATTTTACACTGCAGAGGTTAAAGACAGGACTGTGGCTTGGGTTAATGCCAGTACAGTGTTTCTGTGTGACCTCCAGCACATATGAGGTTGCCTGTAGCTATACCTCTCCTCAGTTCCACCTCCTGTGATGTCCAGGAAAACTAAGGGAGGGCTCTCGCTGCAACTGGGACTCACCTGCACAGCTTGTAGACACAAAAGGAGACAGCTTTTACTGTAAAAAATCCTATCCTATTCTCTGTGGGCAGTTTCCAGCTTTGGCCTGGGAGCATAGGCTTGCTCAGCTTGGTATCACTACATTGACTTAGATGTTGACAGCTGCTATTAATGCTGACACAAGGTATCTATGGGATCCTACCAGGCCTTGTGAGTCTTTTAGGGCTCAGGTTTAGAAAGCATCTCTGAATGTTTCCCCTGAAAAGATGGCAGTGAGGTAAACATTTAAGCTGGCTAAGTAGGACTAAATGTGTTCCTCAAAACAGCTCCAGCTGAACCATGTGCCAGCTGAAGTCCTGGTAAACTCTACAGGAAGATACAAAGAAGATTATTTTGAAATCAACCAAGCAATGAAAAACTTTTCAGAAGAGCTTCAAGGGGCCACAATCAATCAGTTAATGGAGATAACCACACAGTTGACTGTAAAAGAGATACAGACCCTTCTGTACTTTCAGACAAGGCTTCCCAGAGCTGTTCACAAAGGACTACTCTCTTTGCCCTCTGGGAGGTACCTGGAACACTCCAGTTTCAGCAACCCAGGTCTCACGGGGGAATCTGGTCCAATTTTCTGGGCAGCCATCCTATGAAGCAGCATCCCTGCATTCAGCCGATGTAACAATGAAAACACCTGTCAGCTGGCCCTAGGGTTGCTGTTTGGAACTGCCAGGAGAGAGAGCTGGGCCCTTTCTCCAGGCCATCTTCCTTTCCCTTCCAGCTGGGGACTGCCACAATCCCTCACCCCCCATCTCTCTCCCCAGTGAAATTGGAAACACTCCCAAACAATCAGTCAGAGCTGGTGAGGGATGCCAGTGACCAAATGGCACAGTGTGGCCCTCAGTGAGACTATCCAATGGGCTGTGTCAGGGAGCAGGGACAGCTCGCCTTCCCCTTTCTGCATGGGGGCTGCTTGCCCATGCCAGCCTGCAAGATCAATGAACCACTCTGCAGTGTGAGAGTGAGGCTCTCGAGATGACAGTCCTCACTGAGCGACACAAGGGCTTCATCACTTCCATCACAAGTGCTTCAGTGCAGGAAATCATCCCTCCCCTATCACTTCACATGGGAACTGCCATTTTTTCCACCAAGTCAGCAGGTTCCTTAGAACTGAGACCCGTGGTGAAATAGTGTGTGGACGCAGATATTTTAATACCATTTTATGATTCTTAACAGCTTCCCCTCAAAGGCAAGGTGCTTTTTACTTACAGTTCATTTTTAAACAGCAGAAAATGTAGTTTAGTATGTTTCTCAAAAGTGGCAAGAACAGAAAAGGAAAAACATAGGCAACTGGGAGAATAAATGGAACAGGAAACAATGTTGTATCTGCAAGACAGTATGTACTTTTCACGCAGAGCTGATTAGCATGAACCAGAGGGTTTAAGAAAGCGAGAAGTGTAGTACTAGACAGAGAGCAGGAAGCCATTGCTGACACAGAGGTCTTTATCCCTACCTTCTTCCTCAGCCTTGGCCCTTTACCTCTTTGAGTGCCAGTTTTCCTAAAAGGGAAATCAAGTGCTTCCTTTCTAATAATTAGGAGGACAACTCCCCTTGTCACTAACTGATGCTGTTGGCACACGTACTGCTGACCACAGAGGGGGACTGGCCCAGGAGGGCCCCCGAGCTCTGCCCAGCGTGTGTGGGAAGCAGGCTGAAATCCTTGGGTTCCCCTGCAGCGTGCAAATACCCTCCTCTTCCATCTGTCAGTCAGCTCTCAACCACTGATGAATGAAGCTGGGGCTGTGTCCATCCCACTGCACTTCCACAGCAGGCTACCTGTGTGGTAGGGAGAGCTTCGCTGCTGGAAAAGCCTCTCCTGCACGGCTGCAGTCCATTAAGGCAAACTGCAGTCTGTGCCAGTTCACCTTAATGTGCTGGGCTGTGAGCTATGGTAGTTCAGGAGCTGATTCAAAAATGATTAAGCGGCTCTCGCTCCAAGGGCAGCTACTTCGGGATCAGGGACGGATGACAGCCAGGCACAGCAACCTCCTCCACTGCTGCATGTTGTTAACTCACACACATCTCTACACCAGGGCCCTGAGAAGGAAGGGAGGGTCACTGAGGGGCTCCACGGGTCACAACAGCCTGTTTTAATACAGACCCTGTCAGGTACATACATGTGTGTGGCACATACATGTGTAAGGCCACGTGGCATCTCTTTGCTGTTGTTCTCTCATATACCCTAACCCACAGACAAGCCTGACCTTTTTCCCTCACTGTTGCAAATGCTTGGGTCTTCTTAAAGAGAAAGAAGAGTGCCTGTAGAGCATGGGAGTGGCAACATGACATGGGAAGGATGCTCCTGGCTCTGAGTGCCAGGCACTTTTGGAAGCTGGGAGCCAGCAGCAGGAGAGTGCATGGTGGGCACATATTTGTCCCCTCTTCTCAGTCCAGAGCCTGTGCTGGAAAGAGTATAAGCAACTTGTCCGGGAGACTGACTCCAGCCACCAGTCAGCCACGCTGGCTGCACTCCTTTGTTCCTCAGTCTTTCTCTCAGGGCCCTGCTCAGAGAGAGGCTGAAACATGCTCAGCAGCTGGGCTCCATGCCCACAAAGAAGGAAGGGAAGGAGATGTCTGACATACTGGCAGAGCAGCTTGTTTGCAGCTAGGAAAAGAGGTCATATCAGCTCTGGCTCCCCACTGGAAATGGAAGTGGGCTTCCCCTGTGGAGACCAGTGAAATAAGTGGGTGCCACAGAATCAAAGGGCACAGGTTGTATTCCAAAACTAATAGCTGTCGCTGCTGAGCAGCAAGGCAGCACGAACAGGCAAATACCGAGAGCCAGCAGTACACCTGTGAGGTGCTGAGAGCCAGCGTGTTGCTGGTCCCACCCCAGTGGCTCTCATGCCACCATGCAGCTCTGCTGCCCAGCTCATGTATCCTCCCACACAACCCGGGCTGCAAAGGCTGCTCCTGCCACATTCCAAGGGATGGTGGACTCAGGGGAGAGAAGCCTGGTCCAGCGTGGCCCAAGTGGCAGAGCAGGAACACAAGCCAGCCCACCAGGCTCCCACTGTGCTCCTTGTGCCCCTCATCTTCAGTTCCCTCATTTATATGTATTGATTTTGTTTTATATATAATTTACATATTTATTCTTAGTTGCAGCTCTGCCCCCCAAACTATTCGGGCCACTGGGCTTTGATAAACAGTTAAGGAAAGCTCATTTTGAAGCAGCACTTACAGATTTATCCTAAATCCAATAACAACTACATCCCACTGCTTCTACCCTGAAAGTGAAGACCTGAAAGGTCAATTAAGCGACACCCTCTTCATGGAGTTTGTGGCTGGGGGCTGCTCCTGTAGCGCTGCTTCAGACCCCTGTTATTTTATTATCACCCTCTTTTATGACTGCTCAGGGAAAGCGCAATTGCAGCTTTGTGGCTTCCCGGAGCAGTTGTCCTCCTGCACTGCTGCAGCCGGCAAGCTGACACCAGGAGCCCAGCACTCTGCTTTTTATGGCCATTCCACTTCTCATCGCAGCGACAAGGAGCATGCAGAGTCATGCACCAACCCAAGGAGATATTAGCTAATTGAAATTGTGCCGCCACTGCACTAAATGCTAGTCACTTAAATCAATCTCTTCCTTCTTCATCTCACCTCCATCTCATTCCCTCCACCTTCCCTCCCCCTCTCCTCCTTCTCAGCCCCCGCTTTCCCAAATTCCCCCCTCCCCAGACTCCCCCCCCACCGTCTGACTTCTAATCCCTCTAGGGCAATTAAAAGCAGGACCAACAACAAAGGGAAGGTGACAGGAAACGCTATTATTCATCCTCTGCAGCACATTCTCCCCTTGGGCTCGCAGCACCCATCCCTGCTGCAGGTAGGTGCCCCCAGGCCCGGGGCAGGTGGCCCCCTCAAGTTGGGGTACCTGGGGTGCTGTGCAGTGGCTGTGGGGACCTTCCCCACTCCCTGCACAGAAGAAGCTCTCGTCCTTCTCAGAGCAATTACCACAAATGATTTATGTGGCCAGTCAAGAGGGCCTGCCAGGGTTCTTATTTCATCTCTGAAAAAAAAGGAACTCTGCTGGAATTTTATCAGGGAGCTTGGATTAAATTGACAGCTGCTTTTTGTTTTGTTTTTAAAGACCTTCCCTTCAGAGCACAGCATTCTGCTTGGATCTGGGGGCGGGAGCGGGGGGTGAAATCCAACGCCAAGCAAGGGTACAAGCCCCTCCTGTGAGAGAAAAATCCAATTTCTTCCCTCCATATACATTCTAAGTGAGGCCGTTTTTAAGGAGCTGACATCTGCGAATGATCCCCACTCCCACCGACTCGAAACAGCATTTTATTTCACTTCACTGAAGCCACCAAGGCAACAGATTTTCCTCCCTGGTACAAGTGTCTGTTAGGCTGACAGAGGCAAACGACAGAGCCTCCATCTCAACAAGAGCACAGCCCCCGAATTCATCTTAAAATCTTCCCAGTCCCACCACAAACAAAGCCTCCCCCACCGCTGCCCGCGCCCCGGCGCGCAAACACAGCGGGGCACAGGGATGCTCCGGGAGGGAGATGCGCGCAGGCATCACATGCATATGCGAGGGGGGCGGATGCTGGCACGCCGGCTGAGTGGGAGAGACCCCACACGGGCAGACGTGCTGGGACACACCGGAGCGGGTTCCGTATGGAGCAGGCAGGCGAGCACACGCCGAAGGGCGGCGCACACGCGAGAGACACGCCAGCAGGCATGCAGCTACAGACAGCTCGCACGGCCCAAAAATGTGCCGACAAAGGCGCATGCAAAAGCAGAAGGCAGAGACAGACACACAGACAGAGCGGATTGCAACTTCAGGCACTGCCAACAGCTAGAGGTATTAACAAGCAGTTAACAAAGTCGGCTGCCTCTTGCCTTGCTTCGCTTCAGTGGCTGGTTCTCGCACACCCTTTGAACAGATTTGAAAGCATTTGTTCTCTAGATAGCACAATTTGGGCTTTGTATATATATTTCTGAGGCAAAGTCTAACACAAGGACATAAAATTATTGAAGATGCCAGCAGAGATTACAGCATCAATGCTGAGAGGTCTAGATCTGCATGTATTGCCTTAAAAACAATTGTGGGTTTATACAAAGCAGCAGTCTTTCCCTGTACCGCAGGGTGGGAGTGGGGAGGAGAACAGTATGTTAATTTGGCGTTAAAAAAAAGGGAATAGGATTACAAAATAGAGATGAGCAGTCCAATAACAACGCTAAAAAGGTGACAGAAAGAGGATGCAGGGTGGTATGGTTCACACAAAGGAGAGGCGTGTCTCACGGCAAAGGACTCTGTCAACCTGAAATCCAGGCATTTCCCAGACACAAGATGAAGTACTTTCAATGCATTCACCTACCCAGATGCCTGCCCTCACTTCTCTTTTTTTTTCTATTTACATTTTCATACTTTTAGATGATTCTCTGCCTGCCATCAGTTCACAGAAGAATTAACCATGCATTTGGGGAGATGAAAAACTATGTGGAAAAAACTCAGACACCAACAACACGCGTGTGCTCCTTCGTGCACCAAGACATTAGACAGGATTAGAATTAAAAACACTGTTTTTCCTCATACTTTCTCCTCTTGACATTTTAGGTTTTGCCATCAACAATAGTAACCCTAACTGATTACAGAAGAAGAAACATTTCTATGCCAGCTGGCATACTTTTGAATGCAAAACCTTTAAGCTACATGTGTTTCTTGCTACTCTGCCCACGCAGAGCTGCATTCAAAAGATGCCACTTCATTTACTACAAAATGGCCACATTTCCTTACTTACTTCTTCCTACCTCCCATCACTAATTTTCCCCTAAGTGGGCATATTTACAGAGACTTAATAGCTTCCAGCTCCTGTACCCTTCTTTCTCCCAGCTAAAGGCTTCCTGCCTGTCCCCGGGCAACCCCGGCACTGGAGAAGCAGCATGGAAAAAGAACGGAGAAAGCAGAAGGGAAGGCAGCCTCTCTGCAAAGAGGCAACATGCCTTTGTCAAGTCCCTGACTCAGCTGTGCTGGCTTCTCTAGGCTTCCCAGTGGTACAGTAAGGGACAGTGCAGCCACAGCTGTATGGCACACCGGGTGACACGCAGATGCATCTTCTTTGGCTGTTGCTGGGGAGAAATAAAGGCTGACACAGGCAGGACGTTCTTTGCACTCTTAGAGGGAAGAGCAGAGTAAAATCAATGTAAGAAGCCAGTGGAAGTTCACTGCTGTGGATCTGCCCCTTATGGCACTCTCAGTAAATACACTCGCCACACCAGGCCCTTTGGTTGGCCGTGGGAGATGCTGGGAGCACTGTTATCCTGATCCAAGCAGCACACTCAGCAGTGGCGTCCAAATCCCAGTCCTCAAAACTAACACAGGAGTGGTCACATCTCAGAGCCTGTAATTAAGCACCTGAGGAAAAGTGGAGGATTTTTCCTAGGTCTTAGCAGTGTCTCTGACTGATAAAGATATTGCTGCTCCCAGGACTCGCATCCCTGACAAATCAGGCTGCTTATAGACAGACAGCTATCTAACACCAGAGACCTGTGTTTGAAACCGTGTCAGTCATCTGCTGCAGAACAGTTGCCACTTAAGCCTGCAGCTGGCAGAATGCTCTCTTCTCCTCCTGAAGTCAGGGAGAATGCTTTGGTGTTCAAACACCAAGCCATCTTCACCACCAATCTCTTAGAAAGACTGCATCGAGATCAGTCACTCCTCCCTGCCTCTGGTCACATCACTTGGATAAAGGAGAGCAGGGTACTCTGTTAAACAAAGAGAGTTATGTTAATTCTATGCTAATTAGGTGCATCCATACAGCCCTGCTGTAGAATTGCTTCCCTCCATTCAGGCCTTCTTCACGCTGCAGAAGGGATGACAGGGAGGTGACAAGGCACAGTGAGGATGAGTGTAATGTGGGGAGTCCAGCAACACTCAGAGAAAGAAAAAAACCCTGTTACTTTTGGTGGGTTTACTCCCTTTGTGGCTCAGTTCCCTCCCAGTGCAACCCTTGGAAAGGCTGCCAAGCTCTCAGCCCCAGAAATAGCATGTCAAGGAGCAGAAAAACCAGAGGGGAGGAGGAGATGCAGATAAAAATAGAGAGAAATGTTGATTGCATTGTTACTGCTTCAATTAAGCTCAGACACTTCAGCCTGATGAGTCAACAGCAATGACAAGAGGGCACAGAAAACAAGAGCAACTGCAATGCAAAACCAGTTTACCAGTCCCATTAATGTGGAAGGCACTGAACTCCAGAAACAGTCACTTTGATAGGGAAAGGAGGAACAGCTCTGACATTGTCCCCTCCACACCAGTCTGATAACAGCAGCAGAAACAAAAAAAAGGGGGGGAGTTAATCATGACAGAGCGCGAGAGCCAATGCCTTGGTACCAGAGCAGCCCTGCCCAGCCCAGCATGCAGCACTGGGCCAGTAAAAGCAGGGCACTGGAGGCCAGCTCGGCTTGTTCAAATGTAACCACTGTATTCTCCAGGGGCTTAAATCACACTTGTGATTCTTTGTGTGTTTCAGCAGTGGCGGCAGAGACAGGGAAGTAACAGATGGGTATAATTACAGGGACCACGGCACAGTCCCCACTCTGCCACCCTGTGTGATGCACGTTTTCTCTACAGGAATAGCCTGCCTTCATCCCCCCATGAGCGGGGGTGATCCTACTCCCTCCCTCTCCCCACCTCTGCTCTTGTGAGCTGACAAAACAGGGATTTTGGTCAAGGCAGAGGTGCAAACACAACATATGCTCAGTGAGAGGGAGGACCAGTAGCACTACAGAATGAGGTTTCCATGGGAGGGCACCATGGTTGGGTCCCTCTCAGTGTCAGAGGACAGGCATGGGTCCGAGGCAGGAGACAATGGGGTGGCAGGCAGGCAAAAACTCTCAAATAAGCTTTGGTTGTGGTTTTCTGTGTCACCCACTACGTAAAGTAATCTCTGAAAAGAAAGGAAGAGATGCAGTTGGTCATAACTTCAAACACTCTGTCTCTCCGCCTTACCACACCAATCCCTGGGAAATGTTCACCTCTCTCTGTGAAGTGGTTTACAACACATATAACATCAGCATTTATTGCACTGTCTGCCAGCACTCCTCCTTTGACCATCACCATCAAAGGGATGCTGAGGAAGTCATGTGTGGAACTGCTTATAACCAGCAGCAGTTCCATAAAGCTCTGCTCCGCAGCCTGGGCTGCCCAGGTTATCCCACCACGTCCCAGTCCAGGTGTTCATTCCGCCCTTGTCCTGTCAGCATAACTTAAAGGGTTTGTTAGCCCAGTATCCCATCTCTGACAGTAGCCAGCCACAAATACTTAGGGAAAGCGTAAAAGGAAGAAGGACTGGCATCTCTCCCGGCATCCAGCAATCAGGGGATTAAGAGCATCCTGTGCTGGTGACTGTGTCAATCTAACACTCTCATTCTCTACTGCAAACCTCTCTTTTGTGCCTTTATACAATTCCTTTTAGACACAATCTCTGCAACAGCATGCAGCAGGGAATTCAGACATTAAGTTGTGCAGGAAAACAAGCAAACCAAATAACCCCAAAACATTCTTTTACTTTAAACCTACTGCCCCCTCCTGTGATGCTAAAGTGCTCCAGAGACACTATATTATCATGCTCTTCTTCCTTGACAGGGGGCAGATCTCACGTTTGGGGCAGTTCCCTGGATATGCAGCTGCATCCTGAAGTTCCACCCATGTCTCCTTTGCTGAACGACTTTTCAAGTGATTCCCATCTGTCTGTCACTGACTAGCCAGCCATTAATTGTGGCAGGGATATACAATTTTAAGGTGATGCTATGCTCAGTTTTAAAAAGTCCCTTCTGAACCTAGAGGCCCATCTATCTGCATGGTTCTGGCTTGTTGTGCCCACTGGTGCTTGAGAAAGCAAAGTTCCAAGCAGAATCTCCAGCTGCCTTTCGCTTCTTTCCCAGGGGAGGAGGTGCTCAGCTAACATGGGGTTCATTGGGGTGGCATTTGGCAGGAGTCTGGAAACAGGCTCCCAGGCATAGGGTGGCACAGCCTGTCCACCACCACCCCAAAACTCACAGAGAACTCAGTTTAACACCAGAGTTCGCTGAGACCGGGTAACACTGGTGCAGGAGAGGGGAAATGCCTGGGTACTCCACAAGCACCCTTGGGAATTGCACTTTATCTTCTCAACTGGGTCGGCATCCAGCTGCTGAAAGGAAAATAGGAACACCTGGGAACATGCAACAGCACCTCAGGTGAAAACCTGCACAACCCACAGCACGGGGGAGATACAGTTATCCACTTCTGAGACACGAGTCTGTCAGAGAGGAAAGGGGCTGGCACGGGATTAGAGCGAGCAACGTTCAGAAGTCCTCAGATCCTGTGTTTGCACATGCACGGGGCCAGATCCAAGGTTCACAGTCTTTCTGGTAGCTATTCATCAAAACATTTGCATTGCCAATTTGGACAACATTTGTTAAAATTCTCTGTTGAGTTCACAAGTCTCACACCAGACTGTCCAAATAAATGACCCGCTGAATTAATCTCTTTTCTTAATGTTATCTCCTGATATTTAGGATTACTTCATGCCAGATACCTCACTGAAGAGAGGAGAGTTGGGCTGGGGGAGGAGTGCAGTGGGGGCTGCTCAGGGGAAGAGCCCAGCAGATATTCATTCTGTTTCACTCCCCTGTGAGATCCTTTCCATCACACCACTGAGCACAACACAATTAGTGAAAAAGGCCCATTTTTCCTCCAGGAGCCAAGGTCCCAAAAAGGTACAGCTTCAACATCATTAGCAGTTCATCTTCTTAAACCTCCGGGCAGCCCCTAGGCAGATCCCCTCATGCAAACCCCACACCCCTCCCCCTTTTTGGTGTCTGCTTATCAAACTAATGAAGCACATCTAGACTGAAAGGTCTTGAGGTAGAAGACAGCAGCTTAACCATGATTCAGTACATGTCCTTTCCCCTCCTCCTCTTTATCAAATAAAGCAAGCAGAATTTCCTACACTTAAATGGAAGGGAGGAGGAAGGAAGGAGGGTAAGGGGAGGGAGACATTTGTCTAGTAATTCCCAGCAGAAGGAGATGTCTGTTTACTTTCTTTGACTGAGCACTTGCATATTAAAAAGGCTCAGCTCCTTAGCGGACAGGATTTATCAGTGCCACATTTTCTACTTGACAGGGCAGAGCTGGCAATGCCTGCTCCAGGTAGCTGGAGAATAAAACAACTTGGAGTGACCTTCCCCTCGCCCTTCTTCAAGTCCACTCTGTGCAGGGGAGCCAGTGGAGGATGCAGAGGGAGCTGAAAGCCGAGAGCCATGCGGTGGGGAAGGATGTTTTGCGTGCCATAGTACTAAAACAAGAACACCACTGCAAAAGCAATGAAAGCACAACAAGGCTCCATTAGCTTTTTTCCATTCAGTGATATCCGGAAAGGCAATTTCCAGCTTTAGGTAAAAACACATAAACATCTTTCATCATGTCACTGACCTAAATATAGATGATTACTTCAAGGCAAGTGAAAAGAAAAAAAAAAAAGGAAGAAGAAAAAAGCCCTATTCTTATACCTTCAAAAGCTATGAAGCCCTACAAGCAGACTGCAGTAAAGAGGAGTAATAGATAACCAGTCAGATGTGAAGAGAGAGAGAGAAAGAAATGCATGTTCTTGAATGATTGTCCTGATGGACCATTATCCTGTGCCCAGCATTCATCTGCCCTGCTGACACAGGCTTCTTCCATGTCTGCCTGGGTGCTTGGCTGGCTCCTGGGCTGCCTCCTCCTGGCACCCTCACCCTTCTCCCTGCAGCACAGCACCGCAAGCAGGACCTTTGCTTTGGCATAAAGCCTACAGAGATCAGGCTCAGACTGTCAGAGAGTAAGTTTAGATCATATATTAGGAATAAAATCTTTTCTGTGAGAGTGGTGAGGCACTGGAACAGGTTGCTCAGAGGAGCTGAGGATGTCCCATTCCCTGGAAGTGTTCAAGGCCAGGCCCTGAGCAACATGGTCTCGTGGAAGGTGTCCCTGCTCATTGCAGGAGGATTTGAATTAGATGATTTTTAAGTTTCCTTCCAAGGCAAACCATTCTGTGATTCTGTGGTAGCTGTTGTCAAGGTTTCAACTCAGTCTTCCTTCTGCTGGATCAGGGGAAACTTTGCCTGAGAAAGGGCTTTTGGGAGTGCTTTTTTTACACAGTAAAAAAGTAATTCTTGTCAAATAAACTGTATATTCTGTTTAAAAATTTTGGTAGAGATAGTTCATTGTCATAAGCACTTGCTGCTGTACAGTATATTCCCAAGCATTGTGCAATTCCTGCTGCTGAGGGACTGACAAGCCACTGAATTTAAGGTGCCAGAGACTGCCTTCATTTAGACTCAGTGAGAAACTCCCTCTTTCTCCCTAGCATGACACCATCCTGCATTTGCAGCACTATGCTCAGTTCTTCTGACACAAGGCAAAGGAAAAGCTCAATCAATCCATTGTACCTGCTTTGCAATTTTACTGTATTGGAAAGACTTAAGAAACCTTTAGTTCTGTCTCTCGAAAGGAAGGGACCAGATGAAACCAGCCAAAAATACCATGCATGTATCAACTTTTATCACAAACTAGCCAGGCAGACTACAATGTTGGTTGAAACACAAGAAAAATCATAACAAATTACAATTTTGTTCTCCCATTACTGTGGGTTAAGAGTAATTTCCATCAATGCAGGTGAGATAAACTTGAGTGTCAAAAGGGGAAAAAAATCAAAACCTAAAAGAAGCTGGAAGTGGATGGCTCAGGGGGACATGCGGTTTGCAGGGAGAAGGGTGAGGGTGCCAGGATCTCCAAACCCTGTTTGCAGAGTTTTGGGTCAGCCAGTTTAGTGAGGTCGCAGGCCTGGGCTGCACTCTGGTGCCTTCCCCTCTCCACTCTTTAATTGCTATGCAGAAATAAGCCATGACCAGAAATAGCAGCACAACAAAACCTACATGTTGACAGTCAGCAAGTCACCTGTGGAGACCAGCTTGAATGTGGGCAGTGCCACAAGTGAAATTGAAGCAAATGCCTTATTTTGGTTTTGTCCAAAAGACCTCGGAAGTAATCCCTGCTGGGACTGGCATCCTTCCAGCAGCCCCGGACCAAAACCAATCGCAGGTGTCTCCTGCTGGTCCCCCAAGTTCACTGGGATCCCAGAGCCAGAGGGAAGGAGATGAAGCAGTGGCTTTCATTTTAGCTGCCTGGAGCTGTCCTTGTCTCTCACTTTCCTAAGCCCTGTATACAAGAATGGGAATATATTAAATGGGTCTGTGGAATTTTACAATGTCACTACAGACTATAAAATGTGCTGCATTGTGTTGGGAATTCCTGGGAAACACTGAGTCCTTTCCATGTAGAACCCATATTTAATAGTCTCAATTACCACTTCTCTTTCTGATGCCGCTTTCAACCACCATTTCAACTGAGAGATGAAGGCTATAAACAGTGTCAAAACCCCATATTCTTTGTCCCACAAAATACCTGCTGCTTAAACCGTCAGAGGAAACTAAAAGCCACGCTCTCAACTCCATAGCATAATGTGCTTTATTTTTTTTCCTGTGGAAATGTACATTTTTGGACTACAGGCTACTTCTCATGCATCATAATGTGGTCTTTGAACCAAAGGAACCCACACTATCATGTTTGTAAAATTTCCTGCCAGTCTGATATGCCTCAGAAGACTTCTCCAACAGTTTTGATTCTGAAATCAAGCTGACCTGAAAGACTACTGAAAAGCTCCGGTGTCCCCCACAATGGGTGTTTGAAGGTTCTGTATTTCCTGGCTTATGGTTATAGTGGTCATTCACTTATGAGTTGGGCTTGGTGATCCTTCTGGGTCCCTTCCAACTCAGAATATTCTGTGATTCTATGACTTTCAAGCCAGCATGGGAATTGCTCAGTTCACCTGTTACACAAGTGAAAATGGCTTTTATGAGCATGTGGTAGGGTAGAGAAACCCACTGCTTTTGAAGGCTGGCACCAACTGGGTTACTATTTCTCTCTCATGTTTCGCTATGGCTCTTCTAAAACATACATGTGAAGCTGCAGACCACCCCCAAATGCTTGTGTCCTTTAAAATCTTCAATCAACCACTCCATGAGCTGAAGATGGCAGCAGGCCATTGCCTTGTCCACAGTCACAGAGGATTGTTCTGGGTTATGATACTGTTCTCTAGGTTTAACATAGCCAGCATACTTACACTCTGCACTCCACCATCATGCTGCTTAAACTCTCTATCATTTTAGCTCGAGGTAAAAACTTGTTCCTCCCTACACAAAAGACATGCTTTGCACCATCATAAATGAAGGTGTCCCACCACTGTGAACACTAGAAGATGTGCAATCTGAAGTTAATTTTGCTGGGTCAAAACCAAGGGAACTAATGGGAATCTTGCCTTCAAAACAATGTGGCTCTTCAGGAAATTTGTGGGAAAATAAACCCTCTATGCACATAAGCATACACATACACACACAGAGGGACTGCCTACGTGATTTGACTGCGAGCATTCTGACACACAAACAATGAAAACACCCCGGAGCAACAAGAACACAATCATGTATTTTCTTTAAATGTCATTCCTGTTTGTGGCACCATTAGGTTTCCGTCACCAGTAGCTGGTGGCTGGTCATGGTGTTTAGCTCCTCCGTGGCCTGGCTGAGCTGTAAGCGTAGCCAAATTCAGCATTGGAGGCCCAGAGCCAGCCTGCTCCAGTTGGTCCCTTTGCCCCCTGCCATGGTGTGGAACACTGGCAGGAAACCCTTGGCACCAGCAGCTAAAGCAGCACAGAGGGAGAGCTGCCAGCCTTAAGATGCACAGGGTTCAGCAGCTGCATGGACATGAACTAAGGGAATGGAAAGCCTGCATAGATGTTGCCTGAAAATATGTCTCAAGAATATTAAGGGAGAAAATTCTATGAATTGTGGAGTCATAGAATGGTATGGCTAGAAAGAGACCTTAAATGTTATCTTGTTCCAACCCACTGTGGGCAGGGACACCTTCCACTAGATTAAATTAAAGTTATCCATTTTCTGTACCTGACAGAGACAAGCTTGCTCTACAAAATGAGAATATGGAAGTCAGGTTCTGGTTTTGCCCCTTTTATGTTTGGATTGGTGGTTGGATTGCAGTTCCTAGCTGAGCTAGACAGGCACCTTTCTGAGAGTGCTGTTTGTTTTCAGCTTGTGAGCATTATCACATTGTAATCAGTCCAACAGCCCCTCTCTTATCTAAAATATAAATACTAATTTGAGGGCTCAGGGAGAACAGCTATTTTATTTTCAGTTAAAGAAAGAAGAAAAAAGAGAAAGGAGAAGGCTGGGCATCATAACAGTAATTTATGATTTTAGTGGTGTATTATCATCGGGTAATAAGAGCAACTTGAAACTGCCAATTATCTCATAAGAGGGGTATCACCTTTTCTATTTTGAATGACTCCATCGATAAATGCAGGTTCTGCTTGCTAACAACGTCACATAATCAGTGGCCTTACAGCAGGAGAGACAAGTGCATGAGAAAGAGAGAACAACAAACCGGCAAACACACAAACACTTGATGTGAGCTAAGCCCTTGGCTCAGCAACAGAGAGAGGGGAGGGGGCGAGGGGGCCAGGAGGAATCGCCCGGAGCAGTCGGCAGGTCACACACACAGAGTGTGCAACAGCAAACTCAGTTTACAAAGAGACATCTGTTCCATTACTTCGATGCATTGTGGCTAATTACATCCTGGCCCATCTGTGAAATGACAGCCACTTATTCTCCAGTGAACCGTAAAATCTGTACATGTTCGATGTGGGCAGTGGGGAGTAAGAGGAGTGCAGGGGAGTAGGGGAGGGGGAGGATGGAGAGGGGAGACTGGGAGAGAGGCACAGGCGAAGCACCAAGAAAACCTTCTGTGTCTCTCCTGCCCCTTTGGTGTCAGCTGGGAAAGGGCACTGTGGAAGGAAGGCCCTCACAAAGCACTGCCATTTTGATGCAGGGCTGCAGTCCCTGCTCTAACCCGAAGCTCCTCACTCCCCGTCTTTTCATGTGTAGAGGGAGCGAGATGGTGCCAGCAGCAGGAATTACACAGGACCTGCATCCCTGTGTGTATTTCTACAGCATTTGAGACATTGCTGTTTACATCATCCCCACCTGCTGGTCCCACAGCTTTGTTAGAGGCTATTCTCCTAGTAATTTTAGACCTAGAGAAATTAAACCCTAGGACTTCTCTGCCACTGCCTCCCATAGATTTTTAGAAAACTGAAAGACACTGCAATAAAATGAATGTCACCTGAACTTTTCTACATGTAACAAAATGCACCTTCCATTCAAGCATGACTGCCAGCTCCCAAGTCATGAAACACAAGGTAAATCATATTCCCATACCTAGGAGTATATAAGCCAAGGTATGGCATTCTGCACCGTACCAGCTAATAAGGGTTAAATCCTGAGCCTAGTAAGTCAGTCAGGAAACCTGCAAACTTTTCAGTAAACCTGGTTTAAACATCAGATGAGCCAAAGGCTGCAAAGATTTGACAGTAACTTTTGTCAGGGGAATCGTGGCTTGGCAGAGCTCTCATGGCAGCAACCCCACCAGCAGCTATCAGCTGGTGACTTTTGATCCCGTGTCCAGCCACAATCCTGCTGCACAGGCTTCTGCAAAATTCTGTGTTTTGGTGGCTCTGGGGTGGAGAAAGTGCCCAGTCAAACTGTTAGAGATGCAGTTAAAAATGGCTGTGGGATTAAGAGTAGGGCACAGACTGCAAGCAGAACCTGGTTGCTCAATGCCAACTAAGTGGCTTGAAAACTGGGAAACGCTGCTTTTGTTCCATGGTTTCTAGTGGAAATCACCTTCCCATTAAAGCAGTCACACCTTTTGGATTTGAGCAGAATTTGCTCAGTGTGATGAACTGCTTGCTCACAAAATACCAGCAAAACTAAGTGTACAAGGAAGGAGGATTGCTCGTATCATCCACAAGCCAAAGCTGTGGAAACTGATGTCTAAAACCAGTACTGCAACAGCCAAAGTAAAGAAAGCTAGAATGCTTTGGGATGGGATTTCTTCTTGCATTTGGTTGTGGGCTAAAGGAACATATTAATCCACCTGAATCTTTGACTGAACCATATCCTGCAGGTGTTATGGCCATTCAAGATGGTCACATCTAAAGGGGAAGAAAACAATTAATCTAGGTTCGCTTACATGATACATGAACAGGTGCAAAAAAAAAAGGGAAGCACTGTAGGAGTCTGGTTTGTGTTGACAGCCTAAAGCAAAACCATCTGAGGCTGAAGCACCAGGAAAAGCAGTGCTAGCTTGATGTTTTTGCCCCAGCTTTAAAACTGGCCTCAGTAGCTGTTGACAAACCAATATAACCAGGATAAAAAAGGATCAGGACCTAGTACTGAGAGCAAAAGTAACTGGAAAATTTAATGGATTTTTCATTAAAACATTCACACTTCCTCCAGCTTTTGGTCTGTATTCAGTTGATTCTGCTTTAGTCTTCCTTTTTTTGACAAAAGCTTCAACACTTCTTAAGGCCAGAATGCACACTTACAGTCACCTTGTTCATGGCACACAGGTCACAGACTGTGGCAGCAACCTATGCTCAAAGCTTGTAATATCTGGTTGGGGTCAAGCAGGAATCCTACAGCTCAGCCTTGTAGAGAGCCCTGTGCTCTGTATGGGCAGCTCCAGCTGGGGGCCTTCTCCTGGGACATGAGGAAGACTGGTGTCTCCAGGACAACATCCCTCTCCTGCATGAAGGCGGCAGCAGCACCTCAGGTCTGTGTGGGGTTTTTGGTAATGGACAGGGTGACTGGTCAGGGTTTGGAAGGGTTTCTCTACCGGTAGGTGCAGAAAGCCCTACATCTTTGAGGTCTGCCAGTGGTTAGCATATTCCATGGTTTGTGAATCTCAGAGGTAAAACACAGCTCTTCCAAAACACCTGCTTTGACTGACAGGTTTAAAGCAAGCAGCTCAGTCTCACTGTACTTGACAAAAACCTGAAAAGCCATTGAAAGGCGTCTGGCCAACTGAGTGGTGTCAGTCTAATTTAGAATGGATGATACATCCATTTTACCAATTCCACTGCACAACAGGCAATCAGAGAAGGCAAACCAAGGGGAAGGAGAGGGCTGAGTGAGCTGAATTCAATCTTGCAGTGGGTTCCACTGCTGGAACAGCTGGCTCTTCGTCTATGGATAAATACAGGATTTCATTTTCCATGGACATCAGGCTGCCTTTCCTCACCAGCACTAAACTCAGCCTCACAAAAGAAAAGATTAACAGAAAAAGAAACTCACAGTGTGTAACTCTACAAAGAGCTTACAGGAAGGATTTGAAGTAAATTAATATCACGAGCAACCATATAGTTCACTGATGCTTACAACCTTTTGGTGTAAACTGTGCTTTAGTTGGCTAACACGTTAAGTGTAAGATCCAGCAACCTCAATTATGCTCTTCATTCCCTGCCTGCACAGAGGGACCTCCTCCCCACACTTCCTTAATGATGAACTTGGTTTCAGCCATGATTTTGTCGTATGTATTGACCCATCACTTCTGATCATTCATCTGGGAGTGATGGTCTGCACAGAGTCTTAGCCTGCTCTTGTGTCTGAAGCCTAAATCTTTTACAGTAGGTTATCACAAGTTCAACTTAATGAGCATCAAGAAAGCATATCAGGTGCAGGCCCAGGATTGATCCTGAGTTCATTCTGATCTGAAAAGATTAAAAGAGATATTCCCCCTCTATTTTCTTTTTCACTTACCTTTCACAGTGAATACGGACACCCAAGGTGAGTTTCTCTTCTCCAGCAAAAGCTATGGCAACTGGAGTAGAGCAAATGGGTGACATCACAAGAGTCACAAGTGAAAAACGAAGCAATGGGATAAGGCAAGGGTTTTAATCATTCCATTTAAAATGCTGCTTCCCCCTGAGTTTGTGTGGTACAAATTCTTCCTCATATCTATTTCAATAAGGAATGAAAAATTTGTAACAAAGGACATCTGTTCTGTAAATGCAAAGCTTCCAGCTCTTCAATAAAGATGAAAAAAAAAATCTTTGAGACTTTCAGGAGTTTTAATGTCAGAAAGCAGAGATATCCTTGAGGCCTATACTGCAAAGTGAAAGCTACCTGCTCTCTTTTGGAATCTGTCTCTTCTCCCCCAACTGCTGCCTGATGTGAAAGTCTTTTAAAGACATTTTCCCCACCTGTAAAATGAAGGTGACCAGCACAGCATTTCAAAGATATGGCTCTGTGCTCCCTCTTAGGTAAATTCTTCTAAGGCAAGGGAGGTATGACTTTGCAAAAGCTGAAAGCATTCCCAACCAGCAGCTGGAAAGAACAAAGTGCTAAATTCCTCCCCTGAGAATTCTCCCTGTTCACAGAGAGATGGCACTGTCACGAGCCTTCCTGGTTATACCACCACCCCCCAGGTTTCCTGAGCTGTTGATGCTTATCCCTAAAGTAGGGCAGATGTATGCACTGATTTTTCTTAGGGAAGAAGACAGCAAGCCAACTGCTGCTTATTCCCCCATTACCTGGTTATGATCCTGCTACCAAGGTGATTAGACAGCAATGCATAGAGAAACCAGCTGAAAAGAACTAAACAATCATTTTGCCTTAATGGAAAAGGCTGGAGGGAGATATTTGTCTCTAAATTTTAAAGGTTGACACAAGCAGCATTTGAACTGGCTGTAACATATTAGTCCCTTACCTCTCATCCTTACCCTAGTAGAGAAGTGGTTAGCTTGGGTATTTGAAAGCTCAGTAGAAAAGGCACAGAGGAAGAAAGAAAACTTTGGGAATAGCTATTAATTAACAAGCCAACAGGGGATGGGTTTTAGGCAAATGAATGCCATGTTCACTGAGGAAAACAAAACCTGGAAAAGGCATTAAAAATATCTGTGCACGTACACAAACTATACAACAGGGCTGCTACGTGGATAACTGCTTGGATCTCTGCAATCAAATGCTGGGTCTTCTGTGCACAAATGCTACCTGTAAGTAAATCTGAATAGGAACAGCTTTTGAAAACAAAGCAAGGCAAATTACAAGTACTTTACAGCTGCACACGAAAGTGACAAGTTCCAGATGCTTCAGCAAAGCCATCCCAGGGAACAAATGAAACACAGACACAAGCCTGAGCAGAAAAATCACTTCTCATGTGAGCCTGCATGCTCCAAGGAGGGGGGAGAGGGGCTATATTTTGGCAGAGGATAGGCCAGCATTCCTTTTTATAAGAACCCATAAAGCCAAACTTCACATATAACACACAGCACACAGAGCTGACTTGCACCTGCAACCACATGGTATGAAGCAATGCCACGTACTTAGATTTATTTGCCCAGCAGCAGGGCAGAGCAGGGGTGCTAAGTGGTCTAATGAGAAGAGCTTACCCATTGGGAAAGTCAGTCTTTAGAAAGCATAATTTCAAGGAATTCAGAGTGTTCAGTCTTATTCAAATAAACCCAGTGCAACTGTGGTAGGTTGGAGGAAAGGGCTGTGTTTAATTGTGATGTGAACGCTGGGAAGTGGCAGCACAGCTGGGCTGCCCAGGATGTCTGAAAAAGCACTGGGAGGAAGAGATGGGAGTTCTGCCTCCCAGTCCCTCACCACTGACCTTGGAGCTTCGGCTTCCAGAGCGGAACACTCAATTACTGAAATGGTCACTGGCAGAATAAAAATCACGAGTTTAAGTCCTTCGTAGCCCTGGCTTACAGTAGCTGCAAGCGCTGATTCCTGGAGATGGAATATGCAGCTGGACACTCAGTGCAGTGCAATGGGGCTGCTGACTGCCTGTTGGGTGAGGACAGGGGTCCCAGGACACGGGCCCTCCAGGCCAGTCACAATTACTGGTGCTTGGTAGTGAGAGACTCGAGTCATTAGCTGGCATAGAAACTTAATCACCTGTCCGAAGTTACAAAAGGGATGGTCCCTTCAGGAGAAAGGTCGGTGGCTGGGACCACTCAGGGGACAATGTCTGTTCTCTAAATGGTGTCCTATGAATAAATCAATGTCCAAATCCCAAGGCTTCTAAACCTCTACAAACACAAACACTCAGAAAGTACATACATTAAAATATGGTTCTGAATAAAAACCTCTCTCCCCAGCCCCAGCTCTCCAATGCCATCTCCCTGGTTAACCCCTCTTTGCCCAGGCTACCCTGTCTATGTCGCAGGCTCTGTTTTGTTGTTCCCACAGTAGGTTATTTGTTGAAATAAATATGGAGATAAGGCTGAGCAAGACAGCCAAGACAGCCAGACTGAAATAAATTCATCACTCACGGGCTCTCAAGGGAAGAAAACCGTGCATTTTTTCTAAATGATTATTTCTGAAGCACTGAAGGAATGGCTATATCACTAATGAGGCCAGTACTCCATGACTGCTGATTATAAATGACCTAAAAAGAGACAAGGGGATGGTGTATGTGTGTACAGGGGGATGGGAAAAGAGATGAATAGTTCTTCCTTAGGATCTGGAATCTTCTCCCCAGGCTTCTCAAAAGTCTGAGAGCATTTGTAGTTTGCCACAAAGGCAGGCCTGGCATATTTACAGCCACGCAAGGAAGTTTGGGCTGCAGTGTTGGGCTATTCTAACCAGTAGGCACACAATTCCTCTCCTCCCATAATAGGTCACCAGCTACTCATTGCAATATTAATTAAAAAGGAAAATGAGCTCTCTCAGGCACCCCTGGGTCTAAATTATAGGTCCTGCAGGTTGATGCAGCCAGACTTGAGGCTAAAGCAAAGAATAAGATTCACCTATGTCTTCTCTCACTCACTAATTCCCATGGAAACAAGCAACTCCTGACAAATGACTCAAATATGCTTGCAAAAATCTTACTCATATGTTTTGCTGGCTGCCTTCCCCCACACTTTCAGGTTGAGTGATTACAGGTGCATTACACATGCAGCAGTCCCAGAGCAGCTGATGGTGGAACAGGACAGGATGGCCACAGGTAAAGGTGGGCAGGATGCAGGCCACAAGTGGCAAAATTAGCAATGTGAATTCAGAGCATAATATCGCAATGTGGCCATAAAAAAGCTGCAGCTTTCAGATTCCCAGCAGTATTATTTATATCACATGGTGTGTAGAAGTGAGAGCATTCAGAAATAAAAGAAATCTAAAGAACAGCCCCTAATGCAAAATGTGACCTGAGGGTACTGAGAAGACAGGATTTACTTATTTATTTAATGGTTTGGTTTATACACAGAAATTACCCAGAACACCTTGAAAAGCAGAGATCTGAAAATGAGCTTCTGCAGAAGCTCAGACAAAGGAGCCCTGACAGATATTAGATGGATTATAGTCACACACCACTGCCAGAGGTTTCCTAGCACTTTCTAAAGACTGTCTCTTTTTGCAGGCAGTAACACCCTCTCTCCTGAGATGCCAGAAGCTAGGGCATGAAGCTTTGCTTCCACCAGAACCTTTCCAACTTGCACATGGACTTCCTGTAGCAAATGGGCCCATTCTCAGCACAGAGGCTCAGACCAGGTCTCCTATCATCACCTATAGTATCTATTTCAGCTGACTGGGGCAGCTCATCACTAATAGCTACTGTGGTCTCAGTGGGGAACTCCAGAAGGGTTTTCTGCCCTTTTCAGGAGGTGCCCTTTCCTTGGAGCCTGGGATCACTGACTGATCTCCTCACAGGTACCCATTTTTTTGCAAAGACCGAGAGCATGCCTAGACTTAGCACAGCTGCCAAATCTAGGAGTGGAGGCAGGGAAGAAAAGTTTAACTAAGTTTTCCTCCTTCTCCCAGGTCATTTGTCACAACCCTTTAGAGCTAATAACTCCTCTGTAAAATTTATAAGGCAATTACAGAACAGGGAAATAATTCACTAATAGCCCATAGAAGGCCGTTTAGAAATCTTGTAGGAAAAAACTCCAATATATTAAATGCCACAGGTTTCAGAAGTAAATGCTGTAGTTGCCACTCTTTTTAAGCCAATTAAGTTCAGAAAGCCTGGAACTACACGAGATCTATTTGAGCTCAGCCACAACGGCATCTCTCAGAAACATCCGTGCTGGGAGCCGGGACCACCAGCTGCATGCAATCCATGCTGGAGCCTGTTTCCTTTCCATCCCTCAGGGGTTACACAGTTCCCTTCCCTTTCCCTTGTGTAAGTCAACCTACAGATAACTGAAGTACCTCATTTGCTTTTTCAAAAGCTACTACTTCACCACAGAAAGTAAATCTGACAAGCAAGAGACCATCCACTGGGTTACACAGACTCTCTCCCTCTAGCTTGGAGTGGGGAGCATAAAGAAATCAGCCCAGATGCTGTATCAGTATCATTTCTGAAGTTCTCTAATGAATCAGACCCCAGGCTGAAGCTCTAAAAGAGTATAGTGGCGTGTCAGCATAAACAGCTAAAACTAGTGTCATGTCAAGTGGTAACAAGGCCACTGCTGTTTTTACAAGCATCATGCACTTAGCAGATAAAAATGAGCATCCTATCAAAGCTGCCACAAGTCGCCCTTATCACCAGTGAGGAGAAACAATGTCCCTGCATGATTGCTGGTACTCGGGGCCACCGACAGCAAGTCCAATTTCTTACAAGCTGTCCATTAGTATGATGAAGAGACTAATAACCACCACACATGGGTTTCTATCTTTCCTTTTTCTCCTTTTTGGTCCACTGGCAACTGCTAATAGCTTTCCAGGGCTCCTTTAAATAAACAGAACTAATTACTCCACACAATGATGCTGTGGCTTACAGACACCTAATTATGTCATGGAGGGGTTTCTTAACATGTACGTTTATTTGCAGAGGGCCACGTCTAACATGAAGCAAATTTATTCAGCCTTTATTCTATCAGCTGGTACAAAAATAACACTGAATACACAGCAGATCCAGATTGCAGAACTTCAGCAGGCAAGCTCTCCCAGGAGGCTGAAAAACAACACATGGAGTCCCCATATTCCAGAACATGTGTAGCCGCGTCGCTGCAAGCCTCCTGCGCACTTACTGGAGTGCCATGGCACAGACTGGAACTGTTGTGCAAATAAAGCTCTGCTTTTCTTCACTCCCATTTGCTATACGTTGAACAGGCAATCACCACTTGCTATGCCTTATGCCCCAACTACATGCATTGCTGGAGGAATAATGCAAATCCTGGTCCCCAAAAACAAAACAAAAAAAGCGCACAGAACTGAACAGATGGGCAACATGAAAGGAAAGATACATTGGGAAACTGTTCTACCAGTAAGAGAAGAAGAGAAGTTAAGTGACTCACTGTATGTCATGTGGCCAGATGTGTTAGATGCTGAAAACAAACTTAGGGTTTCCTGACACCCCCTCCCTGTTTAGACAGGAGACAGCACCAAACCAAAACTAATTTTTTAAAAATAGACTTTGCAGACATACATCTAACTGACAAGACAGGTTCATATCAAATTATTCAAAGTGGATGTGACTGAGTGCCTTTTTGAGCTTCTGCAAACCTCAAAACTCTTTGTTCTTTAAAGCGAGTTGCTGGGTGAGAGAATTTTTTAAGGTGTGCAGCGCCCGTATTCCCCTCTCCCTGCATAAACAGCAAATGAAAGCATTTGATTTGCAAGCATTTCTGGACAGCCATGTCATACAAACACTAACTCCTTCTCCTCAGGGACTATAGGCTGAAAGGATGAAGCAAGGACACCTCTCAAACCACACTCATAATGGTCCTTAGCATTAACAAGAGTTATATGCATGAAAAGCAGCATATATCTTACTAAGCAAGTGTGAGTGGCAGACGAACTCATGTAAGAGGGCAGAGGATCTTATTCAGAGCTATTAGCTGACTGTCTGGTCAAAATACCTGTGTGGAAATGTATGTTCAGTTATACATATATTCAACTCTCAGCCTCGTATCAGAACTACCTACACCTCTGCAAAGAATGTGGTTCTTAGCTTGCTGTTTAAGGCATTTGAGTTAATGGGCTTCAATAGAAAGTGATAGCCTTTACAAGTCTCATTTAAGATATGGGCCACTGTTTTCTGCAGTTCTCTGAGGCTCTAACTTCCCCCTCAAACCAGAGGATGATTTTTACAGGGAGCAAACTGAACTGCACATCACACACTCACTGTAGAACTGCAGCAAGAATAGAGACAGGTTTTTCAGGGACCAGACTGACCTTGAGGAGTAACTTCAAAATAAAGTTGCTTGGACTCAACAGTACTTGGTCTCCCACTATGTTTCAGAGATCGTTTCAGTTATGTCGCTCCCTGTAGCATCAGACAGCCCTAACAGAGACATACCCTCAGAGGGCTCCCTCTTTACTAAAGGAACCATTAGAAGATGATAAGATACGCTCAGAAAACTGGCATGAAAGTCAAAATTAAAAATGGCATGAACGAGACAAAGAACAAGGGTGCACCATGTCCTAGGTTCCTCAGCATGCCCCTGTGGAACAATGCCATGGAGATGGGATCTCCTGCTGTAGCACAGCAGAACGGCAGAAGCTTTTAGGCAGAAAGTGGCCAACCTGTTAAGAATCATGTAATGGTAGGCACAAGAGGGTCAGGTGAGGCCCTCGTTACAGGTGTCGTTACCCACCTTGATTTTGTACTGCCCAACTTTGATAACTCAAGTGACAACAGCACGGAATCTGGAAAAGCTGATTAAAGGATGGAAAAACACACTGATCCTGGAAAAGAGTTTCTGCTCAGAACCATCTCCTCTTCCTTTAGGTCTCTGATTTTCAGATCAATTTAAAGGAAACTACATGTACCTTCACAGCAACAATATCCATGACCTAGTTACCAATTCCCAAGAGAAATCCTGAAGTCTCTTACAGCATTTTTGTTACTCATATGCTAGGGAGACTAAAAGACCATTGCAGAGCAACCAACCCTGAATTTTTAAAAATCAGGAAGCAAATCCCTAAAATCACAGAATCACAGAATATCCTGAGGTGGAATGAGTCATCTCTGCAAGAGTTATCAAAGCCCAGCTCCTGGCTCTGCAGAGGACAGCTCCAAGAATCACACCTGAGAGCACTGTCCAAACGCTTGAACTCAGACAGGTTTGGTGCTGTGACCACTGCCCTGGGGAGCCCATCCCAGCACCCAACCACCCTCTGGGTGACCAACCTTTTCCTGATATCCAGCCTAAACCTCCCCTGACACAGCTTCATGCCATTCTCTTGGGTCCTGCCACTGGCCACCAGAGAGGAGATCAGGCCCCTTATTTCTTCTTAGTTCATCAAGCTTTGTGTTTTTCTCCATTTGCCCATTTTTGCAGGTACCATGTTCAAGCTTTCCTTTCCTAAATGATGCTTTTTTCAAAACACAAAAACTAAGACTCTTGCAGGATCTGAGGCCTTCCAAAGAAGACACCAGGTAACAGCTCCATGCTAAAATGTAAGCTGGAAAACATGGATTGTCCCCTGTTGCTGAAAGCACATTTCTCACTCATCAGCCCTTCTGAGAGTCAGGAATAGGTAGAAGTCACATGTGGGTTTTGTTCTCTTCAAATGAAACCACATTCCCTGAATTCCCAAGACCAGTGGCCACACATGGAAAAACAATGGGGGAATTAGCAATTTCATGCAGTCTGGTATTATACTCCTGCTCCTAATTTCACTGTATTAACCTTTCCTGTTGAGGTTATTGGGGTAGCAATTCATGGAACACACTGATTTTTGGTTATTTTAAGTGAACATAGAATTTATATGTGCATTTTTCCCCTCAAAGAATGAAGTTGTAGAGGGCACAGCAAGACACATTTTGTTCTGTCAAAGCAGTCTGTAACTGGAACAGAAAACCTTTGCTTCCTGATATTACAGGCTGAGGCATGAAAGGAGGACAGGCTCCTGGTGCCTCCACACATGCAGGTGTCCCTGAGTGGGTGCAGAGATCCATGCTCTGATCACAAGGCAGCACTGAAGGATGTCAAAACTGCCAAAGAACCCCATGCCTGCAGGCAAGAAGTGATTTCCCTCTGCCTTAAGACTCATATCTTCAGATTTATAGCCCAAACAGGAGTCCAAAGATGGGCAACACATTAAAACTTCCTTCTGGGAGGGGGAAAGCATTTGTTCCAATAGCTCGACTGTGTCTGAACCACAGGTCACCTCCTCCTGTGCAGCTGCAGCAGGGAAACAAAATTCCCCATAAGATGCAGTTCCACATGGGTGATTGACATACGTGGTGATTACTGACAGGCAGCCTGAAACTTTGGCATTTGTTCCACATTTTAATTCCCCAGGCTTCACTACTGTAGGATTCATACCTCAGAAGCCATGATTTCTGGGAACAGCATACAATTTACAGGCACCTTTCCTCTCCTCTGCCCCTTCTCTTCTGGATATTTATGCAGTATTTTAATTTTATTTTTTCCCCCTACAGACTGCTTTCAATTGATATAGGAGAAAGTAGAGGTCACAGGAAGAGTAAAGACACATAATCTAATTTTCATTTTGTCAATTAATCATGCGTGATTTCAGCCAGCCATTTAACAAGGTGGAACTCTAAAGTGATCTCTCCACTGATGGGGGAATATTCAGTCTAATTCCTGTTGCTGCTTTGCTCTCTTGTTCATGCTGCACAGAACAGCCTCTTCTCCTTACAGAGAAAAAGGGATCCACATGTACAGAAAATACACACTCTCCTGGACATTTTCTCAAATCTTCTCATTAAGTTTAAAAGTGTCTGGCTGAAGCTGTTGAGTCCTGACTTGTGGGTAGCTGAATTTTGGGGAGATGTGGCTCAAAGCAAGCCCAGTAGGAATCTCTGTATTTTAATACATTTTGATATGAAGTTGTCAGTATTGCTACACATTATCCTAGCTCACAAATAAGAAAACTAAGAAATAGTTGCCTGTGTCCATAGCCCTTACATGCTATCTGCTGTTTTTCAATCTCTCAGCTAGTCAGGATCAAATCTCCCTTTCCTAAAGTGAGACAATTCTGGAAATTAGAAAGATGTGGACTCATCATAGGTAAGGTCAAGGAGATTGAAGGTATCAGGACTTGCACATTCAGAGACAGGGCAGGAAAAGGCACCTTCTTTCTCTCCTGGCATTTGATGAGTACTCCAATATTTTCCACCGTGGAAGATGATGTCTGGTCTTCAGCTCCTTTATCTATCTCACCTTTGCTTGATTCTTTGCAAAACTGACCTTAGTGTATGGAGGGGAAGAAATCTTTGGTTTAAGAATGGTCCTTAGCAGCTGTATTGGGAGTGAGAGCTGAGGAACCTCAGGAGAGCTGTAGCAAAGCACACTACCCAGTAGTAATCTGCTCAGCAAGAGGGGAACTCCACTCTACATCCACCTGAGGACTCTGGAGGTCCCAATTACTCCATACTCAAGGAAGCATCAATATTTCAGAAGGTTTCTATGTCAGCTGTGAATGCCCCAGTCTCCCTCCATTCACCATGTTTTTGTCAGAAGAGGGCAAAGGCTTATCCAGGGCTGCCAGGCAACACACACAAGGATGTTTATACCTCCCTGACTAACTTAATGGGGAGTAAAAGGGTCTTCCAAACCAAAAAGGTGATAAACCTGAGAAATGTTGTCTCCCTCTCTCTCTCTCAAGACACTTAAGGGCATCATTCAGCAGAAAGAAACAATTAGCACTAGATTCCTTTACCCTTTCAAGGTTTCAAAGAAACAGTGGGATATTTAAAGGAAGAGGAGTGTATATACACAGAAGTAGGATAAGATTTGAGTATGTCAAAGATTGAGTTGCTGACAAGCACTTGATCTGCTCTGGAGGGACCCTGAGCAGTTCAGCTCTGGCCAAGACAGCATTGCCACTCTGGAGCCTTCTTGGTCTACTCTGATGAGCAATAACTGCTCATCTGTTCTAGGGAAAAGGTATGTCCTGCAGCTGGCTGCCCATCTTTCTCTAAAAAAATTACAACCTTGTTTCCAAGAGTATCTATGTTTCCCTAGTAAGATCATTGACTTAAGTAAAGGGGCTATGATTCCTAAGCACAGTCCTTAAGTCCTCAGAACTACAGGGATTTCCCAAAATTTCAGTGTTACATCAAGCCCAACTCAGCTATGGAGAGGTGGTACGGGGAGCAAAAGCCCCTTTAGCACAACTCTGATAGAAACAGGGTGATAAACAGGGGAAATTAAATACTTACTACATTTTCCTTTCATATTCTGAATTTGGGCCTGATTATCTGAAAGGCTAACAGCCAATGCCTGTGAAACCAGGAATATGGGAATGGTAACAGGGATTATATTTATCTGTCACTATTTCTGATCAAATTTACCAACTCGGGAAGATGTTTGGGCATTCTTGTCTAGTCAGATCAAAATAATAAAGGTGCAGGGATAAATTTTTAAAGAAGGGATGAGGATTAGAGAACCAACCTGCACTCACTTTCTGTGGGATGTGGGGGCATCACTGCCATTTTGAAAACTTTCTTTTGCATGTGAAGAACACAGTCATGTGAACTGAAGTACTGCACCTGCTGTCAAAAGGATAGAACAAGAACAGATGGACTGGCTCAATTACAATTCTATAAAATTAATTTTTAGAACTCCAAACAGAATTGCCATAGAGTTCAGTAATGACTGTGTATAATAATTAAAAGAATTTTCACAGTAAGCAGTACTGAGCAAACCAAACAGTATTTCACAAGGCAGAAACCTGATCCGATCCCAGTTGCAAGGTGAATATTATGTAGTGTTTTCTGTACGTGGGCTTGATCTGAGAGTAGCAGCACAGAGCTGAAATCTTGGCTGTTGGGTACAATTTTTGCTACACATGTGTTTTTAGTAAATTACATATTTTGTTTCAAGCAACTCCTGGGTGCACAGTCCCATCTCTGCTAATAGACTTTTATATTCTGACAGGGATGCCCAACAGCATGAAATAATCCTCTTCAATTTACAAAAGAAGTTGCCAGCCTCTGAGTTTGAAACTATTAGTGATCCATCACTTGCAACAAAACCCAGTATAGATACTCTGTTAACAGACTGCATTTTAAATATTCACTGTGGCTGTTTGCCTGTGCGTGCAGAAATGACTAAGGCTTCCAGGGACACCATCAGAAACAAGAGGGGATTGTGTAAGTGGACTATTTCCTGGTCTAAGTATTTTAATGAGTTTCCTCTTTTCCCCCATCATGCATTATTCCAAGCAAGACAATGTAACTCTGCTTGCAGGGGGGAAACAAGCAGCAGATGATGCGACAGGAAAGCAGAGACAGATACGCACTGAGGCCAATTAAAAAAATATATTTTTTTAATAACACCACGATTTGAATGCAAAACGCAAACAGAGATGACAATAAACACCCAAGCTTGCTTCTGAAGGAATGAATAAGCCCAAAAATCCATCAAAAAGATTGTATTTAAAAAAATCTGATGTGTGTCTTTTAAAGAGATAAAGCAGTTCAACTTTGGAGTGACTGAGATACAATGACTTTGCCATAACATTATTTTTGTACTTGGATCCAGATCCTATGACAAGCTCAGTAGAAAACCTCTGATAGGATATAGGAAAACAATGCAACAGGTCCTGACCAATAATGATCCAATACAAAGCATGTACTTTGTAGTACATAGACTTCTAACAACAACAAATTCTTTAAATCCTTTTCTATCTTCTGCAACTGAGCCAGAAGATTTCCTTGCAAAATGAGCTTGAAAACACTATTTCTTCTTTTTAATCGCATGTTGCCTTTAGACATTTTAGATTTCTGTTTTTCTCCTGTACTCGAGTTCTCCCTTTGTGGGAAAATAAAAGTAAATATAAAAGGAAAGGTAATGAGTGTGGTCAAAATGTCTCAGTGATGATCATCTTTTTAGTTGACACTGGGATCATTTTGCCATTTTAAAAATCAAGCCTAAATGAAGGTTGCTAAGGCATCCAAAACTGCACCACAAATGATGCTCCTACCCCTGTTAACTTCTGTTTTCCAAGTATTGCTACTAATATCATGTGTTGGAAAATATGACCTACTTGCTATCAGAAAATATACATAAGGAGGCTCTCTCTCATTGCTAAATATTTTTGAAAATAAGAAGAAAGAGGGGGACATCACAAGCAGTAGGGCAGAGAGAGGTGGGCTTGGATGAGACAGAAGTAGTTTGCTAGAGAATACAAAAAATTCTTGATTTTCATTACTATGACTTTTTTAACAAGGGCACAGAATTTATGTAATTCACTGACTCAAGGCAAGCCAGGTACTAGCAGGAAATGAAATAATTACATCACCTGTACTCCCCTCTCTCTCTGGGAGAAGAACATGCCTTTGCACAGTGCTTGACCACCTGAAGCTGCTCCAAAAATCTGGTGGCCAAAGGGCTGCTGGGACTCCAGGGATCTATGGCTGCAATAACAAGCTTTGGGACTCGGTTGTGTCATTAAAGGACATTAAACTTCCACGTGCAGAGCTGGCTCTTGTACAAGCCTAAGGATTAGCTTGCTGTAGGATACTTTCTGGGGTCCCCATGCAAAAAAGCCCCCAAAACATCCCTTGAGTACCAACTGCTGCAGCCTCTGCTCTGAATATCAGCACTGACTCCCCAACTTCACACAGCTCTTAAGCAGCACGTGACCTGTTTCTGCAGTAACAGACATGAACTTCTCTGAACTAATTATCAGAAACAGTATACACCTTCTCCACAAACCCATCTAAACACTGAAGCTTTGCTAAACACACTCTGTTCCGTGGTCAAACTGCATGGGTCTGATTTTCCTGCACAGGATGAGGTAGGATCTTGCTGCTACCAAAGCTGAAAACCCAAATGCAACATGACTAAGAACTGAATTGCCCTTTTTCCAGAACTAACACAGGCTCCACATGCTAATTCTCTGCTAAGCCAAAGCATGGGGCTTTGATTTCCTAACCTCAGAATGTTATCTGGCTCCAGTATAGGATTACCATTAGCTCTGTACATCTGTCCTTACAGTAGGGTCACTGTCATACCATATGCCACTTGGACAACCTTTATTCTTTCTAGATTTTTATCTTTTTTAAAATCAGTGTTCATCTGGAAGAGCCTGGATTCCCCTGGCTTTCAAAATCTGCTTTGCATTGCTAATGCATGAGGCTGTAGGCAAAGTTGCATTAGACAAAGACACAGAGAGATACTAAAAACCTCCTAAGACATTAAAAGCTTTCAGGTTGCTCTTCTCAATATTAACAAAAAAAAGCCAAAACAAACAAACCAACCAATGAAAAACCCCAAAACAGAGGAGGTTTAGTCAATTTTCATTTACCAAACAAACAACCTATTTTTTTTTCTAAAACAGTTTCTGCATAAACTCATTATCTTCAATGATTATTCCTGACTTGTACCAGTGTAACTGCAGAGTCCAACCTAGAAAGAGCAGGTCAGGCTCCATGTGGAATCCATCATGAGGTGATGAGTCACAGCATCAGAACACACAAGGTATCCTAATCATTTGATACAGGAGGAAAAGCCTCCCACAAAAATTGTGGACAATTAATTCTCCCTCTCCCCTCTCTGGTGCTGTGGTAAGAGAAAGGGTCATCAGTCTCCAGATTGTCACTCTCTCAGGGGAACAACAAAAGAAAGAAATCAGAGGATCTGGAGGGAGAATGGAAACGGCTCTTCCAAGATCTATGGCCAGCCTTCTGGAGCATTAAGAGGATTTTATACTCATATAGTACCTTTCATCCCAAGGGAACTCAAGCAGCTCTCTAAATGATCTCCTGATCTCATGTGAAGGCTACATCCATTGAAAGGAAGCAGAGAAAGCCATGTCCATGCAGGTGACCAGGTGACAGCGAGAGGCAGCCCCAGTGCCAGAAGAGCACAGGGCTACCTATGGGAGATGCAGGTCTCTGCCCCAGGGGCAGGGGCTTAATAAGCCTGGGCCAGACTGTGTAACCACAGACTTGTGACTTTCAGGAGCAGAGAGATGCAGCGTCATCTCTGCCGCAGTGGGACTGCTGTAGCAGTCAGTGAGGACTGACAGCATTCCTCCCCATGCCTGGAACAAGCAATCCAGCCCAAGCAGCTCATCAGAGACTGCTCAAGCCCCACATCAATGGGCCAGCACCAGAACCTGAAACAGAACAGCATCTCTGGTACTCTGTTACACTCCCCCCTATATTCCCCCTTTCAGTGGACAAGAGCTTACTGTGTTTATAGAGGTGAATGAAGAGTGGGAGTCTTTTTGGTTGATAAAAAGGAGAAAAGAAGAAAAGAGTGAAGACAAGAGTGAAAGGAAAACGAACAAAGATTTCAAGGGGACGTAGGGCAAAAGGAGATGAGCAAAACATAGGGAAGCCACCAGAAAAGGAAAGAGGAAAGACAGCTATAGCTTGCTTCAGAGGGGAAGAGCATCAAATCAAACTGCTTATATAAGAAGCAAATGGAAACACTCCACAGCCATTCAGAAACATAAGCAAGAACAGCAGGGCTGTATTGAAGCCGCAAGGCAGATCCAGGGCACGTTCCTGTTGTAGATGAAGACAACAGGGCTTTTTCTACTAGCTTAAGAATGAGCAAGTCACAGCACAGTTGAACTCGACATGAAGACATTGAAAAGATGAGCTTATCTCTCATTGAAAACCAGAGAGGTCTCCTGCCTCACTTCCATGCCTCATCTTCTACTGCTTTTCCAATGAAAAAGTTCACCACAGAATGCATAAAAAACCAGCCTCAGCTGCATCCCTACCAGGGTATCCAGCTGATTAAAGGTGCTCCCACAGCCCTGACTTAAACTGATCTGCTCAAAAGTGTCATTGGAGAGCTTATGCAAACAGTTTTCAAACAAATTCAATTAAACTCAGATGCAAAAACAAAGCAAATATAATCTGTTGTTGTTCCACCCAGAGTAAATCTTCACCTAAGCCTCAACCGCTCCTCTTTCCGTGCCTCCTGTATTTCCCTACCCCCCTCACATCTGGGGTGTCTGACTGTGATCTTGTCCATGTTGGGATGGTAAGATACAAATGACAGAGGAAGAGACTACAGGTTGACCTCATTGTCAGATAAAATCCATTATGCATGATTAAAACTTAACAAAATGCAGTCACATTAAAAATTACTATCATGAAGTGCACCATGATTTACTGACTAAATGAATGAGAAATTTATCTGAATAAAATAGTCCTGGCCCTCCTGCATTGGCAACGCATGATAAATTGCTGATTGTGAGAAGATCATTGCTTGCTGTTGGATGACTTACACACATTGATTTTTCCTAACAACACTAATTAACATAATAGTATCTCCACATATATTACATAAAGTTTCCTCTTAGCAAGCAAAAATTATTTCAAGCCTTCAGGTCCCAAACTGCAAAGAATAAAGATGGAAAGGCAGGATTTACAAACTGCTTCCTTGCCCTTTATTATGCAGATCAAAGGTCCAACCCACTGGATCTTACTTAATCTTGAAGAGATGGGAACAACATTCAAGAAAGCACAGGCATTGTGCAAGGAAGCTGTGATCACAGTGGGTTGTTTTTTGCATAGTGGTGATCTAATTTTGTGCGGCCAAAAAAAAAAAGTCTTTGAGAAAGAAGAATGTAATCCCAAGGAACTAGGAAAAAAAACCTACCATTTCTCCAATTTCATTAAGACACAGAGAGGCAGACTGTGCAGCCCTTACATAAGTGCTCCCATTGACTAGGGCTGTGTAGGTGAGAAAGCTCTCACCAAGCTGAAAAGGCAAAGCATAGTCTATTAAGAGGAAAATAAAAGTGATGGAATATGTAAGAAAAATGGAGGACAGAGAGAGACCATGTAATTCTCAATTAATTGAAAACCAATCACAATAACCCACATTCTTTTCTATGAGAAATCCAAGAGGTGAAAAAAACCAAAACAGTGCCCTGCCGTTCAGCATCCTCTGCACTATGTGGGTTTCAGACTTACCCACAAGGATTTTTCAGAAGTCCATGTTTTTTCCAGAGGAATGTGCTTCTCACAAGCCTTAATAAACCAACCTATTTACTGACATTAATGTTTTGGGGTTTTTGACCCAGTACACTGCACCTAGACCAGAGAACCTGAGCAGGAGCAGAGGAAAGCAGACACATAAGTCTTTGGTGAAGAAGCAATGCTGGAGTGCACCCAGGGGAGCTCCCGATCTATGCTGGCAACTTCACAGCTGCTGTTTGCTACAGGAGTCACAATGCTGGGAGCTCTTAGGTTACAGCCCTGACATTTCCACTCTGCTCTGACCTATGTTGCCCAGAAGCCAAAGCACACGCAGCCTCTCTTACACAAAGCTTGTGAAGTGGCTGGGAAGCAGGGCAGGCAAGCAGGATGCTCCAGATAGGTGAGTGGATAATGAGCCATAAGAGGTTTGGGTTCTGCTGGTCTTTATTCAGCTTTCCCTGCCCATCTGCAGTGGAAAACATCCTGCTGACAGCAATGTACACACACGTGCATGGTGTGAGCAGTGCAGCTTTTACTCCAAGGCAGGAAAGCTTAAGGGCCCTGCTCCTTCACAAGCTGCTTTCCCCTGAAGGGACTACACTGGTCCCTCTGCTTTTCCCCCTCCCAGATGCCAAACTGGAGCCTTTTCCAGTGCTCCATTAGCACAAAAATCCTAGGCATGCAGTGCATCTGACACTCTGGCCCTTCCCCAGCCAAAGCAGGCTCCCTGCAAGTGCGCCTACAGGTGACACCTGTGTCCCTTTCAGCAGGGCCCTTGGAAAACAGCCCACCTTTTATATAACCAGAGTCAAGGATTATTTTTTCTGCTGGTGGTTTTCGCTCCTATCCTGTTTTGGGAAGGACTGAAGATGTAATCTCTGCACTGTTTGCAAACCAGGTGCAGGAACTGGGCAAATGCAAGGGGAAATTTCTACAGTGGCACAGCAGGTGACTTCTCTTGTGTCATGGTGTGAAACGTCTGACATCTCCAGCTGACACCCAGAGCTTCACCTGCTTCAGATACACAAGCTTTTTGGTACTGTCCCATACAGTTTCCCCACCATGTTCTCTTTTACTGTGTAGAGTAAGGTTGGGGGATGTGAGCAAGAGTGTGATGAACCACTGGCACCTCTCAAAACCACAGAAAAGCTTCTCCTTGATACTGGACTAGCAGCCCCATGTAGTGAGATGAATGAGGCAAACACTGCCTCAGAGCGACCACATACATTACATTTTACTATTAATCCATATCCATTGTGCAGTTTGTGATGTACATAGTAACTATTCCAGCAATTTTTTAAAAGGCTTTAAATGTTTCTGTTCTATGGGTGCCCCTGCAGGAACAGTGAAGCTGTCTCCAAGTGATGAGACCAGTTTCACATGGCACGAAGGGCAACAGAAACTTAAAAGTCACTCTCCCAAAAAATCACTTAAAATTCCTTTTCCATCTGTAAGACTGCAAGGTTTTGTAACCTTAATTTACTGCCTTCTCCTGCCAGAGACAAATCCTCAAGGTATATGAAACTACATGTCACTGAGCACTTAACAGTAGAAAATTCCTCTGTTTTTAGTTTTGTTTTAACCATCTGTGGTCAGGGTACACTACAAACAATCTTGATCCAGTGATGTTGTTCCATAGTTTGGAACATTCAGGTCCTGGTTGGGATGGATTAGTGGGCAGACTTGCAGGTGGAGAGGCCAAATTTATCACATGGATGGTGCTACCACATTAGTGAGATTATAGCTAAGATCCTCCAGTCCTCCATTGGTCCCATGGTTGGTTAAAAAAACATTTATTATGATGACAGATATTTCATACTATTTCCATCTGCTAGAAGTATAAAACCACAGAAATCTGTGGTGTCTACAGTGATTTCCTGTGCACTGCAACAATGCAAAAAAATAAGGTCCTGTGCTATTAAATGGACAAGGAGGGGAAACAGAGGGTAAACTTGAGCAGAGAATGTACAGGGAGAGAAAGAAAAATGGCTGCTGGAGTAGAGGTGAAGGGAGAAAAGAAACAGACAAATAATATAGGACCGATTAAAAATGACAACAATAACAAAAAAAACCCCAAACCCACCAACCAAACAAGAACCCCAAAAAAAACCCCCCCCCAAAAAAATCCTCTCCACCCTAAGCTGCTGGATTCAGAGGGAAAGAAGTACACACTGGAAAAACAATTCTCTGGGAAGTGCATCATTTTGGGCAATCTCAGGAATCTTGCTTTCTCTGGGCAATACCAAATGCAAAAATTAATTTAAAATGCAGATTCTTTTGAGAATGTTAAGTCTCAAGCCTACAAGGAACATCATGGCACAAAAGGAAGAGTCATCTTCTCAGGACAGACCTTAAACTGTCTGGGTAGACATATTCAAATTATTTTTCTTTCCTTTTTTTTTAAGACATTGTCTTTCCTTCAGTTTCTGCAATACCATAAGGAAACAGAAAGCATCTTAAAGGCTTATCTGTTTTTCAAAACAGGAGATTTTAGCTTACAGTGAGGGACCTGGCAGAATAGATTCTACAGAAGGGTGCTAGCATGAGCAGCCAAAGGCAGAGCTTCTGGAGCGAGGAATTGACTTCGCTATTGCACAAGTGTGAAACAGAAGTGAAAAGGAGACAGAGAAAACAATAAAACATGATTTTATGATAGTACTGCTGGACTTGGGCTCGCTTTCTTAGGACACACTTGACCCTCTCTAGGCAGCTCCTGCTCTTACTACAGAGGAAGAGCTGATAACAAGCTCCCACTGGGTGTAAATGAGGAAGCCACCTGTTTGCAAGACGTGTTGACACAGAATGGGTGTTTCAGCCCCAATGTGTAAGATATGCTTGCAGGCTAATGCATGCAAAATGTGTCTCACACACATGAAAAAGGGGCTAAATAGGGGGTGGGAGGACTCCAGAATACACGTGCACACGCACTATGTGAGAACAAAGAACAGAGGCACCAACAGGCTGGTTTCTCTCCTTAGTAACAAACTTGGCTGTCTCAGACAACACTAAGCTGGTGAACATTAATACAAAGAGGGCAAGTTTCCCACTGCCCATGAGGAATGAAATCTTTACTGAGAGAGCAGAAGCCACATTCTTTAGCAAATTAGATGCATCAGCTGGGATTTGGCAGAAACTCCTGAATGCAGGACTCCAAATCTGCACTTAACCACTTACTGGGACAGTCTCTCAAGAGGTATTAAGTGTTCCTACCATGGACACATGCACATCACAGACACTAGGAAGTATTTCTACAGGGAACATATCTGCCAATAACATGATGCTTCTAGGCAGCACTAGCCTTGAATATTCAGAAACACCTTTGAAAGCACCAGAATTAGAATCCATGTAGGTAAAATAAGACACAAAATAGGAATTCAGAAGTGGAAGGTACACCTCCATGTTGAACTGAAACATCATAGCCAACCAGGGAGCATCGCCTGATCATCAGAGAGCACTCCTTCACACAGACAGAAGTTGGGCAGAGACACAGAAAGCAGAAGTTGGGCTCAAGGATTAGAACACACGCTGACACTGGCCCTGGCATCACAGTGCTGCTTTTGGATCAGGGGGCCAAGCCTTTTGCTGAGGGCTCAGAAGCAGGCTGTAAGTCACATTGCTTTAGAGAAGGGACAGAAAAGCTCCTGGTAATATACATCCAAGAAGTTATATTAGCCACAAAGGTAGATGTACACACAAGTTTAAAAAGGGCTGTTGGGCTCCACACTTAACTTCACAAAACATAGTGATGTTTTTCTGCTTACAAGTCCAGAACACTCCTGAGCTACAGCTATGGACTGCAGTAAACAAAGGTGAGTGAAAATGAGCCCCTAAAAATAGGACTATTACTTTTCCTCTGAAAATATGAGCCTTACTTCATCCTGAGTTCCTAGTTGGAACATCAGTCAGTACATAATAATGTTCTCAAGCAAAAGAGCTGAGCTGTATTCATGCTCTCAGGATAAACAAGCAGCCTCTTTCAGTGCCACCGAAATGCTGCTGGGGGAGGGTGGAGGGAAGACATTTAAAGAACACAGGGATTACAACAGAGCAGGGGATTTTCTCCTTCTGGCAGTGCTCAGTCTCCCCCAAGATGTTTATATGCTTCAGCTTCTTTCCGTGTCCTTCCATCTCTTCTGCAGTTTCTTGCACCTTGCAGAGCAGCACAGATGTGGACATCTTCAGCTGTGGCATTTCTGATTTAATTGAGCTCTTCACAGTGCTGCCCACAATGAAGCTGTCGCTATGTGCCATTTTTAATTAGCTGCAAGGCCTCTGGGGTGGCACAACCTCTTCTGACATGTGGCTCTGATACCCCATACAAAGCCCCACCACAGCAGAAAGACTCAAGATTTTCTTCCCTCACAACATTTTTTTTTTATCAGCTTGGTCAGATGTACAGGACTGGCCTTCAGGAGCAGTTGGAAAGGACTGCCATGCATTCCCCACTTGCAAAGGGCAGTCTGCCCTGCTCCCCAGGCTGGCTCTCTACATGCACTGAAGCTCAGCCTTGGAAATGTGGCAGCCCTTCTGGCCTGGCCCCCACCAAAAGCCAGTGCCATTCCCAGGAAAGAGGAGGGATGCAGGAGACAGCAAAGGAGGATGTGTACAGCATGGGGAGTCAGCAAAAAGCCCTCTGCTGGAAGGAGAACCCCATGCTGACTTTTCATAATTTACCCCCTTGATGGTGTCTCTTCTTCTGTTTACCTGAGTACGGGCAGGGAAGGAGTCATCTACATGTCACAGAAAAAGAAAGGGAAGAACAGGATGGAGTTTACTTTTAAGATAATCACAATCTATTAATAGTTCAAAATAGTGTTTTTAATTAAAGGATAAACTTTACCCTTATTGATTGATTATTTGATAGGCAGTTTTTCTTTGCTGCAAGCTCCTTAACAAAGGGAAGTCAAAGCAGAGGGAGAGTGCAGGGAAAGGAAAGGAGGTCCATGGCTGAACAGGCTGGGTGATCACTGTGGAGCAGAAACTGCATGAAACCTAGTTAACAAAGTTAAGCAGCAAAGATATTCCACCCTTCCTACAGTAAAGGGAACACGGGGAGAGTACTGCTTATTCAAGAATAATTCTTGATGCAAGAACATTTCTATATGTAAAATGAAGCTCTGGCTGAAATACTACACAAAAAAACCCACCTTACAGGTTTGCTTGGAATTGAATCTCAGCTTGTATAAGCCCTTACTTTGGAAGGGAGATGGGAAAAGAGAAAGGGTTAATTTTTAATCCATCTCCTGTTCTCTTTACAAAGGGTGGGAAAGACAATGAGACTACTCTTAAATTGGAGAATAAACTCCCTGACTACCCAGAAGAGGCTTTCCTAGCAAAAGGATTTGCTAACAGTTTGCTCCCTGCAGAACAGAATAGTCAAAAGGTAATTTTAAATCTAATGTCAGCACAGATACATGAAATGACACTGAGGCTTAGAAACGCTGCTGAGGGTGGAAATGCAGCCTGAAAGGGGGCAGTTTGGTTCATCTCTCACAATCAGTACAGTGAGCAGTAAGGGTCCAGCTCTCAATAATCAAAAGTGCATTGTTATATGCCTGATGAAGTCTAATAATTTATTTATTTATATTCTGATCTTCAAAAATTATAAGGAAAACCCCCCCGCTTTAAATGGTTATTCTGTGGAAACGTGGTAAGTCTGAGTGTGTTCAGATCCAAACCACACAGTAAGCACGAGCAGAAGGCTGCTGTGAAATGCCCCTCCTTGCTCACAGCAGATGTGCACAACACGTGTCTGGCTGTTTCTTACAGTCAGCTGCCTCAGAAGGTGTCCTCTGCAGAACTACCTCTGCCACAGAAACTGGACTGACGGCTGCAAAGCCTTCCCCAACATTTCCAGAAAAGCCTCTTCTCTTCCAAAATTAGTTTCAAGGCTTGCTTGGCACCCTTTACCAGCAAGGGAAAGCTGATTACCAACCTCAGTGTGATCAGCATGAGACCTGGAAGACTGGCTAGAGAAGGAAGATGAGATCTTCCTTGTATCTCTGGAAGAGAGACCTCCTTAGCCCTGGATCTGTACTGTTAAATCTGGTCAGGAGCTGCTGCTGATTTTATCAGTGCCGTGAACTACAATATGTAGTAAATCCACTGCACACACAACCTCCTTGGTGGTGGCAAATGAAGGAATTTTGGTACACACTGAGCAATTGCTTCACCTGTGTATTCAGTACAGACAGTAGCTTGGAAAAAACGTTATTTGTTTTTGTGATGTGGCTTTTCTAAAAGGACTACGTGACACCTTAGAAATACAAGCACAACCAAAGGGAAGCTTCCAAGTAAGAGGTTTGGAGTTGCATCATAACCCTAATGGTGCAGCTGGGTACCACATGAACAGAATGGGACTGAAATGGGGGTAAGAAAAATCCCAGTATTATATTAATTTATACTGACATTGTAAGATTTATAATTTGGCTTATTTTCCCTTCACTTTCATATTCTAGAGTCAAAGGGGTAAGGGAGAACCAGAGCTTTACTTTAAAAAGCAAACTCCTGTCTCAGATGGATAAAGAATTGCTGGAAGTCAAGAATCCCAGCAGTTCAGAAAACAGGAAGAAAACTACCACCACCATCCCCAAGATGGATTAGTTTTATGAGCTCCTGATTTTAAAGCAATTTTAGAATTTCTGAGTATTTCCGACCGCCAGTGTTATGGGGCATGAGTTGACATTTAAGACATTCATACTTATATATTCATGAATTTAAACACAGGAAGATAGATTCCTGCAAAGTTAAGGTCAGATTAATATTTTTGATATGTTAAGAAGCAAACCAGCAAACTTGGGAAATATGGAAGGAAAATGAATACAGGGGCAAGAAGTGCTCTAAATGTCTACACTCCAGAAAAAGGTAATGTTAAGAACAGTCATATGGACTTAGAGAATTTACACAGGGACAAATTTAAAACTCTGAAATATTATCCAAGTGCAAGCTACGATTCAGTCTGTACCATGGCTGGGCCATGAAACATCACAGGCTGGAGTGAAAGAGATCAGAGCAAGTCACACCAAAATTCTCAGACAAGCACTCTGTGAGCTCTGGCAGCCAGGAGTGAAGCACTAAAGGGTAGATAGACAAAATGCTCCTGAGGATGGGTACTTTACTCTTTGTCTTTGGATTAGGCCTTCTCTCAAAATAAAAATGGAGAATAACTCAGAAGCTGAACTCACTGCCTACATCAAAACACGACAGCTACTAGTTTGAAATAAACACTTTTCCAGATCCACAAAGAGTAGAGGTGTCAGTGGGTGACTGGGTTTATCCCTGTGGCTCTCCCACAGTGAACATGCTGATTCAGGGAGGAAGTAGGACAGGAAGGAGGGCTTTTGATTGTCCAGAGAACACTAGAACACTGTTATAAGGAAAAAAGGCTATGTGGATCTTTCAGTCACTGTCTAGCACTGAAGGCATCATCCTTTCTGTGCTAAATTAGTTATGCTGATGCTCAGAGGGCATCACACTTGTCCAAGGAAGATCACAGCACTGGGGAGAGCATGGTATGAACATTCCAGTATATTCAGCAACACTGTCATTGGCTTATCCAGCCACTGAAGTGAGTGGAAGGAACACAGCTTTACACCATCTGTATATGAACATTAGGAGCATATACAATGAACAAGAAGAGTTAGAAAGGCTCTTGGACAATAAGAAATGGGCTATGGCTGGTATTGCTGAAAGCAGGTAAGATGGGTCATGAAACTGGAAAGATAAAACTGATGATGAAAACATGCACTTTCAGGAAAAAATGGCAAAAATATCCCAAACAAACAAACAAACCAAAAACCCACACCAGGAGAGGGTAGCACTTTATATAAAAATATGCTGCTACTGGCTATAGATATTTCAAAATCACAGTGCTTTGCAACTGGAGTCATAATGAACAAAAGTGAAGGAGAGTTGATTGGCACACATCGAATCATTAAACTATCAGGCCTCACTAAATAACAGGACAAACTGCTCTTTATGGAGCAATCTAGATGATGTAGGAAGGAAAAGTGTTGAAAAAGAAAGTAAAATAGAGGACATTTTGTATACACTTTGTGCAGTTAGTAATACAAATTACCTGCTTCTAAAAGTAATGTGTGCCATCTTTTTTACAGATGTGAATAACTTACACTAGTAATCTTCGAAAAACCACACAAGAAGAAAATCACACTGTAATGTATTTTAATGAATCTTGAACAAGCAGGGAAGTTTCTATGAACCAAAGATTTAGCACTACAACTGTGTTATTTAAAGAGGAAAAGACCCATTATCTGGACACACTTTCCAGAAAAACAATGGAACAACTGGTTTCATGTCTGATGATTCAAGGGATGTAACAGGGAATACTGGTCAGCATGCTTTCGGTAAAGCAGGTTTCACCAAAGACATCTACGTATGGTTTCCATAGAATCATAGAACCATTTAGACTGGAAAAGACCTCTAAGAACATCGAGTTCAGCCTTTAAGCCAACACTGCTAAGTCTGCCACTAAACCATGTCCTTAAGTGCCACATCTGCATGTCTTTTAAATACCTCCAGGGATGGTGAATCAACCACTTCCCTGGGCAGCCTTTTCCTGTTTCTTTATGATAGAATAATTGGTTTGGTTGGGGCATGAGAGCAGTGTTCTTATACTTTGATTTTGTAAGATTTAGACTAGAGAAAAAACTTGGTATTGAAGAAAAATATTACCATGTGAAATGAACGAAGTTTGTGTTAGATTAATAAGTACAGAACCACATTGAGGAAACACCAACAAATTTGTTTTTCAGATTATGCCACAGATTTAGTTTTTAGGATTATGCCGTGGAGATCTGATCTTAGCCAAGTGCTGGCCAATATTTGTTTCTAGTGCCTTATGCTAACATGGTCTCCTTCCCAGCCCAATAGGCAGATGATTGCAGAAATGGTAAGAAGGCCAGGCTACTGTCTACAAATTTCCTGGTGAGATGGTCAGAATCCATCCAAACACATTTTGTTAACCCACTTGTCCTTAAAAATCTATGGGAGACTGATTTCCAGGGAGCCAATTTTGACATTTGTAAAAGGCAGGGACTGCATCTTGTGGAAAACAGTGTCTGCATGTCAAACACAGCATAGACAGGCATTCACTATGTATCTGTGGGCTGTCCAGCAAGTGATCCTTACTGCCTCCATCATTATTTCCATTCCAGCCTGTCCCCCCTAAAATCTGGAAAGACAGTCGTGACTCTGCCACACTTTCATGCAGTGAATACAAATCTGTAGCCTTTCTTCTTTACTTTCAGGTAGGCTTTTTAAAAAGGCCAGATCCCAGAACATCAACAATCTCTTTTTCTCGCTATCCCAAAGATAACCTTCAAAAAAATTGTAAAATCTCTTTTACAATTCCAGAGAGAAACACACCTTTTCACTTTGAAAGGACAATGACGATTATGTTTTGGAAATGTTCTCTGGACATACATCTCCCTTTATCTTAGGCATACAAAACCAGGCTGAGCAGATGATACATCTTGAATTTGTATGATTAAAACAAAAGACAGAAAAGAAAATGTGAGGGTATTCTTGCAGGAGATGGTGTCATTTCTCCCCTTCATTCACATCCCTCCAATTTCAAACAACACAACTAGTGGTTTCGATAGAAACTATAATTGCAGCATCCTCACAGTCCCGTGCAGGCAAAGAGCTGCAGTTTAGTTTTATTTTTCTTACACCCACAGAGAATTCTGTTTTGTTTCAACCTCTCATTACTCTCCCTCACACACTTGGCTCCAAATATCAAATTGTCTCAGCCATTCAATATCTATTCCATTGGGCTGCTTTTTTCCCTTACCATTATCCATACATATTGAACAGCTGGAACCTAGAAAAGGCACAATTAATTATTCTGCAATTTCCCAAGGAAAATGTTTTCACTTTTCCTCAATTTGAAGTTACTTTTTGGTTTAAAGAAAAAAAGAAAGAAGTGCATTCCATAAAACCTTACATACACCTCAAAACCTTAATGGAACATTTTAGGTTAAACAACACGCTAATTTTTGAGAGAAGAAGGTTGGTTCAAGCTTGCTTGCTTTTATTTCCTAAATCACATCACAAAGTCCCTGTTGCATCTTGGTGTGAAACTGATTTCTTTTATTATGACATGAGAACCACAAGAGCAGAGGACTTCCATCCTTCAAATACCTAACAAGTTACCAGCCCTGTGAAAAATCTACTTGCTGGTTGAGCCTATAAGCCACAGCTAAGCAAGAATGAAAGAAACACCCAGAAAAAGCAAGAGGCCAAAGGGCAACACCTACCACGTACTCACAAACAATTGGGTTTAGGGCAGGTCAGGGTACGTGGGACAAAGCAAAGAGCAGGGATTTCTAAATACAAACCTGACCCAGCAGAGAACAGTCAGGCATGAGGAAACACTCTAAGGAAGACAGACCCTTGCAGAGGGAAGGTGGATCGGGATCCACCAAGGGTTTTACTGGATGTAGATGGGTCAGAATCTGACCATGCTTTTAACACTGAGTTCCATAAAAAACCAGCAGAATTGCTTTCAACTGCCACCCCTGGAAAAAAACCCTGACTCAAAAATCCAAACCAGTATCTGCTTTGTGGAAAAACACACCATCCAGTGCTCCTTTGAAGAGAAACAAGCTATAGTATAAGATATGGAACATAATGGTTCAAGGTATATGGATTGTTCAGCCATAGCATGTTGAGGGCTACTCCAGTGCTAGTACCAGCCCTGGATCTGCACAGAGAAGCAAAGGGCTAACACATCTGACAGGAAGAGTTTCAACACCAACAGTGCACAGCCTTTAGAGAAATCCTACTTCTGTTGGATACTGGTTCTACTGGCTAAGCTGCTAATTTAGCACTCTGCCTGTCCAACCCCTCACAGATATGTTGAGCTGAAAGGCTTCCTCTCTGGCTGCTCACCTCTCTTCACAGGGGTACACAGTGATGCTCAGCATGCCCAAGACACAAGCCCAGGGTACCAGCACTGACACGTTAATAGGACAGTCACGGCCATCTGACCTCCACACAGCATTTGCAAGGTCCCAGCTGCACTGAAAAAATGGTGTGTCTCACTAAAAATAAGCTCAATAACTGAAGCAATGAGTTCATGTAAAAATGCTTCTTATTACAACCTCAGGCACAAATGAGAATGGGTTTAATTAGTGTCTCCACACATGCACAAAACTAAGCCATATCCAGATTTTATAGCAGTAACACAGAAAATAAGACAAGGTGTTTAGGTACACATCTCATGTTCCCTAAATCAGCTTTTGGTTCTCAAATATGCCCTTGTAAGAGTAACTTGACAGAAATATATGGTCACTGCTAATCATGAGATGCCATTTTCCCCTTAAATGTTATTTGTTAAAACATCATGATAATTTAACACAAACACACACCTTTCCAATTCTGTATCAAACCCCAAAACTACAAAGAAAGAATAAACTAGAAACTGATAGAAAGATACATCCATTTTACATTCAGACATGTATTTCAAACTAAAGAGGGCAATCTCCTTATTTTTCATATGTGACCGCCAGCATCCTGCAGTAAGTAGTAGAATCAGATAATCTGCATTAGTCTGGATTTAACTCAACAATATCAACATATCGTTTTTACCACTTTTGCAAAAACAATCTGTTCCATCAAGCACATCTTACAATAATAAGTTTTCCAGTTTTCCAGAGAAAAATGCTTTTCTGGGAATCAGGGAGAGAAAGAAGGAAGAAATACATCACAGTTAGAAATCTATTATTTCAACTCTCCTCACCAAACAAAATCCCTTTGCTGTTGGCAAGTGGGTTCCACAAGTACTAAAGAGACCTTTCTACGCCTACACAGAAGCAAGAAGTCCCTCATCCCAACTGGATCAATAAATGTGAATTGCACATAATACATAACAAAGTATGGCTCTGCCTTAAGTTTTTTCTTTATATGACACAGAAATTACTTAATATCTGGACTTGTTTAAGGAAGAATATCTAGTTGTATCCAAATACCTAGTTTTTCCTACATAAAAAAAAAAAAAGAAAGAAAGGAACTGAGTGAGATTAGATATATGAAACCCCAGCTTCCCGTTCATACTGGGGAATTGCAGGGAGATATCAACATGAATTTCTCGACCTATGAAATGGAGGAGATGACATTAGCTGTTTCACACAGACAGTTCATCTTCTCAACTGTTTGCTGGGTCTTTGAGTTCAACAAATTTAACAAAAACAAAAGACAATAAAGCATTAGACAGCATGACCAAACATTCTCTGCCTCTCTGTTCCAACCTGACAAATCTGTGTCTCCAATTACAGTCTCAGTTCCATGTCATTACTGCAATATTTCTCTAGATAAGCCTTCCCAAAAAGAAGAGGCTTTAGACCAGCTACATCTCATGCAAGAGGCAAGCAGAATTAATATAAAAATACAAACCTTTGAGCTGTCACCATACATCCTGAATCAAAAACAGGAGGCAGATGAACATTTCTTTTTGTTTTGCAATTAATTTAAAATAATATGTGATGGGCTCTGACCTCGTAAAGCTCTTACTTCTCCTTAGTGGTAGATCCCCAAACTCCACAAGCTGAAGCAATGACAAATGTTGCCGTATTTCTACATGCATTACAGTGTGACTCACAGTTAGACCATGCTCAGAAAGAAATATTCCTTGTAGGTGGTGTGGAAACAGCTAATTTGATGAAAAGCTGTTATGCTAAGACCATCAACCAATAATTTTATTATTGTACTATTATATCAGAATTCCTGACAGGTTTAGGTGGCACATAACTTCTGTGAAGGCATCACCTACTTTAGGAATTGATTATTAAGTTTAATTCATTTTAAAACTCTCAAAACAACATTCAGAAAATTTATTCTCTATCCTTTCCATGGCACCAGTGGGAAGATCTTTGCAGGGGCTGCACAACTAAGAATATCCTGCTGACCCAGGAGGTGACAGGGTATTACTGTAACTATTATTCAAGTTGGTTATTAACTCATTACAAAGCATTCCCCAAGCCTGGCAACTGCTGCTCCAGAGGTTAGTATGGAATACATGAGATAGTGATGCTGAGCCACTCAAGCCAACATGGCTTTAGCCTCTTGCTGAAGGACTCTACAGATTCACAACAATAAAATACTTGATGTTGCTAAAGACTGCTTGAAAGTCCCTGAACAAACTATCTCGTCACCATGGTTGGAGCACCACTAAAAGCATTCAGTTGTCCTTACTTCTTCCAGTGGAAACCAAAGGTACTCAGCACCCAAAATGTCCTTCCTTTGTTCCTGAAGCCAAAATGCCAAATCCCCTATGTAAAGCTGGCTTCATCTCATCCCGGGAAGAAGGGACCAGCCACTCTGTCTTTTTGTTACAATGCTAACTCCACTGTGGAAACTAAGCCATGTGGCTTGGGATCCACAACCATCAAGCCTTACATTATGAAAAAAATTAAACAAAGCCTCCAAGGAAGAACAACTTCTGACACAAAACTTCCCGAAGTGGCCCTAAGCACAGATCAGTAGAAACACAGGAAAGAGTGCTAGTTCAGAAAAAAACCAGTGAATTAACAACAGGTCTAAAGCATAATGCAACATCATTTGTTTCTTAAAATCATCAAGCTCCAATACCACGTGAAAAGCCCAGGAAGCATCTGCAATGACATTCCACATTTTCCGAAGAAAGAGGAGGAGGGCGGAGGAGACTGTACAAAGAGATACTAAGCCTTTGTATCAGCCTCTTGTTGGTTGCCCACACACCGTGCACTCACGCTTACCTGACCAAGGGCAGGGAGTGCTGCATATGCCATGGGCTGATTCATCATTCCTTTCTGCTTCATGATGAGCATGCGTTTCTGTTCCTCGCTCAGGTGCGCCATCTGAGCCTGCATCTGTGGCTGCTGGGACTGCTGCTGCTGGATGTATGGCATCATAGGGTTCTTGCTGGGATTTGCCATCGGTGGGGTCATCCTCTGACTCAGCTCAGCATTGAAATGGGTCAGAGGTTTGGTGTTGCCATAAGAAAGCATATTGGGCTGCTTGCTCAAGGAGTTTGTGACCAGGTTATTTGGCTGCTGACTGATCATATTCATGTGATTTTGAGGGAGGTAGTTATTAATCGTGGTCTTCTGGGGATTGTTTGCCATAGGAGGCACTATTGGGTTTTGGTTGTTAAAGGCTTGAGGATACATCATTGGACTATTTGGTTTGTCTGCACTGAACGGTCCCCCGTAGGGACTGGATGGAGGCCCCACAGGTGACCAGCTTGAGGGCTGATTTGGATGCTGCTGCTGCTGCTGCTGCTTCTGCTGCATGAGCTTGGCTCTTTGCTGCTGCTGGGCTGCCATCTGCTTGAGCTGCTCAGCTGGAGACAGGTCAGCGCTCGGCATGTTCACCGTCCCGGGCGCCGATCCTGCCGCCGTCGCTGCTGCGTTCATGAGATAGCCATTCCCAGAGCGCGGCTGCGTCTGGCCTGGGGTGTGGGCCTGGCTGGGAGTCTGAGGGGACTGGACAACACAGTTTGCTGGTGAGCCGGCAGGGACCGGGGCTGGAGGGGCGCTGGACACTGAAGCTATGCTGGAGGCTGTGGAGACATTTGAGAACGGAGGGCCAGAAGAAGACGGCCGCACTTGGGGAGACCCCAACGGGACATGAGCAAATGGAGAATGAGATGGGTCGCTTTTCACGCTTGCGCTCTCTTGAGTCTCTGTGGCAGGCCTGGGGAATTCTGGCTCCTTCTTCTCTTCAAAGTCTTCATTGAACAGATCTTGTATATCATCTTCGGGAACAGTGTTCGCCAGTTCGTCTATTAGCTCCTGCCACTCCTGATCATTCAGGTTAATGTCTGAGAAGAGCTTGTTCTGATTTGAAAGAGATGTTTCAGAAGTGTCTATGCAGTTGGAGTCATCCAAAGGCTCTTGCTTTAGCTCCTTGTTCTGCAGGATGTTAAAACCATCATCTAGCTCATTGCAGCCATTAACAGGGAGCTTTATCTCGGAAAGCCCACCATTTTCACCCAACTCTTCTAGACCACTCCCATGAGTTCCACTGTTCTGTAGGGGCAGGGGAGCTTTCATGTCAAGCTGGTGGAGAGGAGAAACAGCAGGCAAAGGCAAATTATTGGGCAAGCTGTTGATTGCCTCGATGCCTGGCACATCCTTCCGTGTCCGCTTGCTGGTTGGAGAAAAGCTCCCATCACAAACTCCATTTTGCTGTTCTCCATTGAGTGGTGAACGTGCACCTTCCAACTTCCTCTTGACTGTCTCTTGAAGCTGAAAAAAAACAAGCAGAAAGAAAGAATTAACCATTTGCACATGTGAAAAAGGTGCTCAGGAGTGTCATGACAGATACTCCTCATCAAGTCTGCCAGTGACAATAAGTTTTAAAAGCTCTGATTGGGAAGTTTCTTTTATTTCATTATTATGCCTTGATCAATTTGAAAAGACAGAAAAAAGAAACAGCAAAACACCTCCCCAGCCCCCATTCCTCCCAACCTTTCCCTGAACAGGAGAGCAGAAGTGTAAAATATGTCTGTACTTTCTAAGCTACCAGAATTTTAGAGAGCAAGTGACACACAATGATGAGATTTATACAGTGCCTAATGCAGTGAGGAGTCTTAAACTGGACCAATGAAAAATACCACAAAAACAGAAGCACTAAACTTTATTATTTACTCTGATTTTTTTTGTTGGAAGTTTCTAGAAGCTTCTTGAAAAATACCTGCAATACAGTTGATTGACTGCTTATATTGAAACATGTGTTGTTGACACTGAATTTCTTTTAAAAAATTCATTATCATAGTTTCATTTGATTAGTCCTCTGTTCTTGGATACAAAACATATTGAGAATCAGTTTTCAGAGAGGAAAAAATATACCCACCCTAGACAACAGAAAGTCTTTTGCATGATGTTAACTCCATCAAATAATGAAAAAAAGGAAATTAGCTGTGCATTAGGAGCTAAGGTGAAACATAAATAGCTAACAGAAATGATAGCAAGACAAGTCTCCAAGAAAGCAAATAAATTAGAATATAAGAATATTATTTAAAAAATAGTGTATTAACATAAGCTTTAATTCAGGGTAAAAGAAGCATAGCAAAGAACTGTAACAAGTTACAGTCCTCCCCTATCACACCAAAGTGAAGTCCTTCACTTACATACCAGGCTAAAAAAAGCATCCCTCTTCAGCTAAGGCAAAAAACAATAGTGGGGAGGGGAGGAAGCAAAGAGGTCACAGCTCTAGCAAACGCCTTCAGGACACACTCGCATCCTTGATACTAGAACAATGGAATACAAAATACTGAAAGATTTTATCAATTTTTGAAGTATTTTTACTGGTATGAAAGTCCCAGTCATGCAGCTCCCACCCCTTCCCTAACCTAGAGATCCTCAACCTTCTTTCTTCTCACAATCCAGATCCCATTTATTTCTCCCATCCCAAGAGGGCTGGTTCCCCTTTCATCCTATGTGTAAGACAGGCAAGCAAATTCATATCTCGTCCTGGTTTTGGAGGGAGTGGTTGAGAAGGCTGTGCCCTTCTCTCCCCCTTCAGGCCTGTGTGGCCCCTTTCAGCACACAATGCAGAGGGACACGATCGACACACACACTGCTGCAGCTACAGCTGAACCTGCATGGGACACCGAGCTGGTGCTCTGCAGAGGGATGATCTTTACAACAATGTAGAAAGGTATGAGTCTAAGCAGACCATCAATTCCTTGATTGGTACTGGAGCAGAAGAGCTTTTTTTATATGCGGAAACAATTAACATGCGACTAAGAGTCCCCAGTGGCTCCCCTGTTGGCATATGTGACCAAGACTTTGCTGCCTGTTCCACCTTGCACAAAGCCAGCATGTGCCAAGCCCCCCACAGGCTGAAATTCCTTTGCTTCTTGGCTTTTGTGGTGCCACACAGACCAGCTGCTCTTGACCACAGCCTCTGCCCACTAGCTGGGCTCCTCCTCTGGTATGTCTGGTCTTAAAACTCTGCATTTGCAGAGTTGGGGGTATTTATCCTGAAGAAAAGAGGGTTGTGGGGAGACTTTAGAGCACCCTTCAGTATCTAAGGAGCTACAAGAAAGCTGGAGAGCGACTTTCTATAAGGGCATGCAGTGATGGGAATGGCTTTAAAATGAATGAGCATTGGTTTAGATTAGATATTAGGAAGAAATTCTTCCCTGTGAGGATAGTAAGGTACAGGAATATGTTCCCCAGAAAAGCTGTGGATATCCCATCCATGGAAGTGTTGAAGGCCAGGCTGGATGGGGCTTTGAGCAACCTGGTCTAGTAGAAGATGTCCCTGTCCATGGCAGGGGGATTGGAATGAGATGATCTTTAAGGTCCCTTCCAATCCAACCCAACCTGTGATTTTATGCCTGTGCAGTTGTATAGGAACTGTCCATACTCTGAGAGTCTCTCCCCACCCCTGGTTTCTGGGGGTATGGGAACAGCACAGCCAGTGGTTTGCATCAAGAAGCTCCTCTCCCCTGTGCTTCAGATTGTGATGGGGAATGAGCCTGCAGCAATGTGGGGGTCAGGAAGGCTGTGAGCTCATTCTGGGCCTCCCCATCACCTCTGTGGAGTTCCCATCACTGGGTTCCCATTCCTCTCCCAACTCTTGCCTCCATGAGCTCTGCAGATGCCCAGGAATGGGGTCCTGCATGTGGCAGCAGATGCAGGCAGGCATGCACACTGCACCAAAGCCCCCTTGATTAAGGCCAGGCATAGTCAAGTTTATTGGCCATGGTCTGCAGGAACCCACCAGGCTGCAGAGCATGAAGCCCCACGGCAGAACTCACCTCCCAGCAGAGAGCTCTACTAGGAAGGGGTGGTAATTGCCTGAATCTGTGCCAGTTAGCAGCCATGTGGAAAGTAAGCCAACACCCAGGACTAGTGTGAAGGATCAAAATCAGATCCCACAAGGGAATTTATGATACGGCTCTCACCTCTGTTGCTTCCCTCCCCCAAAACCCTATGTTAAGCTGAACACCAGTGTATGGCTTCCCAGCTCCCCGCTGTTTTTTGACCAGTGTAACTGGCATGCAGCAGAACCCTGCAGCTGAGTTTGTTTCACTGATCTTTATGCAGCCCTGGAGATGAGGAATGGACGATGCAGAATGGCACCACTTCACAAGGACGGCAGCACAACTCCAGGGCAAGAGAAGAAAGAGCACGAGCTGGCCTCAGGAGCAGGTGGTCAGTAACATAGTTTATATAATGGGTTAAAATAACATATTTAAATGTTGCCCCTAATGGGTGACTCACACAGCTTACCACTGAAATCACCCATTTGGGCTCCTAAGCCATCTCACCACACTATCCTTCTTTGCCTTCCACATCAGAAAAATATTAACCAAATGGCAAGGGACTCAAGACCAAGTTCAATGGGCATGCACACACAAAATCAGGATTGGTAGAAATGTTCAAAATCTGCCATGGCCCTTTGCACCGAGTTCGTGTTGACCAAATATTGAGCTAAAGTAAGAATAGGACCTGGTGGCAGGCTTCTGGTCCTGAAGCAAAGTTCATATAAGGAAAAGATGTGGAAAAAATTTGTCTCAATGACAAGGCAGGGATTAGTGAGAGTGATTAACTCCTGAAGAATACAAGTGAACTGACTCCATACATTTGCAATAGTTTGAATAAATCCTTTACAAAATATTGGAAAGAGAATACACTTTCACATGGTTTCACACTTTTGAGTTTCACTTAATTTACTAATATATTCTGAATCCATCATCTTATTTGTACATGAATGTTTACCAAAAGAAGCAAAGCTAGCTCGTGGCAAATAACCAGTCCTAAAAATATCAGTTCCTAAAGTTTCATCATGTGCTGGAACTGGGATGTCCCTCTGTACAAATATACAACGACTTTAGCAAAAGTAAAGATAGGATCATGTTTATCATGCATTATAACACCTTGACAGGGAAACTATTTTCTGTCAAAGATGAAACATACAGAAGGTGCCTTGTTGCAAAACAAAATAAATTAAATTAAACCTATTCTAAGTTTGTAGCTCCACATTATTTTCCTTCAGAGGTTTTCGGTTTTGGGGGGGTTAACAGGCACTAATTTGTTTGTTTGTTTGCTCATTGGAAAACTGTAGGTAGACAGAATCTTAACATGAAAGGTTTATTTGAAGGCAACATGCTGGGTATGGCCCTTGCAGGTGGGGAAGCACTTTGGCTCCAGCATTTTGAGGGGGTTGGGAACCATGCATCTCCTCTTTTGGAGTACAAGACAGAAATATCGTTATCAAATTATTTCAAGGCACTCATTTTTGAATCTTGATTTCATTCCCAATCACCATGCTAACTCTTGAATGGTTTGAATACCTTGCACTGACCATATACTGGCAAAGAGTTTGCCCCCACCAGGACTCCACAGTGTCTTAGACTAAAACACCAGCACTTCCCCTTCCCACTATAAAAGCAGTCCCTGAAGCAAGATATTCTCCTGTACAGAACCCTCCCTCTCCTTCTTAGTGCTACAATATAGTTTGTGTATATTTTACAGTATGCATCACGGAGATATTAGCAGGTACTGAGAGCCTTATGTCTAGGAGCAGAAGACTGCTGATACATAAAAAGAAAATACCAAAAGAAAAGGAAAATACTAAAACAAAATAAACCCTTCACAGCTTCATAGGCCTTTAGCTTTATTCATACAAAATATTTGGCTGATGGACCTGCATTTCACAGCACTTTTCTACCCCAAAGCAGAAGACAGTGAAGCCGGACTTGCTATTCTTTATATGCCTTTGGAGAAACTCCAGTTGCAGAGCAAGAATAGGTCAAACTTTGGCAGGTTGACTTTTTAAATGACTCTCGATTGGAGGAGAGGCAGGGGGACGGAGGCTGTGCACGCAACCACACAGGCACGTGCAGACCCAAATGGTCTGATCCAACCCATCCTGAAATTCTCGGCAGAGCTGCTCGGACATGCCATGACAGACCCAATAGATAAACAAGAGTGTGTTGAGGCTGTCGGCAGGGCTTTCATCTGTGAGGAGAATCTGCTCCGCTTCATCTCTCCAGCAGCAATTCATTTTTCAAAAGAAATGAGACAGAGGTACTGTTGTTATAGCAACAGCTGAGCCACTTGCCAGCCCATCCTCCACCGTTGAGCTGCCTTTGGTGGGCGGCTGTTCCACTCATCCATGGGGAGTGACTAGGGCTGTGGCGGCAGACTAGTCCTTTCATTGCTCCTTAAAGGAGAGAAAAAAAGACGGGGGGAAAAAAAAGGAGGGCAGAGGTGGAGAAGCCAAGAGGCTAAATTCTCTCTTCGCCAGTAGAGGCTGAGCACTATTCACAGGGTCTAACACAGGTCCACTTCTACTCAGTAAGCCCACAGACAAGGAGGCTTAGGGTCACTTTTACGGATGCTTTTGTGTACCAGCTACAGAGTGGACATGTTGCCTCTGAATTTCCTCTAAGGCAGCTCCAGCCACTTCAATACAAGGCAAGAGCAACGACTGCAAGAGGTCTGGTGCACTCGTTCCCCAGCTCTGATAGAACATGCCCTGCCCTGTAGCTATCTTTGCTCCCTGTGGAAAAGCAGAGAAACTAGCCAAAGCTCAAATCCATCTTCCTCAGAGAATATGCATGTTTACAAAATACAAGGGTTATCGCCTTTTCCACATGCTCTTCTGTGACTCTTTCTGTTAAAAATTGTTCTTTTTCACTCTTCATGTTGAATCGGTCTGACTCTCCAGTCATCCATCCTTGCTCAAATAGCCTTCAGTTCCCTTCCATGGCAATAACTCAGTCTTGGCCCTTTCTCCAGGGCTTTGACTCTCCCTTCCATCAGTATGTTTGGCTTAGCACCATTTCTTCCAGATGTTCCTAAGCTTGCCCCACCTTTCTCCCAGGGCTTCTCCAGACAGATCTTGATACCCTCCACCTCCACCAGGAGTGCTTAGCACAAGCTCCACTGAACACCACCCTGATTCAGCAGTCTCCAGCCTGCACCCTGAAGACTGAGTCAAGTTTCCTCCTTAACTTCTTGTGCTGCGCTCAAATCCTATCAACAACTTAGGAAGTGTCCCAAGGGTGGCTGTGAAGCAACACTAAGCAAGCGGATTTGACATGACAGTTTTTCTAAGTGAGGACGTAATGACCATAACCACCATATCTGAGATTAGTAAGAAATAATCAGCATTGCCATTTGCATGCCAGCAATTCAACCTTTCAAAAGAATCCTCATTTTTTGCACACCCTTCCTTGCTGTATCACCTCTGAGACTGCCATTCAAAAGTCACCTCTGCCTGAGGTACAGCCACATCTTCTCACCAGTGTTTGAAGTCCATCAGCTCCACAGCAGCCTCCTAATGACACTTGCTGCAGGTGTCCCACAGAGATGGTGGGAAGTGCAGGACAGCCTTTCAAAAACCCCGTTGGAGCTAAATTCAAAGAAGTGGCCAAGTGAAGTGGAGTGGGTTACATATCACCACTTCCAACAAATGAAAGTATTTCATGCACCAAACCACACCCTACTACCTGAATTTCCTCACGCTGCTGCAACACGGCACTGATGCCTGCTAACTCACAGGATGAAGCCTGACGTAGCGAATTGATTTTGGAGCACAATTGCTCATTTAAAGCACATGCTGTGCTCCTCCATGCTGGGCCTGACTGCCCAGCTCTTGCCGGCCAGGGCAATGTTTCAAATATGCAGGAAATTCATGTTGTGAAACCTGTTTGAAGTTGGTAAAACCCCATCCTGCCAACCTAGCCAGTGATCTGTTAACTCTGAAGGTTCACAGAGTAACCTTTGCCTCAGGAAAGGGGTCAAACTTTCACCTTTTACCCAAGGTGTGAAGGGCTGCAGGGGACTCTTGTCATCATCCTTGTTTTTGTCATCAGGTCACCAGAAGAACAAAATTATTCCTGGTAATAATCATCATGATGATCAGGGCACCAGTTAAACCTGAAAGAGCTAACAGGGAGGAAAACAGTCCACTTCCTTGCATTTTAGCTGGGCTGGTCAGACCAGAAGAGTTGCTCCCATAGGCAGCGAGAGGAAAGAGTCCCAGGTTGCTTGGATGCAAAGCCAGCAGTGCAAGACCCTCACCAGAGCTGTCTGCCCCAGCCAGCTGTCAGGCTCCCAGCCACCAGTGGGAACTGGATCACACAGGGAGATCAACCAGAAAACCGGGAAGAAGGGTAACAACAAAGGCTCTGGATGACAGCAAAATAGCAACAGCACTGAAGTCAAATCAGGTAAATGCTGTGACTCCACCTGCCCTCAGTCAGCCAGGTAGGGATGCTGATGTGTGCTAAAACAGCTCAGGAAAACCTGAATGCAAGGATATTGCATGACAAGTTTAACTGAACTTTAGAGCACAAATTATTTCATGAATGAAATGCTGCCATCACTGTCAGACAGCATTTGTGCCCAAGTGTATGATCTACATGGCTTCCTTCTCTTCAGATCCATCCAATTCGACCCCATTTCATCCCAGTAAGATAAACACTGGCAAAGCAGTAACCTCATCACTTCAGGAGTGCCAGAACTCCTCTGTTTGTGCAAAAGTCTTAATGAAGGTGCTAAGAGCCTGAGAGCTGAGTTACTGAGCTGGCAGTGCCTAGTCCTGCCTCTCCCACCCAACAGCCGAGCTCCACACTCTGTCCTCGCAGACAGCATGAGCTACATTTTCAAAGCGCGTTACAAGGATTTAGTCAGGCAACCTCTAATTGACTTGTCTGGGAGTTGTGCTGATAAGTCTTCACCCTTTGAAAACATTCCCCATCTGCTTTGTATCTGGACAGGAGGGAGGCTAATGATAAAAAGCAGGCACTGCAGATGATTAAAGCTGTACCTCCCAAAGAAGTTCTGCAAATTAGGGTAGAAAAGAGATGCAGGAACCTCTGGAGTTTTAAAGTAAGAAGAAGCAAAGCAGCATACCCAGTGTTATTGCACATGCACCATAGCTACTCATTCACTACTCACTAGCTCTTTAAACTGTGTATGTGACACTAGAAATGGTTTCCTGAGGACAATCTTGTCCCAGCTCATTCTTGGATAGGCACAAGACATAGCAGGCTAGTGAAGTGTGCTGGTGGCACTCTGCCTGCCTAGCAAGGGGGCATTTAGGACAGGAAAGAGTTCTTGTGCTCTGTAAAGGAAGAGCAGCTCTCTGACACAGCCTCTGCTTTCCTCATCGTTAAGACACTAGTAGAATACGAGCTCTGTTTCTGATTTCAGGACTTTCAGACTAAAATCTTGTCTAATCTAATCTGCAAGGGAAAAGCCCTTCCTATGCTTAGAGCAAGCAAATTACTATCCAGTTGCTCACAAAATACTGCCATGGCACAATCTATGTGCATAATATAACACTCCAGAATGTTCTTGGAGAAACTCCAAAGAAAGACAGAAGAAGGTGTGACCGTACTCCCCCAACGACACCATTGGTTTCCATGGACTGTGAGGTTGTATTCAACCTCTTTTATTGCCAAAGCCTGTCTAGTGTATGATCTCTACAAGGCCAACAGGAAGCTGATAGAAAGTTGAACTCAGAAATGGCATGGTTGTCCCCCATTCACTTCACTGGTGCTGACTGCCAGCACTCACCACCTCATGGCAACACGGCCACTCATTCCACAGTTGCATGGAGCAGCATCTTTCAGTTCCTCAAATCAGTGTGGGGTGAGTAATTTCAGGAATTCTTCCATACGACTGATTTCAAGTTCATGCTTTTGGAAGCAAAGCGTTCGATACAATCAAAAAAGAAGGAAATGAGAGCCTGATAGTCTACACACTGTACCTGTTCAAGCCCACTCATTTTGGTCACCCTTTCAGGGAAACGTCATAAATGAAACTTTCACTTAAAAATAATTGCAATATCAGATTAACAGATTTCCACAACTAACACATTAAAAAATAATTCTTGTGAATCAAATTGTGCTGCAAACAAAATGGTGATTTTACCCTGCTCTTCCCCAGCTGTCCCCGTGCCTGACTGGGCACCTTGTCTGAGGACACAGATGACCCGAAGAGTTCTTTGCAAGGAAAAATACTTTTAAAGGAGTGTAGGTTATCCAAGTACAGGTTAAACAAATAGCAGTACAGTAAGCATTGAAAAGGAGACCCAAGTATGGGGAGAAGGGGAGGGAAATTAATTCTTTGAATAGCAATGAATGAAAGTTCTTGTATTTTTTCTCAATTCTAATTGTCATTATGCTACTGAGACATGTCTTTTGGGGAAAGGAAGAAAATAAACATGGAACAGATGAGTTTGGAAGTAAATTCGTGCTAAGGTATAGACCATTAAAAATAAATAATAAAATCAAAACCTGAAAATTCTAAAAGAGAAATTATGTCAGAGACACCCAAAAGAGGCTTTTTCCTTCAGCCAAACAATTCCCTGATCAGCAAAATCAGCTTGATCCGTCTCTAGGAAAGAAGAACAATGCAGGAACTGCTTGTTTGCCTTGATTTTGCATATCTCTTTCAAAGAATGCATGCAGCAGCAGTTTTGAAAGACTCCTGGACAAAACCCATGGCCCAATCCTGAGAGGCGCTGAAGCCCTCAGGTCACAGAAGGACAGAATGGTCTCAGTTGGAAGGGACATTAAAGATTATTCAGTTCCAAACCCCTTTCATGGGTGGGATGCCATCCACTAGACCAAGTTGTTCAGAGCCCCATCCAACCTGGTTTTGAACACTTCCAGGAATGGGTCCCATTAAGTTTACTAGGAATTAGGGATCCATTGATATGACAATTTCTTCTGCATCAAAATTTCTTCAGAGATGGACACTATGTCTGATGGAACAACTCTTCTTTACCTTCATTTTTTTGGCTTCAATACAAGTTATTGCCAACACTGGAGGAAAAAAAAATGCAGGATCACCGAAGATCTGTGAAGACTCAAGGAATCAAAGGACTGTACAGAGTGCCCCAGACGTGTTCTGAATTATTCAGAGCACAGTTTGAGAGCTATTTGCCATGGGCTAAAGGCCAGACAGCACTCAACAGCAGATTTGCCCTAAATATGGCCAAGTAAACCATATAAGCTTCAGTTCTTTGTGGCCTCAGTACCTTCACCTCAAGGTGACCTCAGGCCCCACAAAGGCACACAGCACAACTCATGGAAAAGCACATGTCTGGTCTCCCAGATCCCAGCAATTATTGGAGTCAGAGTCTCAAGGCTGAACCTGCTGTGTGGGGATGTACAGATGTACTATTTAAGTCTACTGATGAAGTGTAAAGAAAGAGTTTAAGCAAATGAAGGTCTTGATTCAGCACAATATTTAGTACAAGCTTCACCTTGAGAACCCTAAGCAATCTAAAATACAAAGAATGGTTCGTGCAACGAACAACAACGTCAGACCAAGACCTTTGCTCAGCTCTTACCTTCCTTATTTCATCTACAGAAGCTGCCTCCAACCTAGGATAAACCTCTTCCTCTCTCACCTCATTAGCCTCAAGATACATACACATTGCAGTTTATTTGCCTGTGTGCACTTGGCTTCACATTCCCCAAAGAGTGATGCACCCTAAAAAGGATGCACTTTGTTGCAATCTGGTGAGTCCCTGCCCAAGCAACCATACTCTTTATTCCTGGCTTTCATGCCCTTCCAGTGGGGAAGGGCCAGCCTGGATCATTTCTGTCAGTGTCCCCAGTACCTTCCTCAGCAGTGTGAATGCACAGTTGCAGATGCCCATGCTCTGTCTAAGTGAACGACACTGAGAGGCAGGGAAGGACCCACCTCAGCAGTGACCAGTCTTGTGAGTAGATGTCCCACTGCCTTCTCTGCCCTCCTAAAGCTGTTAAATGAAGTTTGCAGATACCTCATCACCAGAATAGCATTGAATGCTCTTCACTGAATGAATTATCATTGAATGCTTTAGGAAGTGTTAGCTACTATTAGGGGGAAATCACATCCTTACCTTCTTAAGCACTGTACTCATAAAGGTGCTCTGTTCTACTCAGAGCTTAACTAAAGCAACAGTGTCCCCGAGTACAGCAGCAGCAGCCTGTCTGTAGGCAAATTCCCCCAAGCTGCTGCTTTTGAGGGGTTCAATTCACTGTAGCAAGGGCAGGAAGTTGCAAAAATCCTAAAGGAGTGTAAGGCTTTGAGATCTCTCCACGCAAACCAAAAAGATGACCAGAAGAAAGGTGGGCAGCGTTCTGCCAAACAGCTTGAGTAGCCAAACAGCTCAAATTCCCAGTTGTGGCTTCACGCCAGATTACTATCAGGCACTTTTTTTCTATTTGTGTATTTTGAAAACTGCCCTCCAAGGGAAGGAACTGCAGCTCAGAATGCTGTAGATGTCTATACATGCCCGGCGTTCACAACACAGGGTTTTTTGCTTTCTTCCTTTTGCTGTCAAAGAAAAATTTCCCTGATTTTTCCAAATACGTGCACACATGCAGAGGCAGTAACTGCCCGTGATACTCACATGGGTTTGAATCCCAGCAATCTATGCATACTAAGCATATATTAGCAGCTAATTAAAATTAAATTTAGACCTCAAGACCCATTCACTACTGAGAGTTTGTGCCTTTAAGAGTGTCAGATAAATGCAAGAATACAAAAAAAGCATTTGCTGTAGGTAAGACCAAGTGACTTAGAACACTAGAGCTCTTTCCTAAACACCTTGAAGGTATGAAGCACCAGACATCAGTTTTCTGTTAAATAAATCATAGAAATGCATTATTAGCCAGTGTGAATTCGTATAATGGTCTTCCACTAATCTTATTTTCCTTTTTAAAAGACTTCTCATTCCTACCTTTTTCTCCTGTTTTAGGAGTGATGAGCCACCTACCACTAAGACTTTTAATTGTTAGTCTGAAGACAAAGTACTCTTGGGCTGCTACCAGGATTATGTGGATTTTGGTCTCAGAGAAAAACAGAGATGGGCTGAATTTAAAAAGAAAAGTAAACCTAATTGTGTGTCAACCCCCTCCACCACTCATTTAGCATCTAAATGCTGTCATTCAGATGCAAACATATATTAAATCTCTGAATTTCACTTAAGAAAACAGAGCAGGAAGCTGCCTAAAGCTGTATATGAAGCCAGTGGCAGGGCTGGAACTGGACTCAAATCTCCCAAATCCTGTCCCCAGCCAATGGGAAAACAAAATATCTGCTATTTTCTCAGCTCAATAGGTGCATTTACACCGCTTTTTTCTTATTCTGGGGGGAAAAAGAAGGGGTGTGTAGGGAGAGCTGTGAACAGGACAGAAAGAATCTGGAAACTCCTGTAGGCCCCATAGGAAAGCTGCAGGCAAGAACAAGTCGTTTCATTCCAGCCTTAGGGATGCAATTCATATCTCCTACACCAGGCCCAGATAGGAATCATGCTCCAGAAGTGTCTTTTTCCTTTCACTGACCTTAAAGGGAGCCTTAGTAACTAGCTGAAAAAGAGGCATATCCACAGTCAGATGCCTCCATCTGGACCCTCCCCAAGCCACCAACATTATTTGCCCAGTCACAATTAGGGCACTAATTACATGCTACTGCTGTTGACATCTGTGTTTAATAAAGATTTCTGTTTGCCTGGGTTGGGTCTTTCCCCCAGTTTTATTTCCAGAGGCTTCAGTTTTGTCACACTAAACTCTAAGAAAATAAGCTTGAAATCTTCATCATTTGGCCTATAATTATGATATTACATTTGCTCTTGGAAAGAGTCTTAGGTCCTTGCAGTGCCAAGGGAAAGAAGGCTGTGCAGCTCCAAGTTTTTGCTTAGTAACTAACTTACATGCTCAATGACTTCTGAGTGACTGAAAAGAAGCAAGGATAAGGGAAGGGCTGTGAGTTTGAATCCCAGACAAATACTACTGTTATAACCATGGTGGTCTAAGCAAAGCCTGTTAGAGAGAGAACAAAAGTATTTTTAATTAGACACACAGATATCAGGGAATCACGGAAAAGCTTTGGGGTAAGCAAGCACTTCTTCCTTCTTTAATAACAGTTTAGTAACCTTAGTAACAACTTTAACAATGAGCAAACATGCTTAAGAAATGATATAAAATCATGTAGATATCAGGCATATAGCATTGTGTGCAAATCTGCTGTGTGATAAAGCTTCCTACAGTACAAAAGTTTGTTTTTTAAAGGAAATTACATGGGCAGCAGGTTGAGGTTTTTCCTAGGGGTATTTACAATACTCCTTTATTTTTCCTCCTTTCTTCTAAGCTTTTCAAAACAGTCAAATGAAAACAAAAGCCTGGCAATTAGCATATTTCAGAATTACATTAAGGGCCCAGCTTTAAAATGCACAGCTGCCTGAGATTGACTTTTTTTCAATGCCAGGTGGAAGACACGAGGCCAAGAACAAACCTTGTGAGTCCTGATATCTGTAGGATTTGCAGGAGACCATGGTCTTACTAAGAGTCTGGGGACATAAGTCACTAATTTTTTTGTTCTTTTTTTTTCTTTCTTTCTTTTTTTTCCCCCCTCAAACCAAAAGCTCTCTGGTATTGCCAAACTCCAACTTCAGACCTGCAATAATCATATTAGAAACACTGAACACTATACACACAGAGGATTTTACTGACTCATCACTAAAGTAGTGGCAGACTTCTCCCCTCCCTGCTCACAAGAAAGGACTGCAGTGCCTGAAACTAAAGCAGATAACATTTCCCATCGAGTGTTCCCTGTGTCTGTACAGCAACATAAAGTACCCAATGACATTCTCTCCATAGAGAGCCTGTAAACGTTACCAAAGAGCTACCAAGTGGGTAGTGGGTAAAAGACTCCCTCAGGAGCTGTGGGTGAACACAACAGGGCACAGTGCCCTTCTTGGGAATGCTGTCTCCCCACGCAGCTACTGTGGAGCAGAGGTTCAAACCACAAGGATTCAGACTAAACCACAGAACCCAACAGCTTTGCCTCTTGGGCTCGGCACAGCAGGGCTGCAGACAGCTTGTGTGCTCTGGCATTCCTGGCTTATGCTCCAGCCACTCTTGGTAGAGGCAGGAGTACCCTCCCTGGGCATAAAGCTGCTCTTGTGCTCCTGCCTAAGAGCTACAATGGTCCCTGCCTCCTCCTGAAGCTCCCACTTGGGTGCCAGCAGCCATCAGAGGTGGCTGTGACAAACGAGTGACAAACTACCACAGCTCTATGTAGTGATGAGAGGCTTCAGGGAGCTGGGTACGAAATGTGCATCAGGCAGGTGGGAAACATTTGCTCCCTCTTTGCACAGTCCCATCCTTTTTGCTCTGCTGTCCCTGCTCCCTGTATTTTCACAGTTCAGATCTCTCAGCCTCACACGTAAGTTCTGTGGCAGCAGAAGGCAAAGTGGCTTTAGAGCATGAGCCTTCCTTCTGAGAGCCAAAGGGCCTCTTCTTGCTCGTGCACGCTCACATGCTGAGATCAGCCTCTCCCCATCCTTCCGACTGCTTTCTTCCCTGCCTTGCTGTGTTTACAGGTCTTGGATAAAACCATGAGAACAACTGACCTCATTAGTAGCTTCCTCAACAAGACAATTGAAGCTGGGCATTCATCTCCTCCAGCAATTCTCCAACTCACATGAAAAGCATGAAAGGACACAATGCCTCTGGTTGCTCCAGGAATTCCAGCTACTGAGGATGAAAGGAATTTGCATAACGTTGCCCCCATGTGCAGTGCAAGCAAGAAGCTTCTGCTACAACTGCTTTCATGGCTTTCCTCATTTTCACCACACCGTTCAGGAATAAGATGAAACCTTCACGTATGCAGGGGGCTGCAAAAGCAAACTGTGTACAGATGGGCTTGGCAAGAGGTTCTTAGACCTGGGATAGCTGGAAGATGGGAACACGTGCCAGGAAAGGCTAACACTGGGCCTGCTCTGTTTCTTACACTCTGCTCACTGATGAGAGGACACTGGGCTAAATGCCCCTTTGAGATGACCCAGTACAATGGTTCCTATACCCACAGTGCGTGCAGAAGAAAAACTACTGAGAAGTTTTTTACTAAAACAAAACAAACAGAACCCTCCCCTCCCTCTACCAGATTCCAAATGTTCCAGTTCTGAAGCATTTCGATTATAGTACATGATTTTATAAAGAAGTAGCTATACAATGCAAGGTGGTATAGAGTTATTTCCAGTAACCCTTAAATAAAAAAGAGTTGGAGCAAAATAACAACCTTAATTACTTGCTTTGCTGCTTTTTGAACATGGACTGAATGCCAGATTGTGGTCATCCTATTAAACAAATGACCATATTTTTTCCTCTTCCCCCATTCATCCCTCACCTCCCCCCAAAACTCCCAGCCCCATCATAATCATGACCTACCTATCTGATTTTGGGTTCCCAAAGACTGTTATTGATGTTCGGAAGGAGGAAGAACTGTGATAACTATCAAACGTGAGGAGGCATAAGTAAGCAATTTTATCTGTTAGTTTTTCTAAAGGATCTCAACATCCTTTATAAAGAGAACTCCTCTTACTAATATTCAGGGCATACAATATAAACAAAAGCTTTTTTTTCCACACAGAGAGTGGGTACCACAGCAAAAGGCCATGGAAAGGGAAAAACACCAGTAAGAGCTGCAGACAAGGAAGCCTTGAGGCCAAAATCTTCAACCTGTCGAGGCTCCTGATGGAAATGACAATGTCATGTCCAAAAATTAGGTTTTGCTAGAGAACAGAGCAGCCATGTCATAGATAAAAAGCCACAGAACTGATAAGAGTCACTTAAGGAAATGTGAATTGTCATGATACTTGAAATGTATTTTCTCTGCTTTGTATGTGAACATGGATCCTCTCAGAAAATGTAATCTAATTCAATTTATTTAAACAACAAACTCATTAAATTCTTGAAAATATAGAAGAATGAATATATGGACATCCTAGACAGGCAAAAATACCATTTTTCCTTTTTCCTAGCTTTCCTCACTTTTCACATATGATGCTGTGTCTCAAATTAACTCCACATAAATTCTGAATATAAAAAGATCACCAAATTAATTTTTTAATAGAGAAGGAAAAAAAAATCAACCTCCTTGGCAGAACTTGAACTCCATTCCTCAGAATGATTAGTTTGGCCACTGGGGGGCTCCAATATTGTTCCATAAAAGCAAAATAAAGTTTACTAGGAAGGATAAACACATAACAAATAGCTTGGGCAATAAAGTTCAAACATAATGCTCAGTCTGAACCAAGATCTATGGGCTTGCAAGCATTTTGTAAGAGTCAGGATTAATTTAACCATTGTTTTGCTCTTGTAGCACAAAAGGAGTTGAAGAGAATGATTTTCTTACAGTTTGGCTATAAATGTCTCCTCCAAAACAGCACCTATTAAAATGATTTTTGTATGCAATAGCAGAATAACTAGGTGTCTGTAGGAAAGCAAAAACCACAAGTTTCCTTGGTACCTGTTAGTAAAACACTTCTGCATGAAAGCCCAGTGCTGCAGAGTACAAAAGAAATAGATTCTCAGTGCCTCTTGGGACTCCAATCTTCCCAGTGAAAGTTTACGGAGATAAATCATGCAACTCAGCAATTGGGAGAACAGGGAGGAGAGATCCTGCTACATAAAGTCCTTGATTGTTTGTTCATCTTTGGATAAACCACCGCTGGGAATTGCCTCATTTTCTAAGAGGACTTACGTGTTCAGGTATAGAAACTGAAGGCGTAACTGGCCCTAAAACTAATGGATCTCTTCCCAGCAACATGGCAGCCAAGATTTTATCAGAAAAATGTATGTGCTCCTGTAGAAGCAAGTACGGGCACTGATGTCAGCTGATAAGCTAATGACTGCAGCTTATCAACTGATAAGCTAATGACTGCAATGCTCCAGTTAAGGATAAAACAAAAGCTATTTCAGTATAGAAGCAAGAGAAGAAGTATTTCAGACATCATTCTACTTAGAAACTTATGGAAGGGAACAAAATGTCAAAGTACCACCCCCCTGCCCCGCACTCCCCAGTCCCTCTGGTTGGGGGTAGGGAGAATTCATCCTGGATTGAGATGCTGAATGTTGGAAGTTTCACACAGAGCCAAATTTTACAACAGACTTCAGCACTCCTGAAAATAAAAGAGGTTTATTGGAAATACTGAAAGATGCTAGTAGGTACTATGATAAGCCCAACTGAGCACTGTTCTTGTTTGATGAAGTGCACTGTATTGGGCTGATGCACAAAACATCGTGGTTTTTCTGGCATGCACTGTTTTTTTCCACTTCTTCAATGTAAAGGAAAAAAAAATAACTTGCTTAAAATATCCCTGCTGCTCTCCTGCAGCCCCTTCCTCCAGCACATCACACATTAATGCCAATCTGCTGGGAGACTGCAATTCGAACATAATGAGATATTAATGAGCTTTGCACATGTCCCCAGTCGCAAGTGTTCCCCCCCTCCTCGGCTCATTCCTCACAAACCTACAGAGATGCTTTGCTTGTTTTCCTGACACTGCATTTGTGCCTCCCCCATCCTGCCCCCTCCCCCTAGCAAACCCTGCTGCACCCTTCCACTTAAGCTGCCAGCTCTAAAGAGCACCAAATGGGCTGGCACTGCCTTGTTTCCTGGCCTAACGGATGCTTGTTTAAACACTGGAGCTGTTTGCATTGCTGCGGCTCACTGCATGTTAAACACAGTCCTCTGAAACCCTATGCCAATCCAATAAAGGTATCAGCAGTTCAGCGTGGGGAGGCAATTACTATAAAGTCCCAAGTGTGCCTTCTAAGCTCAAGGAAGGAAAATTTGATTGAACAACTAAAAGCAAAATCTGATTCGGTTCAGCCTCGCTTGGAAGACACATGGTTTCACTGCAGCCAGGCCTATGGAGGGCAGGAGGAAATCAATGGGCGAGCTGGGGAGAGCAACTGCACATTGTTAAGAGGGCTTTAAGCTGGTCTGTTAGCGATGCTCTCTCCTGGCTCCACAGAGCTGCCTCCCTCCCCCTTCATCTATACTCCAAGGTGTGCTCTTTTTCCTTCCCCCACTCCCATTTTTTCTTCTTTTTTCTTTTTTTAAATTTTAAATTTTATGCTGCCAATTTGGTTTCACCCTCCATCAATTCTTGAAACAATTCTTCTGGCAAAGGTCCTTTCTCCCATACAAAGTCATTGTCATATCAAAGGGGAAGTGTTACATGGAACAGCTATGATAGAGGGCTGATGGTAATCAAAAAAAGATCTATGCTTCATAGACAGATGAAAAAAATCCAAATCTTGGACTAATGATAAGTCAGTATTCCAATGGACCGCTTTTTACCTAGCTGAGGGCAGAAATTCAAGAGAGAAAGAAGATGCATTTCAATTCATTTAATCTATAGAAACAAAGCTGCTTTAAAGAGTTCTACTTCCTTTACTTTAAAGTGAAAGATCAGGAGAGGAGGGAATAAGGGAATGTTTTCATTTTATACTTTCTTTTTCTTTCTTTCATTTTAAACAAACTCTGTAAGATGGCCTCACTCTGAGGGTGGCTTTGCAGATGATGTGGAAACTTTGCCAAGTACTTTTCACGGCCACAGCTACCTTCAGGAACCTGGGAAAAAGGGATTTGCCACACCGGTCAGGCCAGTGAGCCAGCAGGCTTGGCATCCTGCCCCTAGCTGTGTTCCACATCTCCAGCTGCTGAGGGGGCTAAAACTTTCCTCTCCCCTCTACACTGCAGGGAGGGAATTCTGCATACAGATATCTTTGAGGGTTAACTTGTCCTCCTCAGAGCTGAGTCCCCAGTATTGTGGGCCACATTTATCCTATGGAAGGACGTGGCTGGCAGAGCACAACTGGCACTTGCCCAAAGCTCCTGACCAATGCCCCAGCCAGGGCTGGCATGTGGCTAATGGGCTTAGGGATCAAGCTGTCCCTTCAAAGCCAAGTCCTCACAGGTCAGAAATCTGGTGTGATGCTAAGAAGTGCAGGCTGAAAGGTAGAGGGCTGTGCTAATTAACTGATTACTGAAGGATGAATATCACCGGACCCCCATCACCTCCCACTGGGAGACACTGCCTTCGCCACACTGCAAGAGGGAGGGCAGGGAGAGGGGGCATTATCTAGTTTTAAAAAGGGCAATCTGCATGGGAAGGTTGCTTCTTTATTTTTTTTATAATTTAAGAGAACAACTTGTGGGGAGAGGATGGAGTTAATCCCCAAATCTCACCTTTCCTGCTCTGGAATTATTCTGGGAACTGCAAACCCCCTGTGGACTCCAAACTCAGGGCAGGCAACAGGATGCCACTGGTGGCCTGAGTACAGCTAGTTATAGAGTGACTGCCTGATGGGTGTTTTGACAGAAATTAGGAGCTTTAAACCAAGAGGGTAAAAGCGTTGGGAAACATCTGTTTTGTTAAAAAAAAAAAAAAACAACACACCACAGTAACTTTCCTATTTTCAGTTTTACACAAACACACAAACAAACAAACAGCACTTGTTTTTGCTGGCATTCCTTGCTCGAGCTGGGGCAGGGGGGAGGATGAGCTGGAGACACAATGTCTAGGTAAAGGGGGAATCCTTCCACACACTGCCCTTCAGTTAGGGCTTGGAATCTGGAGATTTAATTTCCACACCCTAGAACAATGATTGCTACTAAGAAGACAGGGCAAAGAGCACCATCCTCCTGGGTGGAGCAATGCAGCAGCCAGAGCCTAACCAACACCAAAACAAACAAAACCCTGGCTGTCTTGAAACCATCAGACCCAGAGATCCCTGAGAGGCTCTTGTCACATCACAACTCCTTCGCTCTCCTGAAGCTGAGAATACAGTTTATGTGAGGGCTCGAGAACCCCATTCACCTACTCACCAGTGGTAAGTGGAATGATTTCCTGATGAGACTAGGGAAGGATGTGGCTCTCAAAATCACAGGCTGATGCTGAACTTAGCTTTTTATTTGAAGAAAACAACACAACAAAAAAATCCAGCCCTTGTGATTGCACAGATAACTTCCCAAATATGCCCCACTGATGTGCTACGTTTCTCAGTCTGCAAACAGGCTTCTCCTGTTGTTCCCAAGAAGCTGTACTGTGAAATCAATAAGACTCATTAATGATAATCAGTACCCTATGGGCAGCAGCAAAACTGCCAAGAATCCTGCCAGTTTTGTCCTTCTGCTGTTCCTGGGGAAGCTCTGATTGACAGGAAGGGTAGATTTCCCGCTTGCTTACATTCAGCAGTGAGAGGAAGTTGCAGATGAAGTCCTGTGGGAAGGTCCAGCCACAGCATCCCACAAGGAATATCAGCATTTGCTCCAGTCAGAGAAGGGCTTTGCACTCTCACAATCTCATATATATATGTGCCATCCCACTACAATGCAGGATGAGGCTCTTTTCTGTCTTCTTTTGCATCCTGGTATTCTGCTTATCCTTGAACTCCACAACAGGCTTTCCTGCCTCCTGAACCCACCATGCTAGTGACTCGAAAAGCTTCTTTTCCTGACACAACCCATACCCTCAGCTTTGAGATGCACAAGGAGCTACACCATGAAAGACAGACTAGGCTGTTAAATAACACAAGGTGTGCTGGAGGTTATTTTCACTCTCTCAACTCTGGCGCTGCAACTACAGGGTCTGCCACCCATTAGTCTTCCCTTATGCTGGTAGAGAACCACTAAGGAGATATTTTGGGACTTAAAGAAGGGACCCAATGGTCCCTTCAGCTTCTTCGAGGTCTGTCTCCTCCCAGCTCTCCTCTCATTTCAGTGACTCCCAGTTTCTGCTTGTTCCCTTCAGCTTAGAATCCTCTTGGGCACTGAGCTGGCCCTGGACCACACCACACATACTCTCTGACATGGATCAGCACAAGTGACAAACAGATGCATAGACAGGAATACTGAAGATGAATCCCCATGGAGATACCCATTTCAGGATGAGATTACTACTGATTTTTTTTAGGATTCAGTTACTTGAGGGGGTACATTGCATACTTGTTACTTGTTTAAAGCATTTGATTTGAAATGGTACCTCTGAAGGGACTGATCGGTTTCCACCTTTGTGATATGGCTCAAGGAAAAACAAAGAACACAATAAGGTTTAGAGCAACAAGAATTTCCTTCTTCCCATTCCCTTTGAATAAAATGCACCATGACAGCATAGTTATACATTTACGGTTTAAGCTCATCATTCTTGAGAATAAAACAGCTTTTCCCAGAATCTAGGTCTACACAATGGAGATAGGTTCCTATTAATCAATATTGTAGAAGAAAAGTGTAATAAATTGCCATATATCCAGTGTCTGTAATCTGCTTAGATAAAAAACCTTAACATTCTTATAATTCACACTTTCAAGAGAAATAAATGGAAGGATTGACAGAGACTAGATTTGTCAGGAGAAAAATCCAGGGAAAAAAAAATTCCCCAAAGTGTTCCTCAACCATAGTATCATCTCATCAGAAGATGCACAGGGTGACACGGAGGGAAAGGAAATGGAGAAAATGCTATTTCCTGCTTCATTTCCTCCAGAGAGAATCTGGAGCAAGGTTTCATCAGATTACAGAGCCAAACCACCACATGTAGACTAAATGTTTTGTTTGCAGTCCCAGGCCTCCATGGAAGTACCCGGTTACAAGGAGGATTAGCTCTGCCTCTGTGAAGTGGAAGGGGAGCAAGAAAAAGTGGGGATGGGAAGAGTAAGGAACGGATGTTGTCACCTCCAGTCTTGGTTTCTAGGTACTGACTAGGGCAAGTACAAGCTCTACTTACAGAAGACAAGGTTATTTGCCTGGGTAGAGAAATTTCAGGCTGTCAGTTACAGAAATAGGAGAAGGGGTGGGGGGACCACAAAACCCCAAAAGCAACCACCTATGCTTTCATTTCCAGAACAGTTCAAATATTAAGGATGTCTGAGTTACACATAGAAAGAAGCCAGGGTTTGAAAAGTTTAAAGTATCAGATCTCTGAACATCAGACCTTTGCACATAAGTACCTTTGCACAGGCACCCACAAATCGACAGGTATTTCTGGTAATGTTTTCTGTTCCTGTCACTTTGCATCAATAGTCACTGCTTTGAAATCAGCAATATTAGACTGGCATTCACTGTCTCTAACCACACAAAATCTGCCACATAACAGTGCACAAAAATGGCAAGTCATCAGTTGTGCTTTATTGAAGGCACCTAATGGGAATGTTATTATATGCTCAAACATTAATAAGCTTACATCCGAGGCTGCTGACTACCTGTGGTTTTGGTTGGGCTCTCTAAGAATCCTGAAGAATGGAGGCAAACTGGATGCTATTGGAAAGTACTTTGCAGAACACCCTGACAGTGGCCCAGGGAGCAGAATTTGGAAAGCATGCTAAAAGTTGATGGGCTTTGTGAGACTGACACACAAGGGAGTCTGGTGGGTTTTCAAAGCTGAAAGTACCCCCACTGCCGGTCACGTGCCATGTCCCATGCTGGAACCTTTGGTGTTGTACTTCACCCATCTCCTAAGACTCCTGAAACTCAGAGTATACCATTTAAAACAAACTGAAAACAGTGCCAGGCTCACCTTAAAATGCCTCACTGCAATAATTTCCAAAAAGGATTCTGGTACTTCCCTAAATAAAGTGTGTGTGGCAGAGCCGAAGCGTTTCACTCACAGTGGTGCCGAGGACTGCGGGTGGCCAGTCCATGCTGTAAGGACTGGATCTGGCTTGGGAGGTGGCTTTTCTTGGTGCCCATGTCAGCAGGGCAAACAAACTACGATTTCTGGTGTGGTCCTGGTGTCTCCAGCACTGCCAGCTGATTGAAAGGATTGGCAGTCATGAGAAGGATTGTGGTTCATCAGGGCACCAGGCATTTTTCTACCAGCTAAATGGAACAACTGCCCTCTTTGGCCTGTGACTCCACGACTTATAAATCCTACAGTGTAGATTTAAGGTCATCTAGTAGCACATGCTTTCTGTTTCCTGTATTGCATATTTAGATATATTCCAGCAGAATGGTTATTGATGTTGAATATGGTATAAATAAAACAGATCAATAAATTAAAGAAATTCTAGTAATTGGTAAGGATAACTTCTTAGGCTTCAAAACTCAGATGCCAATCTGGAACTCAGACCTCAAAGCCATTTTGCAGAGGCCACACCTCTGAAAAAGTTGTCTTTCACAGACAACTAACACTGATGCCTACAGGAAACCTCACCCAGCTATAGGAGGGGTACCTAACCCCCTCCAAGTCACCCTGGCCCAGAGAACTCCAGTTTATGCTTCCTTGGACATGTGTCAGAGTGCTCTTACATAGGAAACACCATCACATACCTCCTTGCCTGTAACAGCCTCTGTCCTCTCTCAGGGCACAGGGAAGCATGTGGATGTGTGAGCAAATTCACGTTTCAGCTCTCTACTAGTTATAAAATTTGCATCTGTTCAGCTGTGCTTTTGCCTTGTATCTCCTTTACACAAGAAAATCTTGTAGAAAACTTAAAAAAAGAAAGAAATCTAGGCAAATATAATGGTTCTCTTGGCACTTCTGTATTAGTGGCCAGGCTGATAGTTCTGCCTATGGAAGTGACAAGGTTTGCATTGTTTTGCCTGCATTTCTCCTTCGGAAGCAAGCACAGAGACTCTATCAGCAGCAATGTTGTACAGATTGAAACAAACAATATAAATCTGTTCAAGGCCCTCCCTGGAAGCTTTTCCAATAAAAGCTGAGGAATTATTTTTTTGCAAGCTGAACAAGTGATTGCTCTGTACCAGAACTCCCAGAATTAAAATATTCCAATCATGAATATAATTCCAAAATCTGATCCACACTTAGAGAATACTTAGGTTGTACTTTTCGGGTAACACACCCCCCCCCCCCCCCCACCTAATTTTGATTACTTGGTCTTCCGAGACTTTATCTTCATTCCAGCTTACAAAGCATCTCCTGCTGGTTGACTGACACAAAGACAGCCAGTAGCAAAACTGCCTAATATTGTCTTATTCAGAAAAGTCTCTTCAGAAGAATAAGGGACAGGAGGGGAGAGGAAACATCATGGAGCCAAAGTACACAAAGAGTGTGCTTCTCCAGCTCCTGTTGATGTTTATTCATGAAACATGTCAGTAATAACAGGAACATCAGCGAGCACGGATTTTACGAGGGAGAGAAAAGAGAATGTCTTTTTTTTTCTCTCCCCCATTTAGTTCCCAAGGCCAGTCCCTCACCAGCCCAGCTCTTCTGTGGCTGGGGCTCTGCCAAGTGGCCGTGCCCTGGCTCGGGGGAGTGAATACCCTGCATGGTTGTCCTTGCATTTGCTGGGCCTTTGCCCAGCTATCAGTGGTTTATCCCATCATATATTATACACTCCATGATGTTTACAGGCTGGACAGCCTGTGCCTGCTATATATTCACCTGATCTAATTTACCCAATCAAACTTTGGGTCTGGTGAACTTATTATAGTAACAGGCAGCTCTTGACCCGTCATGCCTCTCTGCTTCCTGAGGTTCACGATGGGTGTGTTGTGAAACCAGAGGCTGGCTGCTACTACACTGGAGTCTGGGAAGAGAAGGTGATAGAAGCTTCTTTCAACTCAGACTCACCATAATTTTGGTCTCTGGTAGAAAGAATTATGCCCTAAACAGACTGAAGTTTCCAGCCCTACAATTTGTAGGAGGAAGGAGGCAGACAGAGCAACATTCTCTCCACTGTTTCCCTGCTCCTCCTTTTCACCCAGCTGCACTTCTCCAGGGAGCTGGAGAACAGAAAGTCTTGAGGTGTCTCTTTTCCAGTTGGCCATTCCTGCTAGGCCAGCCTCTGAGGTGCCAGCAGTAACCTTGCAATGAAGTAGCAAAACATTAAAGAGAGAATGAACAGCATAATGATGCCCAGATTAGGAATAAGGAGGTTTTAAAATATATCACAGCATCCTCACTTAAAACTACCTCTTAAGCAGAGATGCTATAGAAACCTTTAAAGAGAAGAGAAGGGATGGAGAGAGACAAACAGTAGGTAAAAATGTTCTGTGTATGAAACCCTTTGCTCAGTCTGCTTCAGTAAGGCAGTATTTCTCAGCGTCAACCAGTCAAATTCATGGAAGTAGCTGCATGCAAACAAAACAGCATTTGGCAAAGAAACTCCGCTTACCATTTACTTAATGTACTGGGGAAGGTCTTAGTCAAAACATTTATTCTATGAAGCTATACTACAACATCCATTGCAATCCTTTCTCTCCCAAAAGCACTGGGCCTTTTGGAAGAGCTTTTCTCTACGCAGACCACAGAAAGACAAGACAGTCAGTCTCCTTTTTTTCCTAGTCAAATATTCTATTAATCCTTACTAGTTTATTATTTTTACTCATAACAATCAGATTGTTATGTAATTCTTAACTGCAGCAAGAATTGTCTAAAGACTAATGCTTAGATCTCACTGACAGAAAGGTTTTTCTTAATGTCTTAGATTCTGTTTAAAGAAACAAACACACAAAATCATTCTAGGCAAAATATTCATTCTACTTTCCCAGATGATGCCATTTTTGTTCTGGCACACTGTCAGTAAATAAAACCAGAATTATAAGGGTCTTGGCTTTGTTTTTACATTGTCTTAGAATAGATAAGCACAGAACTGGAATGTCAAAATTTGGCCCATAATTAATAAATTCAGCTCAACAAAGTCTTTCCTTTACTGTGAGAAGAGTTGTTTGAGCCAAGAGTCCAAAATCCCCGGGAAAGCAGGGACAAGTAAGGTTTATTTGTTCGACTCAGATAGCAGTACTACTCAGGCAAGTTTCTGGAAACAGAGGGACCTGCAGTGTTTCAGAAGATGAGGGAGTTTTTCATCCCATATACAGGGAATGAGCACCCTTCTCGCAGGAGGGCAGCTGTGATGCTCTAAAAATAAAGGCAAGAAACAGAGCACACAGGCCAAATACCACCTCATGATCCTGAATTCTCTAACCCACACTCAGCCACTGGAGTTGTTCCGTATTGTAACAGTAATTTTCTAGTGAGATGCTGGAATGTCTTTGAGCATGGTCCTGGCTAAATTAAAAAAGGTTTTCAATTGTTATTATTTTTTCCAGGTAGAGTATCCCTCTTTTGGGATTTCACAAATGCCACCTGTGTACCTTTTCTGCTCATCAGGTGAGCAGTCTCAGCGGAATCCTTACACCATGCTAATAGGAGAAATTTGTGAGAGTCTCATGGGGATGGAAAGCAGTTTAACTTAGATAGATGAATTTATATTGTTACATTATAAAAGCTTTGCAGAAAGGAGACTTTGTAGCAGGTGTCAAGTTTCTGTACTATGCAATCTATCATCAAATCTCAAAGACATTTGGCCAATTATTTTATTTTCCTTTTAAAAAGCAAGGAGGGGAAATAAAAGCAAACTTAACATTTCCATTACTATTTGTGAAAGTGAAAATAATGTTTCCTCCAGCAAGCTATGTCATATTTACTTTTTAGTGGAACATGTTGACAAATTAAATATTTTCTAGAAAGCGTCCCTCCTCCCATTAAGAAAATGGAGATTTCCTCACTTTATGACAGCTCCAATCAATATTGAAAGGANCAAAAAAAAATAAATAAGCAGGCAGATACTGCTCACTTTGAATTAAATTGTTTCTTTAAGGAATCTTTTCCTAAGTGTAGAGTGAATTTGGACATTCAAATTGCTCTGTTTGACCAGACAGCTCAGCATACCTTGGCTCTGCTTCACTGTCCCCAGCACAGATCCTCTCCCAGTTCCCCATGCAACTGTACCTTTGCACAGCAAACAGCTCCTGCCTGGCTGTTCCCCCACCATCCTCTGAACTTCCCTCTTCCTGTGCCTCAACTGTGTCAGCAGGAGAAATGTGCACACTTCTTGAAAGAAATCCCTCTGAAATCTGACCTTCCACGCATGGCCACGTGCCTCCTCACACCTGGGCTTCCAGGAGGTTCATGCACTTGGCTTCTGCATGACTTGCTGCTTGAGGATGACATGACCCTTGAAATCAAGCGAGATGTTTTCAGGAGGTAATGCTTCCATCTTGTGTATCTCTGTCAGTGCTCCAGGCTCGAGGACTTCACAGCTGACTCAGAGATACCAAGGGCTCAGGACTTCAGGACTTGGTTGACTAAGAGATGCACCCAACGCCTGGCTGGTGAAAAACACCCTCTCCTGCAGCAAAGTACCAACAGCAATGCAGTTTTCTCAGAGTAACATTAAAGGGAACTCAGTCCTGCATCGCATTTGAGAACTTTCTGAGAGGTGCCAACGTAATTTAGACTGTAATCGGCACTCTCAGCAATATTCAGGATATGCAAGTTGTGCCACCTGACTGAGAAACATGTATCCCTCCACACAGCACTGTTTGGGGAGAGGTCAAGATTTTATGCTTCTTAAACTAAAACTCCTTCCCTGCAATATCACTCCCACCACAAATTACGTTGTATGCACGCACAAGGAGACCCATAATAACTCTGCTGAATGAGGGAAAGAGTCCTTCAGAAAAAACAAACACAAGCCACCCAGCCCCCACTCCCCCAGATCTTCCCGGTTTCCTGTTTTCCAAACATTTTCCTCTTCAGCCTGAAGATCCTTTGCTGTTCAGGTCCAACACACGCCCCACAAGCTCTCGACCACCACCACACCACACAGCACTGCTCCCTGGAGCAGAGCATGTCAGCCTCTGCACAGCACAGCCCATTCCATAAGGACAAAAGCCTCCTTACAGCTTGGCAATTCTTGGAAGTAACCAGCAGTTCTCTCTTGAGGCAGGGAGGCTGAATCATGTACTTTTTCATTGCTTTTGGATAGAAAATTTGCCAAACTTATCAGTTCTATTTTTCTGTTGCAATCCTCTAGCAGCTACCCACTCATAAGCACAGTGGCAAAAGTGGATGCATATTAAAAGGCTGAACAGGAAAATTTGGGGTGTAACAGAGAAGCGAATTGTAAGATGCAGGAGGGGGGAAAAATAAAAAGGAAGGGGGGAAAAAAGTAACAGAAACCAACTACAGCTTCCTTCTGACATTGATTCATTTCAGCTGGTGAGAAGTTACACGCTGGGAACCACACAGATACTATCACTGGTTTTGTCAGAGAATCCTTCTCAAGTTTCACCTAACCCATTTCAACTCCCGCTGCTGTTACAAAAGCATCATAAAAATAGCAGCAAAACTGTGCTTTTTGAAGCAAGCAGTGCAGAAAAATACCCTTCACGAAAGCAAAGTTTGCAGCATGCTGTAATTAAGCTCCCATCCTGACAGTGGGAGCATGGAGTTTCATTCTAAATATAGCAGGAGGCTCTCCGACGTACAACCCCCTTTTTAATGCAAGATTTACAAAATCAGTCAGTATATGCTGGCCCCCTCCTAGGAATTCTTTAAGAAATATTTGAAGTTCCAATGCATGGAGCTTTACAGCAGGGATCCAATGTAGTCACCAGTGTCAAATAATTTTGGTTTGTTTTTTCCTTGCCCACACAGTGCTCAGAGTAGGGCATCCACTGCACACAGGCAGGAAGATGCAGCCTCTGCCAGGCCTGTCGGCTCAAGCAGGCAACAGCACCCACAGAACACAAATGCCTTGACTTTTCCCCTAATATTGATCTCTTAACCAGCTTCCAACACCTGTTTCTCATGGCATTTTAGGTTGAGCTGGCAAGGCAGGGAGGACTTCATCACCTTTGGGTTGTCTTTGTTTAGTTCAATCTAAAGCAGAGTTTTAAGCCAGCTTGGACTAGCTCATGCTAAAATGCAGTGGGGCTGGCTGGTATGAATGAGACCACACCAAATTTAAACTGAGTCTGGAAACCATCTTCCTAAATAGATATTCTTAATATAGATCAGCTCCAAATCCTGATCCTAACTGCATCAATTGATGGCAGAATAATTAATAATTTCCACAAAGAAACTGTCCTGTAGCTCCAGAGAAATGAGATTCTGGCCTGTGTTTTACCTATATGTTTCTGGTTCAGGTGGCAGGTCTGCTGATCTGCACACTGTACCACCTCTGTGGTGCAAAGTAAAGGGGAAGGAAACTCTGGAATCACTCTCCATGGCAATGCCCATGTTACAGGAGCTTCTCGTGGGTGAGCAAGTGGCCTGGCTCCTGGCAAGAGCCTCTGAAAAGGTGGACTTGGCCCTGAGGTTGGACAACACCAGGTGGGATGAGTGTTTCCAACAAGGTGTGCACCGTAACTGCTTTGGACAGCTGTGTTGGCTCCAAAGCAGCTGCATGAACTCTTACAAAAATAGCAACATGCTCCCAGCAAAATCCATTTTTGATTGAGTCCAGCCTGCCCCTCCCTGCACTCTGTAAACTGAGCCCAGCCTCTGGCAACACACAGCTCAAAGCTGGGCTCTGGGCACTGTGGCCAATTTCATGGCCTGGTGCAGCACCCAGGCAAGTTTGGCAGGAGCAGAATCCAGTTCCTCAGCTCCAGAGCTGCCAGCTAACCAGGCGATGCTGAACCTACTGGAGAGCAGAGGAACATGGGGATACCCTGGTGGTGCTGGCAAGTATTGGGATGTGCTCAGGTACTCACAAGAGAAGAGTGTTTCCCCAGTCTCCACTGCCCTGGATGAGCCTGAGGATGTGTCTTTTTGTGCTCTCACTTTCCTAGCATTTAGTCTGTGTAAAATGCAAGCCTGCTGCAGCACACAGCATTTAATGCAGATCTGCACACCGTGCAGTTTCTACATCTTTCACCTTCCTAAAGGTGGGCATGACAATTATGACATGGTACACTGGACCTGTGTGTCCCTCTTTGATCCCCAGGCTGTCTCACAATGGACAGCCGAATTAGCAGACTCAAACCCCCGGATCCCTCATGCCTAAGGCCGCTGCTCTGCTCAGAAGTCTAAATACTTCTCCTGTTTTGTACAGCATGATGATGCAGAATGAATCCCTCCCCTTCTGCACATACCAAAGACTGTATGCAAACGTGAGCGGCGTCGCAGCCCGTATCAATTCCCTTTAAAACCAAAATTCCACGCCCTGTATTTAGTGGAAGGCTGCAGTCTGTGAGTGGAAACTGTGAACACTTTAACAGCGAGCAAATCCCCTGTTTACCCAAAGCTGTTTTCCTTGTGGTTGATTTTTTGGTTTTTTTCAGCAGCATGCATGCATGCCTTCAGTGTTTACTGTCAGCAATTTTCAACATGCTGACACTGCTAAAAGTGACCACAAAGCCAATACAAGCAGGCAAAGAGGAGAAACAGAAGTAGAAATGTCAGGGGGCGCAGACAAAAACTTTGCACTCCTGCGGCAGTAAGGACCGAGGTAACCCAGCTATCACGGGAAAGAACTGGATACCTGTGTTCTGACAGTCATAACCAGCATGAGGGAGGAAAGAGCACAACAGCAGAGATCACACTGCCTCCCTGTCCTGTGAGGCTGGGTGGGGAGAATCAATAGCTCCCCCAGCCAGGGTCCGATGTCCCTACCCACAGGATCAATTCCGAGGCATGATTTGATAGTTAGGCTGCTGTGAACTCCTTGCAAATCCCAGTGGTGATTCAAGAGCTGTGCTAAGAGCAGAGCCACGAACTCTCCCTACTGGAGGCAAGAGCTGAGTTTCCCCCAGGTGACGTTCAGGCCAAGTCTCATCCTGGGCTGTGGCACAACCACCCCCACCTGCTTACAGACACTGAGTGCCTGTTCATAGACACAGCTTCAGGTGAAGCAAAACCAACTAATTCCACCATAAATAAAGGTGACAAAGGGAGGCTTACAAAAAGTACTTGGGACCTGATGAAAGAGCTGCTCCCAGCCCCAGGAATCCCTCAGCCCACACAGCACCCTGATACAAGTTGCTGGAAGGTTAGAAACAAGCTTGTATTAATTTATTTTTTTAAATGTTTTCCAAGGCCAGTAATTGCATGAAATTTTTCAGGTTTAGATTTTTTTGCCTCTCCTGGCTGCTTTCAGCCCAAGATACCAGAAAGCCATAAGAATAACTGATATTGTCCATTTTCCTTTGTCCAAGACCCAAGAACTGCAAATTTGGACAAACTTCAATGCAAGTACATATCACTGCAGAAAATCATTATTTTTATTAATGTCCTCTGTAATTATGGAGAGTAGAATTATTTATGTAGCAAAATGTACCCACAAGCCCTAATAAAATACACTGGGAATATTTGACTTTAAAAAAATGTCTGCATCCATAGCAAGGAAAAATGAAAATGGGAAATGATGGCTTCACAATGAGGTTCCAATATCACTTCACTTTAGGCATTAGTCCAGTAAGGTATAGTGACTATAGCTCCCTATACAGTGGGCAGGGATGGGTGACCTCTCCAGAGAGCTACTTGGACCCCCTACCATAGTTCTTGCTCCAAAAATGCCTCTGGCACATGTGAAAACAACCAAGGTCTACCTGGTTTCAATTGATCAGCACAGCAGTTACAGCCTTTACTGCTTTGTTGCTCAGTCTCTTTCATATCCCTTCCTAAACTGCAGTAAAAACATTCCCCCAAACTGAAGCCAGCAGGGCAACACAATTATGATAAGAGTCGCAAAATATAATAATTTGCATATCCGTGACTGACACAGAAGTTCATTAATTAGGCATTCTGAGTATATGTATATATGTATAAATTAGCATCTATTCATCATTTAAACTAATAGTTTTTTTATATCTGAATATTAACTATGTAGGAAAATTACTAAGTTTTCTGTGGAAGGGCATCCAACAAGAAATTTCATCAGCAAAAATAAAATGAGAATTATAAAAATGAAAAAAAAATAGTAGAGTGAACATTGAAGGATTTCACCTTAGTAGTGCCTATCCCTGCTCTGTTCCTCCTCACTTGTTGCAAGCTCTCTCCCACCCCTCTCACCACCCATGCACATGCATCCCCTACAATTCTCCATGGTGGGAGCATTTCAGGAGTACTATTTTTGACTGAATTTAAAAGGCAATGTAAAAAACTTCAGGATTTCACACATCTGCTATCCACAATCCCTACACCTCATTAATATTAAAGAGGACACAGACTGAGAGCAGAACTTCTAACCACACCACTACCTAGCAGAGCTCCCAAAGACAAACATCTTGCACCGGCGCAGATTAATTCTTACTAGGGCAAATAATTAGAAGGAAATAGGACTTTCAAGTTTTTTTTAAAAAGCTGGATGCAACCTCTTCACCAGGAAGTACAAGACACTTCAAAGACAGTACTTTTGCAAATGAAAGAAATCTGGTAATTTTGGAAGTGTGAGATGACAACTTGAAAAATTACCAAAGCTTACAGCTTTTGAACAGAAGTAAACAAGATGACAGGAATACTGGAGAAATTATAGGCAAGACAGAAACTAATGAAGATATAATCACCAATAATGATATTAGCAAAGTTTGCTTGGAGCTACAAAATGCACAAAGGGTAGATTAAAAAAAAAAAAGGTAAAAAGGGGGTTCTCAGGTGACAAAAGCAGAAGCTGCTGCTCGGCTATGCTGATTTACCCTTTCCAAGCATCTGGCCTGTACTTTGAAGAACACCAATGCCTACAGTCAACCAGTGAAATGGAAAACCAACAGCAAGAGCATCCTCCAAAGGGTGGATATTTATCTAGCAGAAAGTGGAGATGAAGGTCACAACATGGAAGTTCTTACTGGGCTACCTATATGGGACAGTATTAGTCAGATATGGAAAATGGAGAGCACACTGGCAAAAGAACAAAGAGCAAAACATCTGTTTTCTTTTGTAATTTTTCCCCTGCAGAAATCAGGAACACTGACTGTTCCTTGTCCATCAGAGTGGTGGCTTTTCCATGCAATGGTCTGGCAGCTGCTATCCCAGCACCTTTCACATTGATAGAGAAGCAAAGTCCATAACCACAGTATGTAATTTAGTCCTCTGTGATATCACTGGAAGTAATGCAACTGTGTGGCTGATACCTGAGTTATTTCAGCTGCACAATAAAACTGTGTATCTGGGAAGGAAAAAAAGGAAAGAAATGTAAAGAAAATCTGATTTTTAAAGAAGTGCAGGTTTCTTTGTGATTCAAGTTTCCCAAATTCAGCTAAATTTAGATTCAGGGGTAGCAAGCACAAAGGAGTGTACTCTCTCACAAGCCCTCCTCATTCCTCCCACTCTTTGACTTCATCAGTAGGCAAGCCCACCAACCTTGCTCAGCATCTCTGCCTTATCCTATTAATACTATGATATCACCTTTAAAATATCCATATATAGNAAAAGGTAAAAAGGGGGTTCTCAGGTGGCAAAAGCAGAAGCTGCTGCTCGGCTATGCTGATTTACCCTTTCCAAGCATCTGGCCTGTACTTTGAAGAACACCAATGCCTACAGTCAACCAGTGAAATGGAAAACCAACAGCAAGAGCATCCTCCAAAGGGTGGATATTTATCTAGCAGAAAGTGGAGATGAAGGTCACAACATGGAAGTTCTTACTGGGCTACCTATATGGGACAGTATTAGTCAGATATGGAAAATGGAGAGCACACTGGCAAAAGAACAAAGAGCAAAACATCTGTTTTCTTTTGTAATTTTTCCCCTTCAGAAATCAGGAACACAGTCCATCAGAGTGGTGGTTTTTCCATGCAATAGTTTGGCAGCTGCTATTCCAGCACCTTTTACATTGGTAGAGAGGCAAAGTCCATAACCACAGTATGTAATTTAGTCCTCTGTGATATCACTGGAAGTAATGCAACTGTGTGGCTGATACCTGAGTTATTTCAGCTGCACAATAAAACTGTGTATCTGGGAAGGAAAAAAAGGAAAGAAATGTAAAGAAAATCTGATTTTTAAAGAAGTGCAGGTTTCTTTGTGATTCAAGTTTCCCAAATTCAGCTAAATTTAGATTCAGGGGTAGCAAGCACAAAGGAGTGTACTCTCTCACAAGCCCTCCTCATTCCTCCCACTCTTTGACTTCATCAGTAGGCAAGCCCACCAACCTTGCTCAGCATCTCTGCCTTATCCTATTAATACTATGATATCACCTTTAAAATATCCATATATAGAACTCATTACAATGTTGAAGAATCATTAAAGCACATACACACACACATCCAAAAGAAACAAAGTGGTGCCCATATTTTGTGGTCCAGGTTTCTTCTCTTCAACTTAAAAAAAAATATATAAAAATTGGAGGAAGAAAACTGTGGCTTAATTTTCTGCCTTTCTGCAAATGTAAGTCTGTCTGTCATACATCATCTCTGCATTTTGGGGTTGTTTTTAGCTCTCAAACTCCAGGTCTGATCTAGAGAGTTGTAGAGCTCTGACAGCTCCCACTAAACACATGCACGAATGACTCCAGCTTTGCCAGAACGAAGCAGGGGGTGGGTACAACTTTCTAAAGGTCCTTCAGAACAAACAGAAAGAACCTGCGATTTTCTGCATTCCAGCTTTTGAGCTCATGCCTGCTGAGTGTGATCCCTAAAATTACAAGGCTCATGAGGGCAGGGCTCATGAGCCAGGTCATAGCTGTGTCTAGGGGTCAAGCAAAGCTGCTCTGAGTAGTATGTGGATGAAGGTAAAAGAGTACCATAGATAAGATAATAATATACAGACAAGCCAAGGTCACTTCTCCTGGTGTCAAGTTAAGAATTATAACCACCAAAGCTTAGAATCAATTTAAGTGAGAATTCTCTGTGACAAGAACATCCACCCACCAATCCAAACTAATGCCTTCCATGCAATAAGCCATAGGAACCACACAAATAAACCAGAAAGTTCAACTAAGCAACAAAATAAAAATTCATGATGTAAATAGGCATACCTTGGTACAGGTGGGTCTTCAAATGCCATGATTAAATATGAACAGGACAGGTAAGGGTAGTCTACAGGATCCAGTGCTCAAGGCAGTCTCAGAGATGTGCAAGATTCCTATTTCAGCCCTTAATGAAAGAGCAAAGGCAAGTCCAGGTCATGGCCTTGCAGATTTTATCACAAGGACCTGTTCTTCTGTGTTTAAGAAGCTGCTAATGATCTGGTTGAATGGGCGTGAATCCCTGAAGGAAGGATCCTTCAAAGATAGAGCAAAAATCTTTGATTGAGGCTTTGATGTAAATAAAGTGCTTTCTGACAATTTGGGACAAATTCAGCTCTCAGAGCTGAAGGAATTCAAGCATTTATCCCAAAGTCTTATATCATCCACTGGCTATAGGAAAGGGACTGATTTCTTTAAAAAGACTGTTCTGGGAAGAGGATGAGGGACAAAAGAGGAAAAAACCTCATCATTTACATGGAAGAAAAAGACCACCTTTGGAGTGCAAGGCCACTGTTTTTCCTTTTTTCATTTTCTTTTTTGGACAATACTCTCAGGCACACGGCATGATTCTTTTGCCCCAGGGCCAGGAATTGGACTTGATCCTTGTGGTCCCTACCAACTCAGGATATTCTATGATTCTCTGATTTTTCTGCAAGGGCAATTAGACTACCATGTTCTCCACACTGCCACAGCAGAGTTTGGGATAGACTGTCCTCTGGGGCAAAGCAGTTTTCTCAGTGGCATGTCACACCACAAAACTCACTCATAACTTGTTCTGGGGTGCACTGGGGAGAAGGATGCACAATAGAAAGTCTGCACTGAATGAACTGTTCCAGAAGACATCATCCTGAGAAAGAAACCAGACTGAAAGAAAATAAAAGGGAACCACCTACAAGGGTCCAGTAGCATCAGAGGAGGGGAAGGTTACTCAAGGTGTGATAAAAAGAAGAAAAAACCAGTGCAGCTGTCAGTTTGCCTGCTGGCTCTTGTCAATGGGTACCCTTTCACGAGGGTACCCAAAAATCTGAATTTACCAGAATTCTGGGCTAGCTAGAGCAACACTAGTTATACAACTTGATCTTAATTGAAATATTTGGTGCCTGCTGATATGTTCAAACAAATTCACCAGATCTTGATTATGCACTGGCAATTAAAGCCATTAAGTCAGTAGACAGACAGCGGGTTATTTCATTGCTATTTGACAAAGCCAGCCATCGCTCTTTCCTACTGTCTATGTGACAGCACTGTAATTAGCAGTAATCAAATACTATTTGTGCTAGGTGTTGTGAGTTTGCTTCCTTAGCTAGCAAGATACCTCTGCCAAGTGCAGAACACAGAAACCTACCTCTGGTCAGACCATACACAAGCTACAAAGAGGGGAAGAAAACAATGAAACATGAGGAACAAAGGATAATTGCCTATTTCAGGCTAAAGGAGTTTGATCTTGAAAGCAGGATTCGAAATTAAGAATTTTTTATTATTTCTGCAAGCTACAAATTAAAAAAAAAGCTAGATTACAAAAGCCTGATCAAGTAATATTGTGCAATACAATAATAATTAGAATTATATTTAGCATTTATGTATTCCCTTCTTGAAGAATGCATGCAAACTCCATTAGCATTAATGGGTGTTCTATTCATGCATCAAGCAGAGACTAAAGCCTAATAGTGCATTACATCTTCAAAGTGCTGTACAAACATTAACTAATTAATCCTCATAACCACCCTGCATGGTAGGTAAGTGATACATGAAGTGTATATCTGAGCAAGCCCAGGAGCAAGACAGCACCACTTTGTGCCCTTCAACACAGACCAGAAATTAAGCACATTTATACTGCCACCAAATTCAGATGTATTTTACAAGAGCCAGAGAGGGACCCATGGTGAGCCAAGTTCACTGAAGCCAGCAAGAAAAGAAGTAAATTACAGCTCTCTCTCTCTCTTCCCTCCTCCCTGGGCTCTGGTGGGCCACTTGCACCTTGATGAGCAGGAAGTATTAATGCCCACTGCTTCCCCTTTAAATTTCTGCTTGGGGGACAGAACTCTTGAATCCTGGCAAGGAGAAAGGAAAAGATCCATAGGAGCCTTATCACTGCAGACTTCTCCTCCATCAGTACAGTTCCCTTTGATATCTTGATCTTCCCCTCTTTCAGCTACTATTCTTCCTGGCAGGCTTTCTGCCTTCAAAACCTTTAGACAAAGTCTGTATATCAAAGTTGCAACAGGACCCCAGGAGGAGGAACTCAGCCCACGATTTGGGCATTCCAATTATAACATCTGAGTGATTTCTCTTTAAATAGTAATCTAGCAGTGAACATGTTTCATCTTTCCCTGATGAAGAGACACTGCATTCTGAACACCCACTTTGCAACAGGCTATAGGCAGGAACGTTGACGGTGTAACTTTATAAGCAGGAAACTATTTTAACACCATGTATAGAGGTCCCTGGACATATATCACCAGAAAGCATGTTATGAAGATAACAAGACTACACAGTACTACATCATGAAAGAGAGGGAGTGCCCTTTGAGAAGAAAAGGGGGGAAAGAAGGCTGCTGTGAGGTGGGGGGTCAGTCTCTTCTCCCAGATAACAAGTGACAAGATGAGAATTGCACCAGGGGAGGTTTAGATTGGATATTATAAAAAATGTGTTCACTGAAAGAGCGGTGAGGCATTGGAACAGGCTGCTCCAATGCACTGAGGGAAGGGTAGAATCACCATCCCTGGAAGTATTTAAAAGATACGTAGATATGGCACTTGGAGACATGATTTAGTGATGAACACAGTGGTGCTATGTTAACAACTGGACCCAATGATCTTAGAGGTCTTTTCCAACCTTAATAGTTCTATGATAAGTAGAAGAAGGGAAAAAGGAAAAGCAGACCAAGTACCTAATGAAAACATTGCATTGCACCATTTCTATCCCTACTCTGCTTTCCAAAACTCACTCAGCCCAGTATATGTCATAGTGAAGTGGTGCAGTGGCAGGTGCTTTGGCAAACTAACACAAAGATATTGCCCCCTCTCTTGGAAGTTCAGCATCAGAGCTGAGGCCACAGTTGAAATCTATGGGTCTCTGACAAGCTGGTCCTCTCCATGGACAGAGGCCAAGATCAACCTTCCTCTCTGCATGTGTAATCCTGATCTCACCAGCAGCCATGGGCACTTTTCCATGGTTGCTACTTGCCTGCGAAGTGATGTGTGCCATTTACAAGCCCAAAGCAGATGGATGCTCAGGGAGAAGCACAGGCATGGACAAAAATGCACATTCAAGAAAGATGCTTTTAAAACTGTGCTTTGCTACCTTTTGGTGTCATATCAAACACATGAACAGCCAGCGTGAAATAAGAGGAACTTTATTCGAAGGATGATCAGTTTTGTTTAAGTCATCCACACAACATAAATTATTGTTCATATGCCAAATCTTCAGCTACAGGTGGTGCTGGTTCACCCTGACTGCTGTAGCATGAAGAGTTCAGGGCTTGGATGGCAACAGGAACTGTAGATGGCTCAGCTGGTGTGTTTGGTCTTTAAAGATAGAAACACATTTGAAACATTCTGTTGTCATTTGCCACAGGCTGCCTAGAAAGTTTACAGACACATAATCTAAATACATATGTACTGACATCAATTCACAGTATCAGTGAAGTTTCAACAAGATTATGTATCAATCTGCTTAGAAAATGAACCTTCACATGTCCTAGAGTTTCCTGGACAATATTTCAAAAAAATGTACCATAATATAGAGAAGAAATAGTAGTGCCAGTGGTGAAGCTCCTGATGCTTGGGATGGAAAACAGATCTGAATTTTGGCTCGAACAACTGAAAAATGAATTGAACTTTCTGGGTAATGCTTTGTAAAAATCAGGTTAAGACAACAAAACACAAGGGGGTTACAGTTGCCCTTCTCTTTATTCAATGTGATTCAGAAAGTCCACTGTGGTAGCAAACACAGCCTTTGACCAGCTGGGTGCCCCTGCACTGACCTGTTTTATCCTGAGTGACAGAGCAATGCCTCTCCTAACATAAGACAAGCACAAGTCTGAAAAAGATAACAGTAACTTTGTTCTGCATCGGGACTAAAAACTTGTGCATTGTTTTTATCTGCTTTTCTTTCAAGGAAGAAACGGTTTTTCCAAAATCTTGTCTTGGTGAAGGTTCCACCCATAAGCATGAGGAACACAAGGGCAGCCTCCTAAGCCTGGAAGCCTTCTTGCATGCTGGAAAGTCTGCTCTGACCTCTGCCCTTACAGGTCTTAGAGTTTCCGGGGCAAGTGTGTGCCACCAGCTTCCTACACCTTCCCCACCCCACCCCACCCCTGAGCAGGGGATCCACCTTCCCTTCCCTGAGCACATGGAAGCCCTGAAATAGTCCCTGCACACAACTCCTGCAACACCAACTTCACACTGCTGTATTCCCAAANAGAGAGGGAGAGAATGAGAGAACAGCACAGAGAAATGAGATTGTGAGAACTGGTCTCATTTCAAAGGAGCCCTCCCTCTCTGCTAGCAAATATTCAGCAAATGTTGTGACCATTTAATTTCTATCCTCTCTCTTCCCCTCTGTCAATAACTATATAATTTCCAGAGATGTTGAGGAAATATTCCCCGATCAGCTGACACTCAGGGTAGACAAATGTAAGGTAATGCACACAAAGAGCAGCAGTTTCCTCATACCCGCTGATGGATGTTCTCTTAACTCCAACTGCTCTGGAAAATTCTTCAGCACTGCTATAGGCAGTGGAGTGAAAACACCTGCTCTGTACAGAAGGACAAAGAATTGGCAAAGAAACAACAGGATGGGAGAATGTGTTAATACAAGGAGATAAGTAAAGCCTACATATACACTCAAGCTCAAGTACTTGCTACCTCATTTCAAAAAGGAATACAGGTTATTACAGTCATGGAGAAGTTTCCACCTAAGGAAGGAATTTAGAGACTGTAACTATTACATTTAAAGAGAACTCAGGTGAGGACTGACATGATAAAAAGTATATCCAATAATACTTGCTTTAAAGAAGGTCTATCTCCATTTCCCTTGGTTTTTTCTTAAACAGAAATAAACAAAGACCCTGACATTTAATGGGAAATCTATCTAAAGGGCAGTATGATTAACATAATGCTCAATGCCTTCTTGAGACAAAGTCTCAAAGATTTTAAAAAATAATACATGTTCACAGTAAGGATTGCTACAAGTTTGCATGGGTTATCAACCCTCCTGCTTCAGCCAAAGAATAACTGGGATAACCAGGAAGAGGTAAAAATTCCTCCTTGGAGACCTCACTATATCATCTCTCAGGACTTCCAAAGCATTTATGCAAGCTGAGCAAGGAGTTCCTTGTGAAATCCATGACACTTATGTGCCCAGATTCCACAATGCTGTTGACCATCCCTTCATTTCCCCCAGACACAAACCTGCATCTTCCAAATATCTAAAGCTATACCTACAAGTGGCAAGAGACAAACAACATCGGAGTCTGGGGGGAGCAGACAAACTCTGAGAGCCCAGCTCAGCGTGGAGTTTGCAGGTAGCGATGCTGAATGGCAGGGCAGGAGGGATGGGGCTCTGCCACAAGCCACTGTACAGAACAGACTTGGCTGAATCACCTCAGCAAATCCTGTGTGATGGTTCTGGCCCCTGTTGGGGTGACTGGAAAACCAAGGGCTCCAGTCCAACTCGGAGTCCAACTCTCTCTTTTGGCATGTCACACAGCTTCTGTTGAGGATGAATGTGACACATCACGTCCCCAGGTTCATAAGCAATGTGACAGGCTTCCTGTTCAAAGCCAAGATGGAGTTGCATCAGATATGACTCTGCCTTCATTCTCAAAAAGGCCCGATTCTGCTCTCACTTTGACTTTTTCGCTAATGCAAATGAATTAACTCCAGCTATATGCTAATACTGCTAAGAATACAATTCAGAAATTACAGAAGGCTATTTTCAGGATTTTCTTTTATTTCATAAAAGACCCTTAACTCTCCTAGTCTTTCAAAGTAAGCCAAAGCATTCAGATGTTGCTGGTACAAACTGCGTCATACGAGACACAGACATAAAGAGTAAAACAAGCGCTATAATTTAACATTCAGGCAGGCACTGCAGAGCCCCTACGTATTGTTGCAAATGAACAGAAGTTTAGAATTGACTCCTCTTTCCAGAGAAGTAAAGAACTCCCCTGCTGGCTTTTTGTTTTGTTTTTGTTTGTTAAATTGCACAAACCAGTCTTATGGCCTGTGCAATTACAAGAAGAATGTACAAATGGAGCTGCTTGGACTAAGGAATTTCTCCTAACACAAAGAAATCCCAAACACTATGATGCTTGCTTGTTTGTTTTCTTTTAATGCTACTGATCGCTTTTCACCACAAATCCTTTCTATCCTTTGACCAGTTCCTCACTGACAGAGTTTACCAGGTCCTCTCTGATGCACTTGGGCACTTTCAGGCCTGAGCTGATCATAACACATGCAGGAAGGAGAGTCTCATTCTGCAAAGTGCCCTGCACAGCCACATTCTGGAGTTCAGAGTGATCATTCCCCAGCAGCCAGAAGAAGTCAAGCCAAGCACACTGCAGGCCTGTCCTCTTAGCTTGGGTTTTACAGCCAACCAACACTTTCCTTTCGTTTCATTAAGGATTCCAGAGAGATGGCAGTCAAAATGCAAATCTCTGTGGAAAGAAGCCAAGTTATCCTCCCCAGTGGGCAGAAAGGCAACTAGCCCTGTAAAATGGATAGCAGACTTGGGCTCTCTGCTCTCAGTGCCTGAGCATGTCCCAGGGAGGGGAAACCCATCTCCTATCCCTTTGTATGACATTTGCCTTAACAGGAGCACCCAAGCTACCTGGAGTGCAGCCCTCCCCATGCACACTGAGGGCATTTCAGAGGTATGCAGAGCAATATTATAGCCATGGTCCACAAGGAAGTCAAGGAAGTCTGAAAGGATTTGTGCAAGTGGTACAAAAAGAAGGAGGGGTGATGCTACCGACCAGGGCATCCCAAATTCTCTTTGAAGCCCAAGACCACACTGTGGGGACAGAAGTGTCTGTTATTCTGGGCACAACTGGTGGCAGGAAGCACAAAATCCACTCTTCTCAGGTGACAATATTCTGCCCGGTGTGAATGTGGCCACTGTATTTGTATCCATTTGGTACTGGGAATAAGAGCAGCCCATATTGCTCACTGTTCTCCAGGATTTACACGCTGGAAAATCACATGCCCCCTTTGCCTCCCTCCCTTGCATGTGCACACAGAGAGCAGCCATCCCCTCCTCCTCTCCATTTATCCTGGGTGGTTGCAGGGAGCTGGGGAGCACATCTGCACTGCCAGCCACACCTGCTCATCATGCCAGGCTCCACTCTGACTCACAAAGGCAAAGAGAAAGTTGCAGTTCAAGGGGTGAGAGGTGAAGAGATGCATGAAAAATATCTAGCAAAGTAATAGGATTAACACCAGCAATACTGTGTAAATCATCATCTCGTGTGTGTCTTTGTGCTACTCACACCAGCTAAAAGCAATAAACCAAAGCATAAACAAGACACCTCCCCCATCATGAGTTACATTAAAGTAATGCAATTCCCAAGGCAGCCACAGCATCAGTCTGTTCCTGTCCTAATGAAGAGCTGCAAAATTTTACTCATCCACTCAAGGTAAGTCATATTTTGATGGACAAGGGAAAGAAGTAGATTTTTCATTTTAAGTGTCCTACTAAAAGGCTAACAAATAAATCTTTCTGCAGTGCAGTTATCTTCCACAGAAGTTCTGGTGCTCAATGCCAGGAATATGTAACAGATCTTTAAATGCATTTGTTCATATTCATATAGAATTGCCTTTTTGCATACCAGTCAAAGTCCAAGTTTTTGTCTCAGCCATACTAGTGTAAATCCCAACTAAAACTAATGATGTTTCCTATTCAGGAAGAACAAGCCTACTCCAAAGACATGTAATGAGACAGTATCAGTCAGCCCACTGACATTTCTTAGTACACCCTGAGTTTATCTGCTTTTCTGCTGGAAATAAAACGAAAAAAAAGGGAACCACTATCAAAGAAAAACAAGAGGCCATGTTTTCACTTCTCTATTTTCTGTGTGCATTTGGAATTCATGGGGATCACCGTACAACACTGTTCACAAAGAACTTTAAAAGGTGAGCTCATGATTTACATAAATGAACTTGTCATTTCCAGAAAACTATGTCCTAATGATGGAAATTCTTTCTTGGTCATGCTGCAGAACAAAAAATTTTTCTGAAAGGTTCTTCAGCTTTCTGTGCTATCCTGTTTATAGACAGATAAGGCTCTTTCAGAGCTGAAGCACAGTAAATTACTGCTTCAGAGACCGTGACTTTCCTCTGCCCCCAGTTACGCACATTAATATCAACTGTAAAACCAGGTGTAGTCAAATTCCTAAGGCCTACATGCTCTTAGAATCTGAAACACAGTTTTTTTCACTTAAAAATGAAAATCCATCTATTCAATTTAGGGTTTTATCTACTCCTGTCATCTGAGTACCTATTCTGCTACCTAAACAGAATGAGGCAAAATAAAAATCTGCTTCAGTGGTTAACTACCAACAAAACATTATTTTTTCAATCCAGCTTCTTCAGAGAATAAAGAATATAAAGAGGATTTAAGCACAAAACAAGTGTAGTCTCTTTGTTGCTAGTGGCAAGGAAAAGAAAATGCAGACAGCAAAGGCACCACCTAAATACAGTGTGGAATAGATTCCCTATAACCAGATCTGTGCACTCACACAAAGGCATCTGCCAGCAGAGCTAGTGCAGGCACCAGCCAAAGGCTATTTTAAAAGTGCAGCTTATGGAGCATTTCCTCAAACCAAGACAAAAACTCCAGAAAAGGGACTTTCTGGCTGGCACAGCTTTAACAGCATCACCCCCAGCATGATGTCCCGGAATAAGAGACATGCCAGCAGGAGCGTGGCCTGAGTCACTCCGAGGGCACCATTTCGGCTGGTCATGAACCTCCTGGTGCCCTGCTGCCACCTTCCACCCCAGTGCTGCCTGGCAAGGATGTCTGCAGCCACCAGGAAGCCCTCCCTACCCCAGCTTTATTAGCAGCCAGTTCCCCTGGCCAGCCTGCATGGCCAAATTTAACCTGCTTTCATTGCGTGCTTGCAAAAGGAGGGGTAAAAAACCCAAGACAACAGGATTAGACAACAGGATTGTCCTGCCTCCATTTCGAGAGCACAGCACATAGTATCAGACACTGAACTTTAGAAAAACTCCCCAGGGAGTGTTCAGACTAGGGAAAAAATGCTGTTTCCAGTGAACTGCCTTAATTCAATTGATTATCACACTTTACTGCCAATACAGGCACATTTTAGCCACTCTCACACAATACTAGCAGGCCAAGTAAATGTTGCAGACTGACACACCCTTGCCAACATGGCTTTACTACACAGCCCTGAATGAGCCTGAGAGAAAAGAAGCTCTATTTTGTCACTAGACTCCAGTCGAAAGCTATTTGTATGGACATATACTGTCTTTAATGTCACCATTTATTGCTCATTTACATGTATTATATAAACATTCAGCCTCTTAGGTGGGTGCCAAGATATAAAAATTTCAATGCTTAACTGCAGGCATGTTAAAAATGCTCTTCTCTTTCCTGTCCCATCTTCTCTTGGTTTAAAAGAAGGTGGTGACTGCAAGGATTCAAACACATGCTGATAACCACATAAATCTGAGATACATGCTGAGATGTTCTGTGCAAATCTCTGCATTGCTTTAATTTCCTACAGTTTGAGCTGTAACTACTTTGGACAAAGTCAGCCAGCATCTTTTCTTACCTGTATCAAACTGTTTTTTTCTTGGAAGACCCCTGGTTTACATGACAGACTCATGGCTGAGGGTATGCAAGGCTAAGGGAGGGCTCTCCGTGGCCCACTGGGACTGTGACCACTAATGACTTATTTGTTTTATGTTCTTAGCCCCTAAACTGCAGAGTAATTTTGAGGCAAATATCTTAAATTGAAAGAGAGTGGCTTTAGATTTCATATTAGGAAGAAATTCTTTCCTATGAGGATGGTGAGGCACTGGAAGAGGTTGCTCAGAAAAGCTGTGGATGCCCAATCCCTGGAAGTGTTCCAGGCCAGGTTGGACGGGGCTTTGAGCAACCTGCTCTACTGAAAGTTGTCCCTACCCATAGCATAGGGGTTGGAATGAGGTTATTTTTAAGGTCCCTTCCAATCCAAACCATCCTGTGATTCTGTGTATGACGGGGCTCTGCAACTTTGCCCCTGCCAGTAGTAGCTACTTGCCCTGGCAGAGGAAGAAGCTGGTTGAGCAGATAAATGATTAATGATCTGCACCTTCACCTCTCCTCCCTCCCCCTCCTGCATAGAGGGTAATGCTGGCTGCATTGCTCCCTTTTAGGCAGTGTTCACACATCCACACCACTGTGAGAAATGAAAGCACTGTGCATTTATAAGGGTGCTTCCTGCACGAGTTTGCTCTGTCCCTCAGATCTCTGCTCTCATGAAGATCAGAGCTGCAATATAAAATATATGATTTTTAACTGTTCAGCAGGATTATTCTGCCAGGGCTGGCAGCAAATAAATTAAAGGAGAGGTTGAAAGAATGAAGAAAAGCCTTCCTTCCTCAGAGCCTGCAGCTGAATCTAAAGAAGAAAACCTGTTTAAGGCTCCCTTCTTCCCCCCACCTCCCAACACCTACCTTCCCTTCTCTACAGTTCCTAAGATGTGATGTTCACATTCCAGTGGCTAAGTTCACACATCTTCATACCAAGCACTGCCCCAGGAACTGATATGGACTTAAGTGTTGTGCACCCACAACAGCCTTTTGAGCGAAGAGCCTTTTTTTCTCATGAAAAATTTCAGCCAGTAGGGAAGCCAGTGCTGCTGGATCTATGTTCACATGACTCCTGCTGCTGCCACTGCAAACTCTAAGACAAGACTATGGAAGGGCTGTGAACATGCAGTCCCACTCAAAGGAAGTTATACTGCAATTGGCACCAGTGGAATAAGTTGGTACTAGGGCTTCTGAATCCTAGAAAAGTTTAATAAAGCAAAGATTGACTGAACTGTGAAGAAGTTACCCAGAAGTCTTACAAGACTGACACAACTTTCACCAGGTGCTATGAACTCCCCTGCAGAAATCAGTGGTCATCAACACTGGGCAAAAATGGAGATGTTGCAGTGGCTACTGTCATCCAAAGGAGCTGTAAGTGTTATTAAGTCAGAGAACCATAAAAAAAACTATAGGCTCTGGCAAAACTGCTCATGACTTCAGAATATTCTGTATTTCTATTATACGTTGACTGATAATGTATGTATGCTTATGCATGCAAAATGCTTAAAAGACAACATTGCTTAGCGTTATTTGATCAACAAAAGGTTCAACTTTCTGCAGGAAACAGAATTATTCATTAAAATGCTTCTGAAGCAGAAAACTTCATTGCTGATAGGAAATGTTCTGAGCTGACTGCTCTGCCTCTCTCGAGCATAAACAGCCCTTCATCCACACATCAACCTAGGAGAGCTGTTTCACAGGTGAGGGTTACCTGGCTCTCCATGTCTCTGTCCCATGTCAGCAGTCATGTTCATGCAGTTGCACAATGGTCCACACTAGGGTGCTCCTCGATTTGAACTTGCTGTCCCCCAAAACAGGTAAGTTTTCAGCTGAACTGCTTCTCAGCCACATCTTGTGAACAATAAACAGTAGGAGTAGGGAGCAAAGAGCAGGAGACATGTAGAGGTTCCTGTCTCACTTCACCAAAGCCTCATGCTGGGCATAAGCAACTGAATAACCTTGACCTTGGCGTACTCTTTGCCCCAGTACTTGAAGCATTTAACACAACTAATTTCTACCATTAGCTTTATTTAGAAACCACACTGCTCACTGCCAAAAGAGGAACCTGATCCTCATACCCACACTGAGTTGGGTTATATAGTATTATCTAAAGACAAAATACACAAACTGGCAGCTCAGCTGTATATCAAATGACAAAACTGGGTTCCCAAAATCACGTTTGGTGTTGTTTTTTATTTAAGGGCAGCAGGCATCTGCAGAGCCTCCCTGAGGGCACCGAAATGTGGACAAGTGTCTCATCATCCAGGGAGAGTTTCTTCTCTTGCCTTCCTTTCACAAGCAGTCTCAGTGGTGTCAGTGGAATTATTTGCTCAACTGCAGGGAACACACTTTGATAACAAATGTCTCCTTTAGTATGAAAAGAAAAAAAATCCCAAAAAACAACAAACCCAGCTAAAATGCACACAGCCTGAAAGGGCTGGTAGGAAACTCTCTCCTTACAAGTATATGGCACATGGCAGAAACACCGAGATTTGACATGAAGATGTCTGCCTATGATTTGAAAGGCATTTTCCAAGGGTAATACTATCTTCATTCCTCTGTGGATCAGGGTGATTCCTGACTGAAGTTCCAGTTCCAATACACTACAAGTTCTTTCCTATTCAGGACAGCAAATTCACTACATGGTTAAACAAACACGTGCACAAAGGCAGAGGACTGACCAGAGTACAGTAAGAGAGTTACTACATCATCTCATCTTCAAGAAATGACCTTCATCAAGGTCAAAAATATTGGAAACACAGAGGAAAAATGCACTGCCAATGCCCCTCTGGTGCCAGTTCTGTGAATAAAGGACTTCAGTGTTCAGTGCTGTCATTTTTGTAGCAGTTATGAATGCAGAAAAACCCAACTTATAAATAAAAAGCCCAAAGAAGTCATAAGAAGCCTTGAGTTTCCAAACCGTTCCAACAATTAAATACTACCCTAATATTAAAGGCTATAATTGGCAGCTGATTATTTAAAATTAATCTTCAAGCATTGCTTTAAAAAATGGTTTTTCTTGTGAAAAATCAAGAACTCCATCCAAGTCAAACACTTTTAAGAGACCTTGCCATCTTCCACTGCAGTGCTCAAAAAAATACATTAGCAGAGATACAGGTTGGCTTCCTCCCCCTTTTCTGCTCATTACCATCAGTTTTGAGAACTGATTAGCTATGGTTGTTATTCATTAGTCACATCTCTAAAATCTGAATTATAAACACCCCTGTGAGGTCTTATTCTAATCAACCTATTTTGAGTCTTGCAATTAATACTAACACCAGAAAAATAATTGAACACTGTACATTCAAAGACCATCTCCTTTTCCCACAGAAATCCAGGTTTAGATATGCATGAAAAGGGAGACTAAAATGAGATCTAAAAACTCTGCTATCACCCCTATAAATCCTTCTCCCATGTACACTGCAGCCAGTTCAGCTGGTTAATACAGGTGACATAATGGGTACACAGTAAATACAAAGCAGCCATCAGTGATTTTCCTGATGGGGTCAGAGGCTACATAGCTGATAGATCTCAGGAGGACAAGAACATGCAGGCATGACAGATTAAGTGACTACCATTTGGTGTGTGCTTGCTCTGAATACTCAGCTATGGACGATAATCAATTACTTGGGGCTGCTAATGATACTGATCAAATGCACTTAGCACTTGGCAGCTTGAGGGCTACCACCCTGACACTTGGAAAATACACAGGCTACTCACGGGCAAGAGGAAGCAAGAGGCTGCTACCAGCAAAATCCTCAAAGTCAACAAGAAAAACAGCTTGTTCCTTCTTCGCCTCCCTGCCTAAAGTTGTAAAATAAACATTTGCTTGGGACTAAGCATATTCTTTCCCATAAGACCATACAACTTAGAAATGCTACAGCCATCTGTGAAAGGCTGGGGACAGCAGTTCACATGGAGGGACCTCACACTGCTTCAGGAATGACTTGTTATAGGAAACAGAGGGTATTCACCACCCTACATATTGGCTTCCAGGGGTCTGTGTGACAGGCTGCCTGCCTCCTGACATTACTTCCCGGCTTGTCCTATGATCCAGGGTGATTTGGCTTCCTCATCATTATCATCAGCTCAAGATGTTGATCTCTTCCCAGTTTTTACAACCAGGGAAAGTAAAAATTTTGCCACTGGTTTCAGAGAGTGTAAGATCAGAGCAAACACTTCTTAGTTTGCCTTCAGGCATCCTAAAACTTTTAAGGGTTGGGACAGGGGTGAAGGTTGGGTTTTGCATTTTATTTTTTAAATAACTAAGGCCTTGTTCAAGAACAAAATAATTTCTACTGCTTTAACCGTAGAGGTTATTTATTCCCTATTCCTATATAGACAAAGGATTCATTGCACAAAGATATCAGGCAGTGTTGGGAATAGCTAAGATTATACACTTCATTTTAGGGAACTATATCCTCCTTTTAAGTGGCTAAAACAAAAGTAATGTTCTGACTGACAAAGGAAATCACTTCTCTAATTGGTAATAAAAGCAGTAAGTTAGACCAGATCTAATGTTCTGGATGGTTCTTTGCACTCAGATCCCAGAACTGGAATTCTGACACAAACTTTTCATCCCTGGGGAATCAGCCTTCCTCCTGCTGTAGGGCAGACAGTCCCATGGCAACACTGACCAACCACAGAGATCAGTTAGCAAGATGGAACATACTCAAAAATGTCTTTACAAGTACACTGCATTTAATCACCACAAGAAAAATAAATTTTGAAGAAATTACCCAAAGTACTGTCTGAGGAGAATTTGTAACAGCTAGTTCTGCAGATAGCTGTATGTTCCCTGGCAACCCTTCCCCTGAATGCAGGAAATTAACTGCAGAAAATGTCTTACTTTTCAAATAATAATAAACCAGCAAATTAATATAGTGCAGATCCATACCACTGGGTTGTTTTTGCAAACCGTGTGCCAAGATTCCTGCTCATCTATTCTCAGGTTACCTCATCAGCAAGTAGCAGCCTGGGACATAAGGCACTGTACACCATACCTGCTAGAACAGCAGGGGGGACTTTCAACAGGCAAAATGCAGGAACTATTGGGATTTTTAGCTCAAATTTGCTCATTGTGTAGAATGAAAAGAAGAATCCTCACCACAATGCAGTGAGGATTCATTAAACTGTTAAGAAAGAAGCTTGTAGTAAGAGCCCTGCTTAGTTAGTAATTATTCATTATTGGAAGAGCTAAGTATGCCAGCAATGATGGTTAATCCCTTCTTTCCCTTGCTTCCTCCTGCAGAAAGTGGCACAGGAATCCTTCACAAATGCCAGCTTTCAAAAGCTCTGTTCTAGGGCTCAAGATACCCTAGAAGGAAAACAGCTTCTCCTATCTCCAAATGTTCCATATCCTTCCAGTAAGGGCTGACTGAGGCTGACAAGTTCACAACATAAAGCAAGGCTGCTGTGGGAAATCAAACTTGGTTTGCACAAAATGACCTTGTGCAGCATCAGGTCCAGCACAAGTGCCTGTAACTCAAACTATTACATCCTCGCTTCCCACTACTGCCTACAGTAATGACAGCAAATGTGGGTTTGCCCTAAAAATGGAGGTTTTCTTCCTGTCTTCGGTGAAAGAGGGTATAGATTAGTGGACCACATAGCGGTAGATGGAGGAGCAAGACACGAGTTTCAACAGAGAAACTGCAGTTCCATACCAGATAAAAAATTTTCAGTGTCAATGGAGTCAAACACTGATGCATGCTGCCCAGAGAAACTCTGGGTTCTCCATGCTTGGGGATACTCAGAACCCAGCTGAGCACAATCCTCAGCAACCTGAAGCAGCTGGATCTGCTTTAAGCAGTGGTTGGGCTGGATGACCTCCAAGAGCTTCAACTACTTTATCCTTTTCCACAATGCCAGTTTTAGTTGAAGGACCTACATAGCTCTGGGAATTTCTTCTTGCTTTTAGCCCTGGAACACGGCAGAATAGAAGAGCACTGGCAGGTGAGAACAGAGAAACATTGCTGATATTCAATTAATTAGTTCAGCTGTGAATAATGAAGGCACAAGGGTATCTCTTTTCCTGCTATATCTGTGCTGCCCAGGTGTGGGTACCTTCAGCCTTTACAATGGATCCTCATATGTGGTTAGGGCTTATAAGCACTTCCACAACAAGCACAAGCTTGAAGGGTGTTAGTCAGGTGCTTTTTACTAGCATGGAATGCACTCCAAAATATGCTGTCACATACATTCAAGGAAAAAAAGCAACCAAACAAAACGCCAAACAAGCAACCATCGCCTGCTCAATTAAAGTATATTAAAAGTCACAAAACAGGGAAGTGAACCCTATCCTCGTGAGAAGACATTAAACCAATGAAGAATAATTTCCCAGTGAGCCTGTCAGCCACAAACTTCTGAGAACACACCAGAGAGGTAGCTACTTTGATGCAACTTGCTGATACGATGCATTAAATTACTCTTGTTCTTACCGTCTGTTCCATCTCAGGGCTCCTTTGAGGCAATTACTAGGAACTTGTTATTGCATTCCATTAAACAATTCAACTCTCAAAAAAATGCAATAAACTAATACGTTCCTGTAACAGACTCAGTCTACCCATTCTTCCGGCTACTCCATGTACCCAGCTAAAGCACAGTATCACAAACATCAGTGTTTTCTCCACAGTATTAGGTATCAGATACCTAAGATGCATATGTAGGTGCCTGAAATGCCACAAAGATTATCACTGATAAATTGGTATTTTGAGGAAACATTTCAGAAATAAAATTATTCCTATCTTTTAAGTCTGCCAGAATATTCAATTCACCATGTCATTCCAATTCTCCCTTCCTTTATTCATCTGGATGCTCAAATACTGCTCTCAAACATGTGCCTCTCCTATCTTTCTCTGGGACTGGAAAACTAGTTTTGCATATTGAATCATTCTTTATTTCCACGGATGTCTCCGGGTTCCTTTGACAGCTTTATCTTACTGATGAGGATAAATGTTCCTTCAAAAGCTACTGCCAGACCACCCTCATTCTCAGACGTCAAAGGACATGGTCGGCAGAATCTGTCAAAAAAAACTCACATGGTCTGAGGGTTTTGAAAATTACAATTGATAGTTTTGAAAATATAATTGATATATGGTAGCTTTAGGTAGGTCCACTTCACAACTGGCACCCAATCCCTTCCTGCCTTTTCCTTCTCCTGGTCACTATGGGAATTATTCATTTGAAAAATGAACTGAAAAGAAGCAGTGAAATCACTTCAGTATTTCTGAAAATGAGATTGCTTTTTCTCTTCACATTTTGCAGGTACTCATGGCTAGAAACCTTTTGAAGCACAAGGCAAACAAACTAAAGGAAGTTAATTTAAACTTATACCACAATCCTGTAATGGTTTGGGGCTTCTACAGAGGCTGCTCTGGCTTGCATCGAAATCTGACTCCAGAATGTTCATTTTTCAAAGCTAAACACAAGAGGGTACAGGTTGAGAAGGATTAGCCAAACTTAATAGATCCTACAAGTGCCAACAGGTAAAGCATGCACCTGCCAAGCCAGTAAGGGCACGTGCAGCAGAAGGCTGATCCCTCTCCCCTTCCCTCCACTCACCCTGTGGAGAGGTAACAAGTGCGTTCAGCAGCCCCAGACCCTGAGCAACCCCCTCCTCCCCATCAGTAAGGGAAGCTGTTCCAGATGCTCCAGACTTGAAACATATTGACCTTCACAGTTAAGTGTCAGGCTTGCAGCTGGGTGGCACCAGCTGATGGTGGTCGAGGAATGAAGTTGGGCTTGGGTGTGCTGCCCAGGTGAGCACCACCCAGTAAAAACCCAAGCCAATTCATTTAAATTTGTTACATCCACAAAAGGAGGATGGCCCTTTGGGTTAGAGTTTATACAGATCAGTACAAGCTGTTCAGCTCTTAGCAGCCACCAAACTGTGTGTAGGCTCATGCACACACACACACACACAAAATGCAATGTAGCTAAGCCTTGCAACAACACTCTGTCTTCATGAGTGAGAAGATCAAGTGGCTGTGGCACTTGAAAATTATCCAGGGCATCCTATCAAAGACAAATACAATGCTGACATCAAACCTGAGCTGTTGTGAACTGAATGCTGGCTGACAGCAGTACCTTAAGCTTCTGTGTTCTCATAAGACCTCACCGATTTTTTAAAAAAGAATTAAACACAATGATTCCAAATGACTTCTCTTAGGCTTTTTACAAAAATTGCCCCATTATACTAAATCACAGATCCACTTAGCTTGGCATCCTTTCTTTGATGTGTCCAGCAATGGGTGCTTAAAGACTGCAAGAAGTCTTTAAACACAATACAGAAGGTGCCATCCCCTTGTACACCCTACCCAGTGACTCAGACCCTTGGGCCTAGGAAAGGTATTCAGATCATCATAGCTTGGCTCCCTTCCAAGAATTTGCTCAACTTCTGTTTAGCCCTGATTTAGGCTTTCACCCATTCTTGCAGCCTGTGGTCACCTTTCACAGGTTCATTACCTGCCCTGCTTCTCTCCTTTGCACCAACTGCCTACAATTCCTGCATTTTCTACCTTTGCTTTTGCAACCATTTATGATTTTAGCACAACTTTCATACCTCTTCAGCTCCCTCTTATCCAGGCTCACCAGGGCTTGGCTACTTGCAGTATTGCATCAGTGGAAGTCTTCAGACAGCAATATTTGCATCTCCAAGGCTCCCATCTTGCATCTTAAGTGCGATTTTACCATATATTTGTACAAAGAGTAGAAGTGTTCATGTGCACACTTGAGAGCTAGTGCTTGCAGTGTGCCTGCAGGTTTGACATAATGGCGCTTTTGAACTGAAGATGAAAACTTCCTACATTTAAAATTTATAGCCTTTGCTGAGGTTCATCTCAAATGGAGTAGCGTGTCACCTGCGGTGATGTACGCCCAGCCAGAATACACAGCCACCTATCGCTCCCAACAAACATAAACACCAAAGCAATCAAAACCAGAAGCCGAGAAGCTATTTCTCTTCTCACATGGCCAGGAGTGCTTTTTGAAGTGTGGTTTAGATGAGGCCAGCATTCCTGAAACACACATTGCCATGCTCAAGCTCATCTCTAGCTACTTCAAGACTCAGGTGCCCCACAGCAGCTACAGCACACACCGGGGCAATCCTGTGCTTCATGGGCTTTTATAGGTGGTCAGAACAGCCAGTTCATTGAACATTGTCTGCTTGTGTCATCATTAAGGTGGAACCAGCCACGATCCAAGCCAGCTCCAGGCTCAATTCCTCTGAAGTGTTGCCCAAGTCACAGGCCTAACCAGATGCTTTGTCCCCCTCACTGCAGTGGATACAGCTAAGAGACAGCAGAGCACACACATATATCCCTGTCTGCATTTCCCAAGGGATCTGTCAGGGAGAGATACTAAGCTGTCCTTGCAAACGAGCAATTACCGCTTGGTAGTGGTGATACCTCGAGACCTTTGCTTGCAGCAGGTTACTTGGCTAGGCTGCAACTTTAGAGGTATTTTTCAAGTGGCTGTTTTGGGATGCAGCCAGATCTTTGCAAGGTCCTATAATTTCAATAATGAAATTAAAACCAGAATTTAGCGCTTGTGGGACTGAAGGAAAAGAATGTGGAGCTAAGTAATGCCTGCTCACATTTTTTCTTTATGACATCTCTCAATCTGCTAAATCAAAATCACACAATTCTCCAGGATCAAGAATGCAAATCGCAAAACCAGTTTCTTGATAAGGAAGCAAGCATAAAACTGGGAAGTTTAGAGGAATATGGCTAAATAGAAAATGTTCTAGAAAAATTACCTGAACAGACTGATCTTGTCCTTGAATCTTGTGTCTGCCATGATTAATGGATCTGGACTGGTGTATTTAAACAAGGCAGAATCCATAGAAAAATGTTTAACAAAAATAATAAAAATTAGAAAGCTACTTAAATATTAGACAGAATATTTTGGTCCTAGACAGGACCAGGATTCTTTGAGAGATCTGGGAATACACAGTGGTTATAGGACCTCATTTCCACTGAAAAGAGGAGGTAAAAAAAAAAGGAAGAAGGCCCTTCCTGCCTTATGTGATTCTGAAAAATCCTTCCCTTGAACTACATATAAATATATTCAGTGGAGACCACATCTTTAAAAGTCAGCTTTTCATGCATGGGGCTTATATGGAGCACAGATACTATATATGCCAAAGCCTGAAAACCAAGGCTCATAGGAAATCAGAACACACCTGGCTCCAACTCAGCTTTGCCATCAAGCATAATCCAAACATTAATGCAAAGAGTCAAAATGACTTCTTAATTCCAACTAATGGGGATTTTTACAACCAATTTATAATCTCATGTGTCCCTTCAATGAACGGGAGTGAAGAATGAAAACCAAATCTACAGCAGAGGCTTGCATAGAAAAAAAGCTGGAAATGGCTGCTGTACAGGCACAAATTATATTACTAATGTGATCTGGCAGTTTTACTTGAGTCCCATTGCTGCAGCCTAATCATATCTTTGACACAGCTAAATTGCTAGGATACAATGGGACCTGCAGCTAATAACATTGCTTCAAAAATAAGCAAACTCCTGTTTTCCTAAAGTGATTATACGGAACCCCCATATATTTTACATGAACTGCATCTGCTTAACCATCCTGTTCTGAGGTGAGGTCACAAGTAACTGGCCTGTTTTGTGTCATTACGGTGGGAAGGGACCAGACAGTGCTTTGCAATAGATATTCTCACTGCTGCTCTCAAATGCTCTCTTGGTTTACACTGACATTTAACACAGGAGCAACAGAGAGCACAAAGATTTTGTTCTTATTTTTAACAAGAGAAAACAAGGTAGTGCAGATAGCAAAATCACAACTGATAGCGAGGACTCAGGGCAGATAAAAAGAAGTAGATTTAAACACTATGTGCCTAGATTCCAAACTGATGTGACGCCACAGAAACTCTCAACCCCCAAAATTCATCATACAGTGCTGGAAAATACTGCATCCCAGCATGGCTGGGCTCAGTAAGGTGCCAGCTGGCTGGTATCCCCCCTGGCACCACCACATCCACAATCTACCCCTTGTCTGAGAGCTCCCTAACCTTTTCCAGTTAAAACCACTTGTCCTTAGTAAATACCAAACACTTAACTAAGCTGACTGAAGCCAGCTGATTTTTAACTGAAGTGGTGATTCCTGAGCTCAGGGACACCTGATCACCAGCTGAGGAGTGGCCAAAAATTCACACCCTGGCACACATCAAAGGGAGGAAAGGCATTAATAATACAGGGGCTTGGGAAGTAGTTGGGGGGGAAAGAAAAAAATATGCAATGAACCAAACAAAAAAAATCAACAAAACAAAAGGAAGAGGAAAGGAACTAACAAAAAAAAGGGACTTCCTTCTCTGTCAGACATTCCCACCTAGCTGGATATCCCCACTCAGAACCACTTTGTAGCTCTTAGGCTAAGGAGGCAACACCCAACAGACTGGAAGAACAGCCAGAGCTAAGTGGAGCAGCCCAACCTGCTACACAAACGAAGAAATTAACCACTAGTTCAAGCAAGAAAAGGCAGTGGGTGATAATGGTGGGTGACTCTACTTTGAGTGGCACAGAGACACCCATCTGCCGGCCTGACCTGCACTCAGGGGAGCTGTGTTGCCTTCAGGAGCCGGGATCAGGGATGCAACTGAGAAGCTGCCAAGTCTCATCAAACCCACTGATTATTACCCACTATTAGTGTTCCATGTGGGAGGTGGTGATATAGCTGGCAGCAGTCTGGGAAGCATTAAGGGAGATTACATGGCTCTGGGAGAGGTGGTAGTGGAGCCCAAGTAGGCTTTTCATCAGTTCTGCAGGTCAAAAGAGAGGGTCTTCAAACAGCCAGGTCTTGAATCTGCACATCAACAAATGGTTAGAGCAATGGTGCCATAGTCAGAGTTTTGGTTACTCAGACCACAGGACTCATTTTGCCAAGCCTGGTTTACTGGGGGCTGATGAAGGGCCCATCTGGCAAAGAAGAAAAAAAATCTGAAGGAGGTGTACAGGGCAGCTGGAGAGGGACTCTTCATCAGGAGCTGTAGTAGTGATAGAACAGAGAGTAGTGGGTACAAACCAAAAGAGGGGAGATTTAGGTTATATACATGGAAGAAATTCTTTACTGTGAGGGTGGTGAGACACTGGAGCAGGTTGCTCACGCAGGCTGTGGATGCCCCAACCCTGGCAGTGTTCAAAGTCAGATTGGGCAAGACTTTGAGCAACCTGGTCTAGTGGGAGGTGTCTCTGTTCACGGCCCAGGGGGTGATTGGGACTGGATGATCTTTAAGGTCCATTCCTGTGATTCTATGACAGAGGAGTATTCACTTGAGCAGTGCCAACAGAGGTGGGCAGGGGCACTCGTTTCCTGCAAGGAATAACGAGAGCTGCGGTTCAGCTCTTTATAACTCATTACTACTCTCTGAAGATCCTACTCCTACCCTGAGCTTGCATATCCTGGCTCCAAATAAGGCTCAGAATTTCTTACATTTGCAAAGGCTAGAGGGAGAAGTTATTCTGCTATCACATGGATTGGAAATTATTTGGGAATGAAATATTTTAGATAAAGATGTACTAGAAGACTTATGTCAAACTGGTATTTTGGTTGCATCCATTATAGTGACAATTCTTCTTAATTTCAGAAGATACTTCTTTTCTATTTCTGAATTTTTAATTAAAAATGCTTTTTCTTTATTAAAGGCAGTCTATCTGATCCAATCAATGTCAGCATAAGCCTGGAACCTTCTCCCCATTTTTAGTGCCTAATCAGACAGGCATCAGGCTTCACATGTGCGTCAAAAAGAGCTCATTTCAATGCATTTCAGACAACACAGGTACTTCACAATGGGTTTATGGTTGTGTTCTTTTCTTTATTAACCATAGCACGTAAAGTAAAAGCACAAAGGCAGTCCTCAAAAAGAAAAATCCCAGAATGCTTGGGAGGGGTGGAGGGGGAAATATCTAAACAACTATTCTGCTGTTCTCTAATCTGTTACTAATGACACCACCATTCCTCATCCCTCCAGAAGTGTTCTTAATTAAATAAGAATCTATTAAAAAATACAGTGTCCCTCAGTGTAAACTCCCACCCCCACCGTTCTCTTTCAATTTTAAGTGTGATCTATTTTGCCTTCTTCCTGCCTAGAAGCTCATTAGAAACAGCCCCTTCTGCACATACGCATCACCTAACACAGATTTGGAGGGAGAGACAGACAGAAGAAAGGGAGAGACAGAAATTAGAAAGTGAATTAAAATAGTAGACCTGCGAGACAAGAAAGTCACTGCAGACAAAGAACACCCGGTACTCACAAGGGAACAATGACGGCTGAGACACGAACGCTGGTACCACGGGATCAAAACAGAAGCTGTTGCTTAACTTTGCAGCAGAGATGCAGTGCTGCTCTAACTAAATTCAATTACCAACAATAACCAAGGCAAATCAGACAGATTTATCACTGTGCTTTCTCTGGGTGGCAGAAGGTCACCATTAAACGTGCCTTAAACTTCAAGGGAAGTGCCAGGCACGGGCAGCATTGCTGTCACACACACTCACTACCTGCTGAGTGCTATGCAAAGCCCACAGCATCATTCTCTGCCACTCTCCTTCCTCAGTCCCTGCTTCCAGACACTGCCCAGCTCACCTGTTGTCTGAAAAGTCCAAGCTGGCCAAACCAAAAGGAACAATAACTTGTCCCCTCTCAGAGCTACAGAGGGGACAAAACCAGCAACCCACAGGCAATCTGGGGGGTTTCCACCCATTTTCTATAGGAGAGTTTTACTTGAGGAATTAACTCCTAACAGTCCACCTTGGAATCACTTATTCATCCTGCAAGAACATTTCCCACCTTGTGCCAGATACCCCAAGGAGCGGTATGGAATAGCTTGCCATCAACAAACACCAGACACAAAGCTCCCTTTGAGCTTTACTCCATGAATGATAAAGTAATGAGTAGAGGAGAGCTGGAGAGGAACTTTTTATAAGTGCATGCAGTGATAGGACATGAAAAAATGGCTTCAAACTGACAGAGGACAGGTTTACATCAGATATTAGGAAGAAATGATTTACTGTGAGAACGGTGAGGCACTGGAACAGGTTGCCCAGAGAAGCTGTGGATGCACCATCCCTGGTAGTGTTCAAGGCCAGGTTGGATGGGGCTTTGAAAAACCTGGTCTAGTGGAAGGTGTCCTTCTCCATGGCGTTTGGGTTGGAAGGGACCTTGAAGATCACCTACTTCCAACCCCTATTCTGTGATTCTATGAGGATTTCCTCAACCTTTCTGACACCAGAAAGGATGAGAAGGAGGGAATAGACATCACCTGGGTCCTGGGATGGAGAGAAATTCAAAGTGCAGTAAATCTCCCTGCCTCGATGAGAGAAGGTGTTGAGAATTCACATTTAACCTTCATTCATTGCTTAAAATATCTGCAAAGAACAATTTGAACTCCAGGCTTAACCAGGGCTTGTTACACAACTCCCCAGATACATCTGCCTAAAAGGTGGCTTTGCTCTCTAGGTAGACTCCACTTGTCCTGCACTGCTCTCTGAACATAACCTACACCTCTTGGTACTTGAGCTGTAATATGACACAAGCCACGTGCCTTTTTTGTGTTTTGTTTTTGCCTTTTTTTTTTGTTAATATAAAGTTGTTTCTGCAATGGATTTTACGGGACTTCATACAGCTGCCCAAGCCAGTGGCCTGCAGTCCCTTCAGTACAGTGGTGGAAACAAACTTTGCCTCTTGGAAAGCTGTGCTAGAAGGGACTAAGAGAGCAGATTCAAAATGAGGCCCATACCTAAGCATGACTGGAAGGTTATTTATTTTGGAATGTTTTGCTAGATTGCCTCCTTCACACATGATGGAATTTGCTTTTATTACTAGACATCCTTGTCCAAGACGAGTGCTTTCAGAAGATGATGCAGTGTTTCATTCAGGATGATTCCTAGGAATTCCTTTGCTTATGCATGCGGAAACAAAGGGATGCAGCCTGACAAAATATCTTACTGACCTGAAAAAAGAGTATCCAGAAAAGATTTTATCTTCTCCCCCAAAAATTAAATTAAGAGCGGTTCACCTTGTCCTTTTTTCTGAAGTTCCAGAGTCACTTCCTTTCTGAAACTCCAAGGCATTTCCATCTGATGGCTTTTTTCCAGTATGCTCTCCTGTGAGTTTTGTTCTTATGATTGCTAAGCTCACACTTGTAAGAGAGGACAGATAGCAAAAGCTCTAAACCAGACAGAGGTACCCACAGTCAGGCTGAGTAGCAACTTTGATTAGATTTTTAATAATGCCAACATATTAAGCAGAACTATGACAAGAAGAACAGAGTCAAAACAGCCGAGGAGGTAGCTACAGTTTTAATAAATCCTTTCCTGATCTGAGAAGTGGGAGAGTAAGAAGACACTGATCTCAGCATATAAAACTGAGGCAGGAGCTTAAAAATTAGACCTGATATGTCACTGGACTACTGCTGGGAAACCACATAGAAAGACATAGTTTTGAATTTTAAAATGTAAGCAGTCAGCTTTTGGTTTCTAATATCTTTTTCCTGGAAAGCATTTTTTTTTAAATATAGTATATACAAAAATTAAAACCTCGAGTAATTATAGGAAGCAAACCCAAACTCTGCATTCAGAGCTATACAGCCTAACACTACAGAATACTTCACATTTTGCCACAGACAGAGCCATTTCAAATCAGAGGTTACACACCAAAAGCTCACTTTCAGCCTTTTAGCCTCAGACAGGCTGAGCTCAAACCACAGCACTGCTGGCAGCTTTCTGCTCACAACCCATCTTTGCAGGTTTTGTGCCCGAGTGCCCAGCTCAGCTGGGTGTCTAAGGGAAGGGACCGCCTCGTTCATGCTGCACTGCACTCCAGGTGCCCTCTTTATTACCTGTCCCTGACTCTATCTCCTCCCCGTGTGGACTCCCTGGCTTCCTGGCACTTGGATGTGCCACCAGATAATACCTCCCCTTGTTCTCTGACAATGCTTTTATCTGGATCTGGATAATGGTGCACCTTTTGATTTCTCCACCTCTTGATCTTGGCCCACACTGACTGCTCACTTTTTGTTCCGTTCTGGGCTCCCATGGAACCACGGGAAGCAAATTTATTTGTGATTGACCAATGCAACCCTACACCTAACAGCTACAAAGCAAGTCTCCTTGCAAAAGAAAAACTGCAGGATCAGAAGCTCTGTCAGTAAAGCAAAACACTTTGTTTAGTCCTCAGTAACGAGGAAGCACAAAGAAAAGGAAAGAAGGAATGCTGGAAAGTATAAAGTCATTAAAAGCAACTAATATGTACAATTTTGTCAATGCCCACTTCCAGGTCACAAGAAAAATACCCTTTTATTTTATCAGCAAATTAAAATGAAGGAGACACCGTTAACAATGAAGATTTTTACCACTTTCTTCAACAGGAAGGAAATAAAAAGAAAAAAAAAAGGAAAAAATAAAAAATGCCTGTAAAGACAAGTTTTTCCCTTTAACATGTAGACCTTTTACTGCACTGACGGAATTTTTATCATAGAATATGTTGACTTGGAAAGGACCCACAAGGATCAAGTCCAACCTCTGGCCCTGCACAGAACACCACCAAGAGTCACACCATGTGCCTGAGAGTATCATCCAAATGCTTCCTGGACTCAGGTTTGGTGCTGTGACCACTTCCCTGGGGAGGCTGTTCCAGTGCCCAACCAGCCTCTGGCTGAAAAACCTTTTCCTGACATCCAACCTAAACCTCCCCTGACTCAGCTTCACGCTGTTTCCTCAAGTCCTGTCATTGGTCACCACAGAGAAGAGATCAGTGCCTGTCCCTTTGCTTCCTCTCATGAGGATGTTGAAGATCACAACGAAGTCTCCCCTCAGTCTCCTCTTCTCCAGGCTGAACAGAACAAGTGTCCTCAGCCACTTCTCACATGGCTTCCCCTCCAGACCCTTAACCATCCTTGTGGCACTCCTTTGGACGCTCTCTAAAGCTTAATGCCTTTTTTATACTGTGGTGCCCAAAACTGCCACAATATTCCAGGTGAGGCCGCCCCAGTGCAGAGCAGAGTGGGACAATTCCCTCCCTCACCCAGTTTGCAACGCTGTGCCTGATGCCCCCCAGGACAGGGTTGGCCCTCCTGGCTGCCAGGGCACTGCTGCTCATATTCATCTTGCCACCGACCAGGTCCCTTTCTGTGGCACTGCTTTCCAGCATCTCATTCCCCAGTCTATCCATATATCCAGGGTTGCTCCATTCCAGGTGCAGAATCTGGCACCTTCCCATGTTGAAATTCATACAGCTGGTGATTGCCCAGCCCTCTAATTTGTTGAGATCTGGGTACAAAGGGCATCAGGACCTTCAGGTCTTGATGAATGCCTTGAGTACTGGAGCCTGAGTAGGAGATGCTGTTCATATTGCCTTTCATGCATATAAGCCTTGTCTTTCATATGAAGAAAGGCATGTAACAGTTACTTGAGTAATTGCAATCCAATTACTGCCCCAGGACAGACCTGCCCCTTTGCAGAAATACCTCTGGGAATTTGCATATATTTCAGACTGTAGATACCAGAAATCATTTTGTTCAGATACAGAACAATTCTGATTCTAACTTACCTGGTTTGTCAGTGAGCATAAGCACTGACTCCATCCACAGATACCCAAGGGTACACTGTGGATACTGCTTGGAGTTGCAGGAAAGGAAAATCCAGTGGCAGCAGAGGAGCTGCATGTACCCAGCCTCCCAGTCAAGGCCAAGGAAGAACACTTAAGCACTGTCTGGGTGTGCACTAAGTTGAATATTAATGTGCAAGATGGTTACTGGAACCTTTACTATTTAAATTGCTTGTTTTTATGTTATAGTGAAGGCCAAGTGACAGAAATAAAACATTACTTCTCTTGGTACTCTCTACTTAAATTGCAGCAATAAATATTTTTAAGAGTAGTGTTGTCAAATCTCAAGTACAGGTTCATCCCTCCAGATTGTACATCATGCTAGCTTGTTATCTACCATTTCATTATGAGCTTTCATAAATAAACTGGGAGCTACCTCTCTCCTGGGCTGGCTATTTCCAGAATTTGTTTCCATAAGAATTCCTGCTCTTTTAATCTTCCCACACAAGAAACTGCTTTATTTCTGCTGAAAGCAAACTAACTCTTTGTACCTGCCCTACCTGCTTGCGAGGATCTGATCCCACTTTCTTGCATTTCACAATTTTAAACAAAGTGTAAAGAATGTTCCTCACATATTCAGATAAATGTGAATCTTTTGCAACCCACTTTTCGAATAAACTTCCTCTGCTTTTCTCCAAAAGAGAAATAAAAATAATGATAGATTGAAAACACAAATTTCTAATTTTCATATCAAAAGAGAATGAAACCAAACTGATTTCCAACCAAGTCTGAGAAAGGACAAAAGAGCAATAACTGAGAAACACACTTTCCCTGATGTGCTAAGGCTGTGATTACCTAACGTGATTTCCCTTTCAAAACTCTCCATTGCTATGAGTCACAAATATCTTTGATAGTGGTTTGCTGACAGTCTCCCATATGCTGGTTGCCTCAAAAATGCACACAGCTTGTCCAGCAAAGTGCTAAACCTCAGCATTTTGCAACCCCTCAGTTTATCTAGCAATTATATTTGCTACAAAAAAAAATGTTATTTGCTCAGAAATATTTATAACTACTTCAGCTATTTCTCAGAGTGAATAAAAGAGCAGAATACCCTGGCATACACAGTAATGAAAAGCAAGGGACAGCTCTGTTTTGTGGTTGTTACATGTGATGCTGACAAAGGAGATGCTGTTTGGTAACTAAATATATAAAAGATTGATATTGGCCTTTGTTTCAGTTTCCTGATTTAACTTTTGTTTCAGAACATCACTGCCTTGGCTTGCACACTTTGTCTTCCAGTAAATCACAGCATGCACTTGCAAACACAGAGGAGTCTCCAGCTTTTCCCAGGCACTCAAATGCTGATTAGAAAAAACGTCCTGTATCAGAAACTGCAGGTCTGGACCTGACAAGTGACACACAGGCTGGAGAAAGAAGGCAGCTGAGGGTGAGAAAGGGAACTGTTGCATGGAGCACAGAGATTTATTGTCTATTTAATTGGTTTTTTGTGGTTTGCCCTGGCAGAAGACACTTTAACAGAAATCATTATAGGTTTGGAGCATGCAGGACTCCATAAACATGCAGTTGGTCCAAGCAGTGACACAAACTCAAATCACATCACAGGGACATTCCAGTTTGTGAAGTTTTCCATTAGATGTTGCCTGCTCATGGCAGAAGGGTGCAGAACAGCACAGATGCTACGCTGGCAGCGCTGCAGAACAGCTCAATCCTGTATATACCTCTGCTTCAGCAACAGAAGACAAAAATAGATGCAAGTTTTACAACTTGCAAACCCAGCTCCTCATTCTTTTCCTCCAAAACTCTTCCTACACCTTTAGATCTTTCTAAGATGTTTACCCATCCCTCCCACCCCCAAGACCTTGCCTGCAGCATAGCAGTATATGAATTTGCCTGGCAACCTGACATAAATATCCAACCAACCAGCAAACAAAGCCTGGCATGCTCTTAGCTGCAATGTTTCTGTGCACAGACTTACAACAAATCAGAGCTGGCCACCAGGCAAAGAATTAACTCATTTTCTTTACCTGAAGCTATAACCTCAATTCTGGGGGGAGAAGTGGACATTGTCCATCCTTTATTTTACTTGTATGCAATATTCAGAACTCAGCTCTAGACATCTCTCTCCATCTTTGCCCAGAAAATACAAAGCACTGTATATGCCCTACTCATTTCTAAACTTGTTAGATAAATAACTCTGTTGGGGTGAGGAGAGATAAAGCACAAGGAAAGGTGGGGTGTGAGTGAGTGGAAATGTACTGGAAAACACACAGAAATGAGCTGTGTTTGACCTACCCAGCCTGGGATCCTGTGGGTGACCAGCACCCAGCTCTCTTCACTGAAACCCACTGCAAGACCTGAGCTGTGCCCAGTGCTGAGGGCATCCTTTCAAGGACTGGGACTGAATGGGGTCATTTCAGAAGGGGCACATCACAAAAGGGATTGGTGTAGGACAGGAATCTGTGTGAAACATCATGGACAACCATTTCAGCTAATTTTAGCTAATTTCAGCTAATCCCAATCTTCCTGCAGCCATGAGCTGGCTGGTGGGGAGAGAGCACTCCCTGCCCTGAGCAGCTCCTTGTGTCCAAGCTGGTGGCCTTTCACAGCAGTTCCAGTAGATAATGAGAGCTACACCCTGTGCAGAGAGCAGTCCTGCACCCAAGTGCTGCCGTCTTTGTTCGTCCATTCTCTGGGACATGTGATACACAACAAGAGTCTCAGAGATCAGAGTGACCTCTGTGCTTCAAACCAGCAAACTTCAAGGTAAGTACATAACAAGAAATCCACATCTCATTTCTTTAAACTTACCAGTGTGGAAATAATAAATGAGACCCATATCCTGTATCAACTATGAGCAGAGTTGAAAGGAAGGCAAGATGGTGTGATAGTAATAGTTTCATCATAATTAAACTGTTACATTCCATCCTGCCCCACAAAACAGACTGCTTGGGATTGGAACACAAAACACAGGACTGAGTCAAGTCAGAAACAAAGTTTCACTCCATGCACATTTGCCACTGCGAATGCAGCTCCCTGCACAAAGGTCTGAGTCACTGCTGAGTACATGGGAGTCCATCCCACTGCTTTTGCCCTATATACGTGCCATAAAGAACCCAGGTGAAGACTCCCTGTAACAGAAGTAGATGAGAAAAGCTGACACACGTGTCATGCTTCAACACATCATAGAAGTGCTTTTTACCCTTTGTTCAAGAGAAAGTGTTGCTAATGCAAATAATTTTCAATAATAACGCAGTGTGGAAATACTAGAACCTGGTTTGCGTGGGATGGAGGTAAATTTAAATGGCATGCCTTGCAAAAGAGGCCGACAGGCTGTTCCACATGTTCTGTTCTGCATACTGGCATGGCTGGAGTGTGAAATGAATGGAAAGCCTTAACCCCTAATGTGCTGTTGTTTCCCAGTCCCCTGGCCAACTGTTAGCAAGAATACACATCAGGAGAGAAAGGTCAAGAGAGAGAGGGAAACAAGTCAAAGGTAAAAATATTTCTTGCAACCAATACTGCAGACTTGAAAATCCAGAGCACAAGGACAGCTTTGTCCTTCCCTCACTACTTAGGTTTGACTTGCAGGGTCAGGTCCTTCCATTTGTGGCTGGTACCACCTAACAATCTGGTCTGGCTGGCTCCACCTGGGCATCACTATGGCACAAACTGCAGAAGGTTTAACACACACAGACCTGAACACCTCTGAAACTACACCCTTTGGATAAGTGTCTCAGATACTTAGCTTTGCCTATCTGAAGAAAATGAGACCAAGCTTGTTGGCTACATCAAATGCCTTCGTGCTTTGTCTTTCCTCACAGGGAACAATGGGAACAGAGTCAGGCTTCAGAAGAGCTGGCAAAGCTTCAACAAAGCAGAGCTAGGCAAAAGCAGAGACTCATCCAGCAGCTCCATTTCTAGAGACAGATGAACACTAATAGACAACAACTTATATGGTAAGCCATCTTTCTCTGTCCTCAAAAGCTTCATTTTACGCAGGATGGTGCTTTATACAATATGACTCCTGCTACTTGGGAAGGCACATACTGAATATTTGGAAGAATCAGTGAGTGTACCAACTGACATTTGGATTCTTATTTTCACAACCCAAGAAATATAAACTTTCTTTCCCGTTTTTATTTTACTTTCTGAAACAAAAGCTTGCATTGAGAGAGCTCCTGGAACACTTGGGAAAGAAGCTGGTGACACAGAATAGCCCTGAGGTACAAAAAGGGGGTAGCTTTATTTATTCTTCTAAGAAAAGGAGGAGGAAAGCTAATCCAAACAAACCATATGCATTTTGTCCTGTTGGTCAGGTATGGAGAAATCATGTCAAACACCCAAATTATACAGCATGTCTTTGGAAACCTGAAACACAAGCTAGTTTGTCTGATTTTGCTCATTTTACAGCTTCACTGGATAAACTAAAGAAATTAATGCTTCAAGGCAGTTACCCAACAATAATAATTGCCAAGACCCCCATCATTAAAATCATGTTGTGAAACTAGATAAAAGCAAGCCCTGTTTTGATCAGGCCTCACATCAATCTAATGCTCCCAATCAGCCTGCACAGTCATGCACTGTGGCCAAGCTCAGGCTTCTCTTTGTCACTGCTCTGAGAACCAACATGACTACACTGTCCTGAGCATGGGCACCATGATGTAAACAAGATACAACATCTCAGCTGAGGATCTGAATGGGGACACACAACAGAGATAAAATGAGTGAAACCAACAAAGTTTTAATCCAGACCTCTATACAGCTAGTTCAAAAGGTGCTCTAAAATATTGAAGTAAAATTAAAACGATCATTAACACCATGACAAAGAGAAGCACATGAATTTCATTCTGCTAAATACAGTAACCCTCTCACTCTACAGTCAAAGTTTCTTATTCCAAACATCTCAGAAACACATCATTATTCAAGCTATTGACCAAGTTCGTATTATGGCAAATATTATCTCAGTTCTCCTGCAAGTATATATATCTATATTTTTTAATGTATATGCTTGATCTTTTCCCCAGAGATAAACAGAAGTGGTACATTTAAAGCATATGCATGAAACACAACATTTTTGAAGTGGCACCAGTGACAGCAGCAGCAGAGCTGGCAGTATGTTAGCATTTGGCTAATTGAGCCATTCAGGTTAATGAGCTTCACAATTGTGAGGATCAACTGGAAAGAAATAATTTCTTTAACACCATAAGCACTGAGAGCTTGCTCATCCAGGTTTCCAGAAGAATCCTATTTGTATCAAAGAGGAATGAAGACACAAATCAGGGAGTGAAAAGAGCCCCTCCCACAGCTACATATACCCCTCAGGAAAACAGGACTCTCCCAGACACCCCCTATTTGAGATGCCAAACTGGAATGCCAAAACAAGCCCCTTACTGACAGCAAATTGTGCAGACTCTCCAGCTCCTTCCTTCCAGCAGAATAATTAACAATGCTGGCAAGTACATTATCATAAACTTCAGCGTTAACACCCCCACTGCAAAGAACAAAGGCGGTTCACATCCCTCCCAAGCTCCTGCTGCAGACTGGGTGCTGATTCTGACAAGTTGCTCTGCGCCAATTTAGATTCCTTTCACATTTGGAAAATTATGTTCATAACCACAAGCTAGAGAATACTTTTTTAAGAGATGCTAGAAAGCACAGAAAACAGCGCCCTGAAAACCTGCAAGCCAGCCCAGATCACCTCCTGATTATTTAGCTGTCTGTCCTATTCATTCAGCTGTCTTTATTATAGAGAATTCAAACAAATCGTTTATAGCAATCACACATAGTATCCTTTATTTCAAAGGCTCCTGAAGTTCTGGTAGACTGAGGCTGGACCCTGCATGTTTATTCCCAAGCACCCTCCCCCTTGGTAGGCCCACAGGTTGAGAGAAGCCAGGTATCTGCAAAAGGAGGTCCTAAACACCTCCATTAAGAGGTTTTTTCCTACCTCTGATACATAGTTAGCAGCTGACCATGTCCAGCAATGTTTCAGCACTGGGCAAAACTTCAGCCCTGGGCAATGTACCTTGGCTGACAGCCACTCCACACTAGATGGAGGCCACTGGGAGGACTAGGTATGTGACACCTGTGTTAGCTGACCAGCTGGAGCCTGCTCATCACTTGTTAGTAAAGCCCACAATTTGAAAATCTAGTGAGGAGCCAAATTGTTTTGGAGGCTTACCATGACATACAAGCAACAAGAGCACTTTGCTACTCATGTCTAGTGGCTACATAGCTTTCCTCTGGATATGACTCCATGGATACGCTCCATCCCCAGGATATTTTGAAATTAATAAAACACACTTAGCAAGATGTGTCCTGCATTACTGTCAAGGCTGCAGGTGCTGTGAAGTGCTGTTGCACCTCAGAAAGGATGCACATGCAGAGTCCCTGATATATCTGATCCATGGTCCTGAGAGCAAACCTCAGGTTACTACAGCTAGGTTTTAATTATAAACTCCAACTGGTCTGAGTGCCACCCTAACCCAACCATTGTCCTTTTGCATGCATCAAACTTCTACTCCATGAATGTAGAGGCTTGCAACAGAGGAATAATTTCTGTAATGGGCCTGGGGGATGGGACCCTTGGTTTTTTTCTTGCTGGTCTGCTCCACAGGTAGGACAACCTCTCTGGTTGTGAGGTTGGCACTTGGTTTCCTTTGGGATAGTTAGGCAGGGAAGAGGAAACAGCTGCTTTGTGTTTTTAATGGAGTCTACTGAGCAAGACTGGATTTTTAGTGGAAAGCCAATATATGTACAGCACCAGAGAGGTATATTTTTTAATGTGCTGAAACAAGTAATTAAAAAAAAAACCCACGAACCAATCCAAAGTGCTTCACTACAGATACTTTATGTTCCTGTGGTTGTCAATTTATTCATCAAAATTCTCTTTCAAACAGCTGTCACCAACTCTCCAAGTGTGACAACTAAAGCTGACATTTCTAAGAGGCAAGTGATGTCAAAGTGCAGCAACCTTATCCATGAGCTAACAAAACAAAGGAGAAGATTATCATTCACTGGGAAAATGAACACCTGTAAAGAAACAACTGCACTGTAAAAATAAACCAAACAAGATTTCAACCAAATCAAAGCAGGTCATCCCTTACCTCTTCTGTCCCTTCCAAACACAACCCAGGATGAACTGTGACACAGGGAGTTCTCACTTTAACTGGTATTTAGTACATACAGCCTCTGTGTTTGGCAGTGTGCTCTGCTCACAACCTCCAGAGCTGGGAAATCTAGTGTTTCTGCATCTTTTACAGAAAAAGAAAATCCCTCTCACAGAGAGCAGATGTGACCTTTGTCAGCTGAGGATGCTGCCACTCCATTAGGATGTAAGTAGTAACAATGGGTATGACCTGCCTTATTTACTCAATGTTAAGTATTAAACAAGGCCTGTGCTATCTCAGTCATGGCCACATTGCATGCACTAGGTAAGATTTGCCAGCATAAGCAGCTTTATACAAACACCAGCTGAACCTCTGGGAAGGACAGTGCATCTCAGGAACAGGGAAAAGAAGCCAAGGGTATTTTCATGTTGTTCAGAAGAACCAAGCTGTAAAATAAAGGATTGGGGGAAGAGATAAATCCATGTTTGTAGAAAATTCAGCTGTTTGTCAGTGACAGAATGCTTATTTTCATCTTCAAGAAATACAGATTTCACCTTTGGAGGTGACTTCTGTATTTCTCTCACAAATAAATAACTACTACTCAGCAGACAAAGAAACAACAGTTCTCAGACTCCAGTCTATAGGGATTCATCTTTTCAGTTTCTTATACACAGTGGAAATGTAAATTTTGTTATCTGCTGTCGAGGAGAGGGAAAGCCAGCAAAAGTTTTATTGCAGCACATTCTCAGGATTCTAAACATACCATATCACATACACACTGTAATGAGTTTTATTTTAACTGCTTTTGGAGACTGCTTTAGTGGACACTGAAATTGAATAACCAGCTCTGCTCATGGAATGAAAGGAACTATTAACAGTACACATAAAAGGTCTGTCATTATTTTACAGAGGGCCTTGCACATAACCCAAGCAGGAGGGATGTAATGGCCATCACATGGAAGTATTTTTCATTTTGTGTGTTTAAAAACAACAAAAAACACCACCAAAAATTAAAAAAAAATCCCTCTATAAACCCCAAGACACACATATCATGGACCTATCACTTGCACGCACGTATCCTTCATCAGGGCTATACAAAGGTGCCATGGTCAGAAGCTAGTAGGTCACACAGCAGCACTAAGGTAGTTTCCCACCCTACAACACAATATCCTTACGGGCAAACATCTGCCTCTCCAAGTTACATCCTTCCTACTGTTTAAAATACTTTATTCTACCCTCCTTTCCCCACATATAACCTCTCCTCAACAATTTTGGGCCGGGAAATTGATGCATTAGGAAAACAATTCAGTTTGCTCTGAAGCAGAGAGAAAGGGATATTCTTCACATCTTGAGGAAACCAAGTCATACTTTCCACATTTACCATACTCAGGTAAGTGCATCTGTACTTGGATCTCAAATGCTGACGTGTCTCCCAACTTTATTTGTTCCATCCCACATAAATGAGCTATCTACCCGTTAAGAAAACCTATACTGACCTCTCTCCCCACCCTTTTTTGCCCTTGCTTTCAAAAGGTAATTCAGCTTCAATCACACTTTCAGTGATGCCAGTGGAAATTTTCTTTTCCATTTACTTCTATGAGAGTAGATAAAGGTTGCACCAGAGGCCTGATCTTGGCTTGTCCATACACAGAGTTACTAAGCAATAAGCCTGTAGATGAAACCAATCCAAAGAAAGATATTACAGAAAACAAATCATATTTGCTCTAAGTTGTTCTTTGCAATTTTGTAATTAAGAAGGATAAATATTTTAGAACTTCTTTTCTCCCCCCTTGTAAGATCTAGTACACGTGAAACACTGCTTTTACTGACTGCCCTGAGCCTGCCTCATTCTGTGCCCATGTTCAGTGTTTCACTAAGGGACCTCTAAGCCAGTGCTTGAGGTTGGCATCTCCAAGTGCTTACTAGTTCTGCAGTTCAAAGCAAAGAGTCTAAGACATTGCCAATATTTGGAAATGTTCCCAATGACAGGGAAGAGCAAAAGTCACGTGAACAAATGTTTTCAACACCAAAAACAGAAAATGCTTTGCTGTTATGCTGCATGTACTTTATCCCTCCTTCTGAAGAGGACTATTCATCCTCATTACAGACATAAAGGGGGAAGCCATTGCCATGAAGAGTGCATTGCCATACTCAGATTCCACTTCACTATAAACAAAGACAAATGTTCGTTCCCAGACATTATGAACTTGTTCCATTCTGTCCTTCGGTTTAATGTTTGGATGCTGTTTAGGTTTGTTCAGATAAACCAAACATCACGTCACAATCACTCACATCTTACCTTGCCTATGCACAAGAACACAAAATGAAAGATGTTGGGGGTGGGGGGCTGTGAAGATTTTGTAAGATAAAAGACCACTAAGTGGCAACACAGTCCTCCATCAGAATTTTTTAAGAGCAAAGAAACTTCTTTTAGGGCAGAAGTCCCTTGACATTTCTAGGAATGCTTATGCAGTATTGATACTACAGGTTATGGCTACCTGATTATTAGTCACTGGCAGAGAAATATTAAAAGAGCTTCCTTGGTAGATCTTAAAGCAAATGAAAAAGCACATCAGCTACCACTAAACCACCAGGAAAACACTAACACAGAGCAGTCTTTTCCAGCAGTTACTCAGCCCATATCATGCCTTCTTCCTTCAGCTCGTCTCACACTCCTTTGGTACATAAAGCTCTCAGGCCAGTATTGATTTACCCTTGCTTTGCAAGTGCAAGGAACTTGGAGTTTTCTAATGTCTAGGGAGAACTGAGAGGCAGAATTTACATATGGGAAGTCATCTGTCTGAAGAGGCTCATTGGCAGGGGAGTACAGCATGGCTGTACCCATAGTTTCTCACTCCTAGTTCCTCCTCCTTCCTTGGACTTCATTAGTACTTCAGTGCACATGATGCAATTATCCTTTTATTCCTCATCTCTTGCGCCATTTATCACCACTCTCTTCACTACTGAGATATGTTACACGGATTTTACTAATCCATGGCACACTGCATTGCCTCCCCCACCCCTTTTCTCTCTCTCTCTCTCTCTCCAGTCTTCACCCCCTCCTGCTGTTCACCATCAGAAGGAGCCCCTCACCCAGCTGCACTTCCACCCACCCACCCACATGCTCTCACCAGGTGGGCAGTGCACATCTTTCTCAGCCTCTTACAATTCCTATTATTTGTGTACACCTGTTCCATTCAGCTTCCAAGTGCTTGTGACACCCACCCAGCAACAAGGGACAGGGCTCCCAGGGCATAAAACCATAAAAGTGTGGCAAAACATGTCCCTGGAAATGCTCTTGGTCAGCAGCAGGGAAGGCTAAATAAGTTAAAGAGAATAAAAACGAAACCAAAAACCTTCAGAAGCAAAAACATGTAGGAAAGGAGAAAACCAGAGAGAATGAGAGAACTGCTCATTATTACTTTAGCAAACCTAAACTATTTATATGCACTACATCTATCTATCACTTCAATTACACATTTCTAAATGAGGCTGAAGCAAGATATCCATAATTATTACTGAAATGCCATTTTTACATTAGCCCAACAGTTGTGCACGTTCGTCACAAAATGCAATAAGCAAGCTGCCAATTTATTTTTTTCTGTAAACTACAGATAAATTAATCTAAATACCTCTTTTGCAATAGATTTGATTTTTAACCCAGAATTCCTATTTTCTTTGACCAGCATGAGCTGCACAAAGCATCCTTTTCTTTTCTATCACTTCTTTTAGGGAGCTTTTTCCTCCCCCATTCTTAGTCTATAGATGCTCAGAGGAAGAAGTGACATTAAAAAGGTTTGTTTAACTTGCTTGGTAACACTGTTAGTCCTTACACCTCTCCCCCTCCTTTTCTTCCAAGTGCCCTTTTGTGAAGTTCTTTTCTACAGCTCCTTATGCTGTCTGCTCCACTCCCTTCTTTGCTGCCACCTTGTCTCTTGCTTCCTAAGCAGTGAGGAACACTGGAGGTGATGTTTGCAGCCCAGGGACAAATGTCCTTAATTTGGAGAGAGCAGGAGCACAGACTGCTCAGACCCTGCACCTCACCAGCTCCAAAGCTGCACCTGGTCATGCTGTGTGTTTGTGACTCACCCCAAATCAGCATAAGGTCTGGGGACCACCATATTGTGCTCTTTTGCCCCTCCGTTCTTCCATCTGTGCATCACTTCTGTCCAGGTATTTGCTATCCTTCTCATTCTTTCTCTCCCTTGCTAATACGACCAGGTTTATTTCCAGGCTTTCTTTTCTCTCTCATCGCTGCTGGAAATGCTTTTTCATTTCCATAAAAGCACTAGGGAGTTTTGTGAACCACAGACTTCATCTTCAGACTTCATGGAGAAGGAAAGGCTGTGGATGTTGTTTACCTGGACTTTAGTAAAGACTTCGACTCTGCTTCCCACAGTATTCTCCTAAAGAAACTGGCTGCTCATGGCTTGGACAGGTGTGCTCTGGGTGGCCAAACCCAAAGAGTGGTGGTGAATGGGGTTAAATTCATCTGGCAGCCTGTAACTAGTGGGGTTCCCCCAGGCTCAGTATTAGGGCCCATGTAATATCTTTATCAACGATCTAGAGGAAGGGACCAAGAGCACTCTCAGTCATTTTACAGACAACACCAAGTTGGATGGGAGTGTTGATCTGACAGAGGGATGTGGTTGTATGAGGTTCAACACGGCCAAGTGACAGGTCCTGCCCTTGGATCAAAACCACCCCATGCAGTGCTCAGGCTCAGGGAAGAGTGGCTGGAAAGGGGCCTGGCAGAAAAGAACCCAGGGGTGCTGATTGACAGGTGGCAGAACATGAGCCATCATGTTCCCAGGTGGCCAAGAAGGCCAATGGCATCCTGGTCTGTATCAGAAACAGTGTGGCCACCATGACTAGGGAAGGGATCATTCCCCTGGACTGAGCACTGGTGAGGCTGCACCCCAAATTCTGTGTTCAGTTTGGGCCCCTCATTGCAAGAAAGACACTTTGGTGCTGGAGATGCTGCCCAGAAAAGGGCAACAGAGCTGGGGAAGGGTCTGGAGCACAAATGTTATGAAGAGAGGCTGAAGGAGCTGGGGGTGTTTAGCCTGAAGAAGAAGAGGCTCAGGCGGACCTTATCACTATACAACTACCTGAGAGGAGGTTATAGCCAGGTGGGGATGAGTTTCTTCTCCCAGTTAACAAGCAAAAGGATAAGAGGAAATGGCCTCAAGTTGCACCACGGGAGGTTTAGATTGGATATTAGGAAAATTTTCTTCCCTGAAAGAGTGGCCAGGCATTGCAACAGGCTGCCCAGGGAAGTGGTGGAACCACCACCTCTGGAGGCATTTAAAACATGTGGAGATGTGGCACTTGGGGACAGGTTTAGGGGTGAACTTGGCTGTGCTGAGTTAATGGTTGGACTTGATCTTAGAGGTATTTTCCAACCTTAATGATTCTGTGATTCTTGAAGAGGTGAGATACATTTTCTGAAGTCAAGCAGGTCTGAGCACAAATCCTTAGAGCTGCTGGTATGCTACTGTATATTCCAGTTTGCAAGAGAGGTAACTATGGTCTAAATATTCTCTCTCACCACATATAATTTCCCTGCCTGTGCAGAGAAAGACTTAAGTCACACACAAAGTAAAATCTATTCCAGGAGAATTTATTTTTTTTTCAAATTAAACTGTTACAGCAACAGAAGTTGTTTGAAATGGTTGGACAGAAGCCCCCATAGACACTCCCTGCTATCAAACACTTACTTTCCACCACTCTCACAAAGAACAGCAAATCCTTATATCAGATAATGACTTTTTACAAAAAAAAAAGGATACTAAAACTAATTATAAAAATTGATGGTTTCAGCATGAGCCCTGCCTTCCTTTCTACCGTCATTCCTTGGCCTTCTACTTCAAAAATAGCTTTGGAGATCTACCTGTGATTTTTGCCCTATTGCCAAGATCATGCTCAAATCTTGACGCTGACCTGGCTTTCAGGACTTTGCCTGAATTTTAAGATTTGTTCCATTGTAACCACAAGCACTTTTAATACCCTCTTTGCAGCCACTTTGAGCTGTGAATGCTGCTTTGACTCTATTGAGCTACCAGGCTGTATTGCTAGAGGCGTGTTTGTCCTACAACTCCTCATTTTGCATTTACCTACTGCCTGGTCAATAAAGTATCCTTCTTTCAACTCATAACAGCACATTTCATTTGGTGTCTTACGACTTTTGCAGTCTTTGCAGGTAAAGACACCCGGTCACCCTTTCCCTGCCTTTGAAGCCATGTTAATACTCTGCTTTTTCAACTATAGTCTTCCACAGCTATCCATTCTCTTCTCACCTCTTCCCTACAAGCAAATACATGGAATCATGGAATGGTTTGGGTTGGAAGGGACCTTAAAGACCATATGGCTCCAAATCCTTAATTACTATGAAGTTTTCCAAAGCAGAGGCTAGGACCCAGATACAGATCTATGTTTTCACAGTGTTCAGGTGTCATCATACAACCACTTCAACCTATCATAACACTATGTTACAAGTACAGCAAGAGGCTGGATTTTATTTTCTGCTAGATGAGCCCTACAAGCCCATTTGTTATGTGGCTGTAGGAGATTTGGTGCTGACACGAGAAGGCAGTGGGAACACGAGTCCAAAAGTGGGACCTCCACTACCAACAGCTGTGCAGATTCCTACTAGATGAAAGTGAAACAGCAACTGCAATCAAAAGCCCAAGGAACTTGCCTTGTAGTTAAGAACAGTGTTGTGAATTTGTGCTGGAGAAGAGTACAGCAAAGTCTGGCTCCAAATGTAAGGGGAGGATAATTCTTACAAGAATATTCTAAAAGAATTAAAGTAATTTACAGTGCCAGTATGTTCTAGCTCTCTGCATACACACTTCTGCTGGGTCTTTTTTCACCTGATTTGACTAAATGATCAAGGAGGTTATTTGCTCATTCTGAGATTACTAAAGATGTGAACTGGGCATCCCAAGGACAGGCATTTTCACATTATTCCAGAAATGTATAGTACATGGCACAGGTGATGAGAGAACAGAACCTCATGGTATGGCACTGGCATGTCCTACAGACATTCAGTTTATGTAACTGTATCAAAAAGTCAATCATCAAATACACACTTATTGTAAAATGAAAATTAGAGTCAGTACAAGCTAAACACAGGGAAATTAATGGCAGAGTTCATAGGACTGAATCAGAACTCAAATGTCTCAAAGAGAACATCATTACCTGTTTCATTAATTACAATTTTTTAATTAATGGTGACAGAAAATACACATAACTAACAATTACAGAACACACAAACATAAAGTGAAAACTATTGTATTTGCATTAGGGCAAGCAGAGAGTGTGTAGCAAAAAGTAACTCAGCCTCTGTTGTTTTATCTGAAGGGAGCATCATCATGACATTTGGGCAGTTGGCACTTCAAGATGTCCCAAAAGACTGAAGCCAAGAAATCTTGAATAATTCTTCACAAGCAGCATAATCCTATCTACAATCCAGGGCTGCATACGCTAGAAACCCGGCAGGGTGGGCAGAAACTTACCATCAAATTTTAAAAGTAAAATTCTACCTTTTAAGAAAAAAGTTGAGGTGGCTGTCCCAGTACAGTGAGAAGCAGATGCTCACGTTGAATAAAACCCCACTTCAGCTGGTTATGGCCAGCATGTGGAAAATCACACAGTGTCAGCAGGTGAAAGAAACAAATGTATACTTCTTTGTTGACTGTAATTTCAGCCTTGGCCCAAACAGTCCTTATCCTTACCCAGGACTGCACTTATTGCATCTTGGGTCGCATCTCTCAGTAAAATATAGCTTTTAAGAGACAGCTCATTTCTTTACCTTTAGGGAATGCCTGGGAAGTCTTTTCATTAAAATGCTAATAGAACCATAAAGTTTAACACCAAATTTCCCCCACTTGAGCTTGAAAGCAAACGCTTTGGTCTAATTCTGATCAGAACACTGTCTATTTTTTTCATTAAAGTTTTATTCTGATGTATTCATTATTGAGAAGCCTATGAGGAGCTGCATTATATTCAAGAATGAACTGAAATGAACTTTGAAGCATGAAACAAAGCCCATCTATGCAAGGGAGCAAACTGCATAAGGAATTAAGAGATGAGACTTGCTGCATTTCTAAGTGGTTTGTCACTGTAATTAATACACCAGTACTTTGTTGTTCTTAGGGCTACTAACTGTACTTACCCCTTTGGTCCGCTTTATTTGGTGTATTTGTTAAATAACAAAGCATCAACACTTAGCATGCACGTTCATGATGTTTCCGAGGCTGGCTCTCAATTCATCTACATACTAATGCAAGAGGACACATTCTGCAATACAAACAAGCCCTTGTGTCACGTTGAGTTACATGTTCCCTGGCTTTTCCCAGTGCGTGGGAGGGTGCAGACTCTCTACAAAGCTACGGCTACCCAAAAAACTGGGAGAGAATGCTTCCAGTTTCCATCCTCCTTGTCAGTGAGGAAGAGGCGAGGACGAAAGAAATGCTTAGCTTAAAACTTCTCTTTCTCAAAATAGCTGTAGATCAGCAGCACCCAGTGCTTCTTTTACTTCACTACTGCAGCGGCCCAAAGATATAATTTGTGGGCCAGCCATGCAGAGCTAAAGTACATGATGAGATTTAAAGACAATTCAATGCTCCAACACATTCTCCCTTAGCTCCACTCAGCCCAGTTGGAGTGCTCTTTAAGAGCACTGGCTTATACACTCTTAATAACAAAACACTTGGAGCCACAAATCCATGCACTCCACGCACACACTCACATGATTTCTCACAGTAACCCTCTCCTTTTTCTCCACCCTTTTTCCCATTGCCCTTTTCTCCTCATCCATTTGGGTTACAGCCTCCATGGGACAGAGCCCAAACTCACTACCTGACACCCTCTGTGGTCCCCTCTAGTAAGGAGGAGGAATATACAGTAAAGTTAAGGAAGAAAAAGGGAACACAGTATGAACACACTTTCCATTTTGTATATGAAAAGGAATCTACATTTTCCTGTGTCACCTGCCCTTATTTGAGAAATTTCTTTTCTTCTGGTTTTCATTATGGTTTTAATGAAGCAAGGAAAGCTTATTTAAAATGACTCTACTACAAATGAGCTGACTTTTAAAAAAAAAAAAAAAAAAAAGGAATGCATTACTAGAGGTGAGGTTTCCAGCCAAGTCTCCATGGGTGTGTTTTCACAGAGTCCATGGGGAGCACAGTATCAGGGAGGAAGATCTCTGGTTCCAGGAGACACTCGAACAACAAAGAGGGGCTGACAGGGCTACCTCGCTTGGGCTGCACTGGAGCAAAAGGGCAGCTCTGCACGGTGCCAGCCCAAAGACTGCAGGGCTGGGGTAACAGTGCCAGTGCAGGAGAGGATGGGAATGGGATGAGGAGAAGAGAGTAACCATGCACAGCTGCTACTCCAGACCCCACACAGGGGCACTGCCTTCCTACCATCTTCTGTCCTGGTCCTTGATTCTTGCCAGTTCTCACGTGCTCCTCAGCCTTCTTCACTGAAATGCAATTGGATGGCATCCCTCTCCCTTCCCCTTATCAGCTCCATATGTGGTCACTAACACAAAGATTCCCAGACAAAATGCAGCAGCGTCACAGGCTCTGGGCCAGAGTCCTCACTGGCTTCCCAGGCTGAGAGAGAAGGAATTTTAGCTTTGCCAGTGGTGCTGGGAAAAGAGAGAATGTTCCCAAAGCACTGGAAGCTGGCCCTGCGAGAGAATTGTACCCTTACTCCAGAAAACTGCCTTTGCACTTCAAGCAAAGATCTTAAAAATTAAAGGCGAGCTACAAAGCATAGAGCCAAACAACTTTCCATTTCAATTGCTGCACAAACATTCCTTCAAAACTGTTGGAGCTACATGAAAGGAAAATAAGCACAAAAAGAATTTGAATAATGCCTATGTCTAAGGGTTACTATCTAAATACCACATACCCCAGCACTTATGAATCACAAGGCTCATTCAGGTATAAATCTCTCCAGAATACTGTCTCTTAACACCTCATGATGCCTCCATTTGTTTTTAATCCTCCACACCCACTTAAGGTCACTTAATGTCAAAGCACTAACAGCACAACCCAAAATCAGCACAGGGGTTGCCTGACTTACAGGAGCCTCAAGGTGTTCTGAATTGTGCTTTTACCGAAACAGCCAAACCCGAACCAATTTACTGTTTAACAAAATATCAGCTGGCACTGACTAGACATAATCTTACAAAGGTCTTTTGTCTCTGCCCGAAATCTTCTGGTATATAGCGCTCTTTGCTGTGATAATTGGTTTGGCTGTCCATTCCACCCATCAGGTGATAGAAAATATCCATCAGACTAAATGCAATGTGAGAGAATTCTCTTTAGCCAATTAGTTGGTAATGAGAACATTAGCCACAGTATCTTCTGCAGAGGGCACCTTAGCAATTCCAGCGAAGCCCACAAAGATGACAGTTCTATCTGGATGATTAATAGCAAGTGTATGACACTATAGGAATTCTACACAGTTGTGTAAAATCGGGGAGGAATGATCCACTTTATGCTGTTAAATATTTTAAGAGCCACAGATGATTTTATATTACATTCTAATACATACGCTTATTTTGTGTCTTGAAATTAACTCTCCCGCACCAAGAATAGTTTTTAAAGCATTTGGAATTCTCCAGGCAAGAGGGATTGTATGCAATCAAGCAGCAGTCTCAGAATTATAAGATTCTCCCTTGCACAGGGAGGGTTTGAACACCACGAAAGCAAAACCAAGTCAGCCTGTTTCTCCACTTTCACCTTAAGTATGTTCTTTTGGCTCTACAGAAAGTGGCTTAACTTCCAACCTGGCAGGTCAGAAACAACCACCTGTGTAACGTGCAAGGCAAAGGGAAGTCAATATTTATTCTTCCCAAGAGACTTTTGGGACAGGGAGTACTTTCTGTGTGAACACACATGCACACATGCAAAGGCACACTCGGATCTCACACCCCAGAGCCCTTCATACTAACATAAGGCAGGACTGTGGCACCAGCGAGGAGGGCATTCGAGCACCAGGGCACCCAGAACTGTGCCAGCAGTCACAGGCACCTGTGAGTTGTCTTTAAAACACCATGAGGGCACTGCCACATGCCAACACCCTGAGCTGACCGACCAACAAGCCGATGGGGGGGTTTCAAACCCCGCATCTCAGTTGCTGGATTGCACAACACAGAAGGAAAAAACTACGCTGACGCTGAATTGATTCAGCTACACCAGTGAAAAATCTTTAAATGGGCACACTGCAAGGCTACAGTCCAGATTAGCCTAATTGGAGTTAATTGCCAAACAAAATAAACAATTTGAGTTTCCTGTTGTGCCCGAAGGGTGCTTGTAAGAGAAGTCTACAATGGGGCAACTATTGATACATCAATTCATTTACACTGCAGTCTTGCCTAACACAGACAAAGCCCGAGTAAGCTGTGTTGGGGCAGAAAAAGAGGGGGAAAGCAGAGTAGATTAGCAAACGGTGCAGTTATGGGAAGTGACAGAGCAATCAATAAACTCCAGGTTCAGAGGATAAATTGAACTGACAAAAGTCAGCCTTAGTTTGCATACCAAAATTTCACTTGTATAAATCCTCTGTGGAGAAAGATGGAGTAACGCAACAACTAGGATAATCTGAACCTATTTTTCTTCTCTAACTAGTCTTTCAAAGTGTCATTTCTTCCTCAGTCCAGTCCTTCCATTTACTGGAGCTTTGTTAAGCTTGAAACACACAGCAAATTTCAGATGGAATGTACTAAAAAGTGCTTAGATACCATGGCGATAGGCACTTTGGGAACACCACACAGCACAACGGCTGAGACAGACAAATGGATTTGTACCCAGTGAATTTTCTACAAGAGAATTAAAATAAATGCAGAAGTGGGGGATGGGAACACAACAGCCTTCAAAGGAATTTTACAAAGGCAGTAGACTATATCATGCAAACTCACACCTTTGGTGAGTGAAGAAGCCAAAGCAGCATGACACGCTCTCATGCAGCGTTATGCAGAGATCTCAACAACTTAAAGCAGGCAGAAGCAGCCTTACAGAGCATATGGACTTTGCTATATGAGCCCTACATAGGCAGTCGGGCTCTTGGGGCAGGGGAAGAGGGAAGGTGCCCAGGGCAGGACAGAGACCGAACTTCACCCAGAAGGGCAGTAGGTAGCAGGTGCCCACTCTGCACCAGCTCCCCCAGCACCATCCTGGCAGGGGCAGCAAGGAACAGGCAGGAGCAGCCAGAGGAGGGACACAGCTGCACGTAGCCCAGACAGGCTCACCCATGGCCTTGCTGCCAAGCTACTTGAGGGAAAGAGACCCCCCCTGCAGTACAAGACTTCTCCACCCTTGACTACCTGTTATACCCTTCACAATCTGCTGAGGCTTTGCATGAAGGAAGAAGGATGATTCTGAGCGAGGAGTCTCTCAGCAGGGACACAAATAAGACTTTACCCTGAGCTGTTTTGTTTTCTTGAAGCCTATGGATCAGAACAATTATTTTATTGAGCACACTTCCGTGCTTTTATGCAAATTATTTTTTTAATGTAAGGACAGTTAATCTGGTAATATTGCAAAGGGAGTTGTTCAAAACTGGAAATTAAATTCGATTGATTGCAGATTGACAATGTGTCATCTGTTAATTAAAGGTGACAGCTGTAACATTATACTTCATTGTACGATGCAAAATTATTGACTGTGGCAAGCTCTTAGGAGGTTTATCACTCTTTTACAGTCATCACCAGGGTTAAAGAGGCAAGCATGGTATTAGCTCTACAAAGCACTAAACAAGTTTGCCAGATACTCACAAACAGATGGGTTCTGTTGGCTTGAAAGGACGAGTATCATGTCCGTGCTTGGTGGGACAGCAGGAGCTGTGACATGTCAAGGCAAACGACGTGAGTGGTTCACCTGGTACCAGACTGGAAGCAGAGCAACCTTTGGTTTCAAGGAACGCCCAGTGAAGCACTGCTGACCCTGGGTTAAACTATTGCATCACACAAACTCATTCAAATTTCAGGCATCTCTTCCCTAGCAGACGGAAGAACAGGCTTTATGCTCAGATCTTTGCCTGGACATCGACATCCTCGCCAAACTCCACCATGCCTTCAGTTCCCCGCTGCAGGCAGAGAAGCTGAAGCAGAACCACTCCAGCACCACAGGGGAAGCCAAACTCTCCTTTGGTTGAGCCTACATGTTTTATTACATTATCTACAACCTGTAGGTTACATGAAGCACTGTGATATACTGTGGACTTCACTGTTTGCTCACTGTCTTCTGGTGATACCTGGAGAAGACAGAGGTCTGTGCTGATGATTTTAGATTTTCACAGGAAACTCTTCCACTGCTACTGCTCAGAGCCATCAATACACTGTCTGTTAACAATCATGATGTGGCTTAAGTGGATCAATTGTCATTTATGAGTATAATCTTTGTAAAAATCTAATTTCTTTAATGGTGTATCTGAGTTTCACAAGCTTACTCTGCTCACCAAGTGCAACCACAAGTTCTGAGAGGCATTTCGCCCCACCCAACCATTGTCCCTCCATTTATCTACCCACCATTTGCCTTGAAATTTGCAGCTGGGAAAACTTGGTGGCAGTGACACACATACAGTAATTACTGAATATGCTCCTGTCACTTACACTTAGCAAGAAGGTTCCTTCCAGATCCAGAACTAACTGCAATCATCCGCACTGCTGCTCAGAGGCAAGGTGAGTGCTATGTTCCCCACATACACCAGCAGAATCAAGCCAGTCATAGGGCAAACACAGGTACTTTTTGTCACTGGCAGTGAATGGTCTACAGATAAAATTCACTGATTTCTTTGCTATGCCTAGAAAACTCTGCTCAAGATGCAAACATTTTTAAACAGAAAAAAAATTCATATACAAATGTAAAAAAACCCTACAAAAAGACTTCACACAAGGTTCACACTGAACATTAAGCTACCAAGCACATGCTTTTGAATCACAAAAATCCTGTGCTGTATTTGTGAGAAGGGAGGCATTACCCATTTCTTTTTAACAAAATATGACTATAAGATGGTCAATTCCTATAGCTCCTGACACATCACACAAGCATCTGCAGTGTGCTGAGCAACTCCCCCTTCCCAAATGCTCCTGAAGGAGAGCAGGGAAACAATAGCTGTAAGGTGATAGATGTGTCCAAATTAGTGACAGGAAGGCTGAAGCAACACTCAGTGTTCCTCTGGTTGAGGGAAAGATGAGTCTCACAATATATTCCAGTGTCAGTGATTAGTGGAAGATTAACAGCTGTGAAGAGCACAGCAAAATAACTTCACAGTGTTAACTCATTTCCTAATCACAGCTTGGAGCTCACAGCACAAGGAAAAACATTTTTGCCTGTGTGTGCATACAAATACAAAGCAGCATAATATTGTATTTCTTTCCCCAGGTATTACTGCATTTATCTCCAGAACATGAGTGGCTATTATGAATTATCTCCACCATCCTGTGTTCTCCCTCTCCCCTCCCTGCATCACTGTGAAAGGGGGGCTGAGAGGAGAGCAAAGAAAAGATGGCACCGTTGGATTCCCTTTCTTCAGCTTTTACCAGCCTTTGGAGGTCAGGATGCTATTGGCTCTGCTCTGTGTGTGAGCTGGAGCTGTTCACTTAGCAACAGAAAGCAGAAGCAGCAGACAGCAAAACTCTCTAGCTACGTGTGTGTGCGCCTGTGTGAGAGAGGAGGAGAGAGAGAGAATGGCTCAGATGATGTTCTCTGCTGCTGCATGCGGAGGGTCTGCTCTACAGAAGTGCTGCACACCTCCAGGGATAGCAGCAACAGGTGCTGCTGCTCTGCATCCCACTGAAAGCAGCTTGAGTGCTCAGCATATTGCATTTTTAATATAGGAGCTTAATTAGAGCCTACTAAGAACAACAGACAATCTCAATAAAGCCTGTATTTAATGCAAGTCGTAAAGCATGGGTTCTGTGCCCGAAACAATACAGATATAAAATGTTATGTGTTAGAAGGAAAAAGATGAGGAAGGAAGGAAGGAAGGAAGCCAGAGATAAGGTTATGCAGAAAGGATAAATGAGTTTACTTTCATTTACCTTTTCTCCCACTATCTATTAATGCAAAAAAAAAAAAAAAATCAAGATTAACCAACTGTAGTAAGACATTGTCTGTACTGTTATTTAACCTCCAGAAGTATGAGCTTGTATCCCAGCTACTTCTAAACAACAGTTTCCTACTGAGAAAGGAAAGAAATAGAGGAAGGTGTTAAGACAGGAGAAATACATTTTTTTTTGCAGATCTTAGTTCCCTTATGAAGCACAAGAGACTTGTGCTGAGAGTTGACTGATTATTTCAGGCTGCCGTTCACAGCGACACAAGAGATTTCACGCAGATCATTCCACAGAGAACATACAGCCTGCAACTCTCCCATGCGACTGGCATCAGATATTTTCCTTCCTGCTACTGTTATGGAAGAGCTCTGAGTACCCACCAGGGAAAGCACAATTTTCTTATACATTAGGAATGTCTCCCTCTTCTCCACCCCATTCCCAAATAAATTGATAGTAGAGTCAATGTAACTGACCATACTTTCCCTCCCAATTGCTCTACATTTCTGTACATTTAAATTTTTAATTTTAAAACTAAATGTAAGTTCCTCTACATGTGGAGTTTATCACTGCTAGTCTTTCCAACTTTGAATACCTAATCTTGCAAATCAGGCCCACTGGAACATAGCAGCCAAACAGCTACTCCAGTTCTCCACAGCACTAAAGAGATGGACTCAAAAAAACCCCTACCACGACCCTCTTGCTATTCAGAATGGGGAGCTTTAAAGCAACCAAGGGTGTTGTTTTATCCTTTTCACCTCTTTTGTGTAACAATTCTATTACATTTTCCTTATATTCAACAATACAATGGATATGTAATAAAGGAAAGGAAATGGTACTTCCCTAGATTCAATATGTCCAAAAAGTATATGTAATTGTTCAAGAGGAACCTATATTTTTCAAGGAATAGAACTACAACATGGGTTGCAGGCCTAGTTCTCCTATTATTTCCTCCACAGAAGGACTTCACCTTGCCAACAAAAATCTACAGATTACAGGAACTGGGCAGAGGTGGGAAAAGTTGACAATTGGTACTATGAGAAGCAGTCTGGTGTAAAGGAAGGAAAAAAAAAAGGAAAAAGGAGGAAGAAAAACCTAAGAGGTTTACCTGCCCAAGCAGAGCCAAAGAGCACTGCAAAAAGCCAACAACTCAAGGATGAAAAAGAATCCGAACAAGAGGTAGGAATCATGGCTACACCATGCGGTGCCAAAACTGAAGTTGCTTCTAATTTTAACATTCAAGAGGTAAGAGTAGGGGGAAAAAAATAAATATTAGAGCTATTTTTCCATTGAAAATGAGTGTCTATCAATGTGATCTGAAAGACACTGCCCCAAACCTCCACCTCAATGACTGGGAAGTGGAGGGCACACATGGTATGGCAGGGCAAGCAGAGGCTCCAGAGAGATCCCTCCATGCAGTGCATGGCTGGTGCTCCCCACTCCAGCAAATGGGCCAGGGAAACAGCCTCTTTTCTTTCTGCACCTCCTGTAAATGCAAGTGAGCAGCAAAATGGGTTTTTTTCCTGTTCCTAAAGTTCATGCATTCGCTTATACTGCACCAATCCTTCTTTTCACAGCTCTCTGACTGAAAGAACCAAACAGAAGCAAGGCGCTGGTGTGGTCACCTTTCCTATGCTTCAGTCAAACTCTTACCAAACCCAGTGGGAATGTAAACGCTCCCTTATTAAAAATTACTTAATTCTTCAAATTCTGTAATTTAAAGAAAAGAAATACTGCTCATTTTCACAAGTAACATGAAAGGTATGACATAGAACTAAGTCACATGGTTGGTCTATGACAGTGTGTGCATCTAAAATCTGCATTCTGTTGATGAACTTGGTTACGCTGCATTCAAGGGACACCAAGAGACATATCCTATTTCCTCAAACTCTGCCAGGGCCTCAGATTTACATCCATCACCTGCAACTCAGGCTGCAGCCTGCCACTGTCTCACCAGCCACCACAGCAGCTGGTGATTTCCCCAGGGGTTTGCCTGGCTTGCCCTCTGTAGAACTGCCCTGCCAGTGCCCAAATGTGTGGCACTAAGGGCGGAACTACCAAGCTCCAGGGAAAGAAGCAGCAATTTGGGGACTGCAGAAAGTCCATCTGGGAGTTAGATGGACTTTTTAGAAGGTGCCTTTTGACACTTTTCACAGGGAGGTTATTTGAAGCATTTGAATTCACAGTCATCTCCTACAAGTGCCTAAAGTACTGACTGAAAATGTAAGCTTAGGTATTAGATGGCTTTGAGGATTCCCATTGGGATATATTCACAACTTTAAATGAAGTGATGGTCATTGTTATTATCTCATGACTGTGAAATCTGTTTGCAATATCAATACAGTTAGCTGAGATGAAAGCCCAGACCCACTAATACATTTACTCTTCTGACATCCCATTTTCATCTGTCTGCAAGTAGCATTTTAAATAGAAAAGAAAACAATAACCTGTGATACTGGGGCTCCAAGCTCAGTGGAACTGGAATCCTCTGTCTGTGGGTATCTCTGGGGCCTTTTCCTCTTCTCTCATCTCTCTTCAGCAGCAGCAGGACCTGAAACATTTCTGCCAGAGACCCAGTGCCCACCTCATGTGGAGCACTGAGGTCTTGGAGGCTGGCAACCCTACAAAGGGCAGAGGCTTAGTTCTGCTGAGGGCATCATCTCCTCTTTACTGCTGACCTCCAAGCTTAGGAAGAGATGGGAGCCAAGAGCAGCATCCTGCCTTGAAAGACAAGCATCTCTCAAGGCTGCCTGTTCCATGCTTGCTGGAATTACTGTACTGAATTTATAGAAACACAGAATGGCTTGGGTTGGAAGGGGTCTTTAAGATCATCTCGTTCCAACCCCCCTGCCATGAGCAGAAACAGCTTCCACTAGATCAGGTCACTCAAAGCCCCATCCAACCCAGCCTTGAATTAATTTCAAACTTATATCACCATGTACTGAAGTAATCTACTGTTTTACTCCTCAGGCTGCTTTCCCCAGCACAGAACCTTGTGCCTACAGGTGAAGGGGTGGCAGAAGGACCAGACTACAAGGCCCACCTTGCTTACAGCAGGAGAAGTGGTCTCATTTGCTTGGTACCTATCATGAGCAATATGACCCCAATCCTGCCTGTGTTCCAACAATCCTTATCACACCAAGATGGTCTGAACAACGTGCAGATTTTGGCCCCTCTCTGAACTGACTGAAGTCATGCAGCTGTGCCCAGAGCCACTCAGTCCTGAGGAGGGGCAGAGCCCACTGGACCAGCACTAACACAGCCAGCCAGCCAAAGAAAGCTGCAGAGACACCAGCTGTGCCCCACAGTGTCTGCACAGCCTCAGGGCTGTCCCACATCTTCCAGATTACACATGCACAGTTCTCAATTGGCATGATCTGAGGAAGAGTTATGTCTCCTAAAAGACCATCTTTTAATTTGTGCTCTAAGCTACGGGAATAAGCAGGGGCAAAGGGAATCATTAAGTGATTTTTTTTGTTGTTTTTAAAACACCACAAACATGACATTTCCTATATGCTTCAGCAATTTCACTGTAGGGGACAAATCAATAGTCTTCTCTTTGGAGTTAGAAATTCTTATTTGATAAGGGAAAATAGGGGATTTACCTTAATGAAAACAAATGCATAATTCTTTAAAGGAAAAAAAATAACTCTTCCTGTTGTCTAGTTTCTGTGTTTTTTTTTAAATAAAAACTAAGCACACTTAGAGGGAAGAATTTTTCTGTACAGACAGGATTTCAAGATTTTCATAAACAAACTTGCTCCTTCCAACACACTGAAAAAAAAGCAGAAATATACATGGAGAACAAGAAAAAGCCTAAAGGAGAAAAACATTTTGGAAATGGTCTGAATTTCTCTCTCAAAGCCCAAGTATCTTCTGTCCTTCCTGAGCAGCCATGGAGGAACAGTTCAGGCCAACAGGATAAAGAAACAACCAAAGTACACATCCTCACTCTCTGCATGTGATTCAGTTTTGGTTGTGTTTTGGGAGGGTTTTTCTGGGGGGGTGGAGGGAGAGTATCACTCTTCACCCAATCCCCAGTTCTGTTCACACCCTACCATGTTGCCAGTACCATTTCCTGTCTGTGAGAAACACGATGGCAAGCTCTAAGCTCCCACCTTTCCATGGCACTCATTTTAGCGTAACTGTTTTCATAGCCTAAATGGAAAGGTTTCCTTAGTGTAAATAATCTGGAATTCTTAGCAGCCAAGGGAGTTCCCCCCCACTGCTTCTAAAGCAGTTATATTTCATATAGATCTTTAAGCAATAACCTACTTTTAAAGCGTCCACGCTGGTTAGGAGAAGAGAAATTAAGGCAATACAGAGAACGATGACAGACAGACAGCTGGAAAGCAGAGCACCATGATGTGATCTTGCTAACTGGCACACCCTGCACAGTGTCTCTGAGGACTCCTCAGTAACCATGACCTGGCACTACACCACTGCCTTTTTGCTTTTGTGACAAATTTTGTTCTTTGTGTGGGGGGCCCTTCCTCTGCCTCATCTCATCAGAGCAACTCGAGACATTTCACTGGGGTCATACCTTTCTTTCCCAGGGAGGGTCAGCAGACCATACACAGTCCAGCATTATACTGCTTGACCCACTCTCACAGTGCATTTATAGCTTGTCCAGGGCAGGAGAAGTAGAAGGAAGCATACTCCCTTTCCTCCTAGAGAGGAGAACTGAGACAGCTGACATACCTGCTAAATCAGACAACAATATATAAATAGCAGCATGACAATGAAAAGCTCAACTAGTCAACTGCTGGCCTTAAACTTATTCTGATTGCATCATTAATTACCGCTTAAAAAAAAAGTCTTACAGAATTATAATAAAAATACATTTATAAACTATTGTGACCCATTTGGTAAAGCTGCTGCTTTATGTCTCTCGCATCACTAGTAAGAGAATGCCAGCTGAGAATCTTGCTGCTGGTGTCAAGTGGTTCAACCAAAAACCAGACTTCTTTTTCAAAGCCTCAGTGGAATGATGGCTCTTATCATGGAAAGAGAATTTCACAAGGCAGAAGAATAATGGTGAAATGCTTTGTGACTGGCAGAATGAAATCCAGTCCCACAGACAAGTCGGGAAGGCAGCACTGGTAGGTGGTTATCAAGACAGATTCATCAGACAGTCGAAGGCCATGCAAAGCTTTATAAATCAGCATGAGGAGTTTACAACTGACACACCATTGAACAGAGAACACTAAAGACTTCTCCTTTTCTGAAAAGCTGATTTTTTGCAGCAGACTTCCTGCAGCTTTTAGATTTTGCTTACAAGAGTTAAAGGCTGGAAGCAGATAGAATCAAATAACCCAGCCTCAAACTCAAGAAAGTATGAACTAAAATCTGTCTCCATGACTGAGAGAAATTATCTGTCGCTAATAATATTCCTCAGATAATAAAAGTCAGGATGTGAAACAGCCCAAGTGCTGCAGGGGAACCAAAACAATAAATCAGGGTGTTAGACAAGTGTGACGTCCTCTAATACCTGACAGACAGTTTGCCCACCCAAGGTTGGACCCCACTGCCAGGATCCTACACCCTTGTGAGAAACCAGGCAGGGAGATCTGCCCAGGCAGCCCCACCTCGGGTTCTGACAGCCACACTGGTGTCATGGAGTGCCCCTCAAATCAACTTCATGTGGAGCAAAATGACACCTGCAAAGAACAGCCAAAAAATTTAAGACTTAAATGGAGACAGGCACGGTATCTTCCTGAAATTCCAAAATGTGATATTAGTGACAACTGCAATAATTCAACAGTCAACCTTTTAAGTTTGGAAAGGAAAGAATCAACAAGGGCACCCAAACATCATTTACAATTACACATTTCACTAGTCTAATGTTACTGAGCAGTAATTGAAACTGGAAAACCTAAAACAACTGATAGGTGGCAAAGCATGCGGGAACAGCCACATTTTACAGCACAGAAAAATGAACTGAACTTTAATCATCCCACACCTAACAATATCATAGTCACTGAAGAAGAAAACTTCCTCTCCACCATTTACTATCAAGTGGAAATAACACAAAGGCACAAACACAAAATCCACAGAGACCAGCCTTACAGGAACTAGCAAGGGGCTCAAAGACCTTGTGTACGTATCACTAGCTGAAAACTATCACAGGTATCAAGGGGGCAGGACTTCACTTTCCAGCAGAAATACAATAAGGAAGAGGAACAACCATCCAGATAGCATTCATATATCCATTTTAGCTATATAGGCAAAAATTTCCATTGATAAACCTCAAAGAGAAATTAGCCGGCTATTTTTTCACCTATAATTCAGAAACTATCCCTCTTCTTCAAACAATATGGAAGGTTTTTCATGCCCTGTGCAATTTTTTTCTAGGGGGGAAAAAAACAAAAGAGAGAAAGAGAGAGAGATTGAAGAGAGAGATGAGAGAGACAGTTCTCACAGTAATAACCTGATTCTTGGAAATTCTGACCCTCCAGAGAAGATAATTAGCAGCCAGGCCAGTAATTCTCTTCAGCCATACAAGTACAGGTGTTAACCCTTTCTCTAAAACAAGGATAAAACACTGAGATGAAGGATAAGTATAACCACAGATTAGATCTTGTGTGTGACATTTCAAGAGCTCAACAATTTCTTCTCAAGTTTGACATGTCCTGCATCAAGCCACTGATGCAGTGTAGGAATTTAAGATGTCATCTATATGCAAGGAAGTCCAAATGAAGAAAAGAACACAACAATTAAGAGAAAAAGTCCACAAAAGAAATAGAAGAAAGCTTGTAAAAATGTCTGAAAGAAGGAATATAAAAAGTTCCGCTGTACAACAAATACATAGTTTGGAAGTGAATCACAACAGATATCCACCTAAATGTGCTAATCACATCACACCAAGAAAGAGAGATATCATAGCAGCAAATCTACAATGAAACCACAAGAAATGCAAAAGAAAACCTGAAATGGGACTGAGAGGGCAATACATGACCAAAATTAAGAGGATTTATGGTGCCATGAGAAACAGTAATGCTTTCAAGAGAATTACCATGAACTGAGCACCAAATGGAACAATTCAAAGAACAGAGAGACATAACAGGAATGTTACCATCATACCTAGGCAGCAGAGATTTGTGGACAGCACAGACTTCAGTGGGAGTATGTTTTGGCTATTACAAACCACCTCTACACCATTTAAAAAGCACTGTGAATTTCACAGTGATCTGAAACACTCTTAGGGCCAGAGTGAGCTATGCTGATTTACAACTCTGAGGATAACAGCGTATGGTGCTGATGAAGGTAGAGCAGTTTCTACCAGCAAAGGGCATGCTGCAGTGATGTTGGAGAAGCTCTGTTAAGACTAGCTGACCTGAGGGACTCCCTCCCCTCTCCACTTCAGTTGCAGGTTTGGACCCTGGGACTTCCCTGGACACTACCCAGCTCAGTGTCCAACAGGAGGCATATGGACAGACTAACCACTGGAAGAAGAAAGTCAACAGATTCCTCTTTTCACATTCAAACTCATCTCCACCCACTCTGCCTGGGTGGGTCCACATGAGGGTTCACATTTTGTCCAGTGCAATAAATATGGGCTTTTGGTAAAAAAAATAATTGTTAGACTTGAAAAAAAACAACTTGTCAAACAGACCAACAAAAGCAGCAGTAACACAGTGACATATGTTCATAGCCAGTTTAACCCAAAGAATGGAGGAGAAAATGCTCCACAACACACTGGCTGTCCCACCTTCATATGCACACTGATACCTGCAACCAGAAACAGACGTGCCAACCCATTGCAAGTTGTCCAGGCATTGGCAACACTTTGGTCCTGCCTTTACTGACAGAAGTTTCTGTGTTAGGCAGCAGCCCTCACTAATGACTGGATGGTGGAACCATTTATTTAGCGGCAACTTTAGACCTTGGCACATAGTTAAACTTCAGTGACAATAATCTGAACACATTCCACTCAGTGATTTTGTGGTTCATTAACAAACCTTTTTATTTGAATCCCTTTGAGAGCTACATGTCCTTTCTAGTGCTGTTTTGCTAGCAAAGAGCATCTCATATAAATTGCTGGATCAAATCTAGAAAAAATGCATAACTGAAAGCCATCACCATCTGGTGACTGTGCAACATCCTATATGGGTGTTAGCCTGTGTCCAGCACTGGGTGAACAGGTGTCCCCATAATAGCAGCCATCACAGTTGTCACTGGTTTCTAATCCCATTTGCAGACTTGACACTCAGGCAGAATACTGAAAGCCTGTCATCCTTCAGCTGATCCCTCCCTGCATGCCTGGGAGGAAACCCCTCTCCCCTGCTCCTCTGCCTCACACTGTCAAGTGGCTGGTGGGGAATTCTGTGCTGGATTCTATTTGCTAATACCTCAATTTTTGTTCATTTGAAAAGAACAAGCAAACAGCACAAACAAAAAGAAAGACCTTTGGAAATCCAGTGTGGTGCAAATACACAGGGACTAAGACTGCTCCCCTTGCCATTCAGGCTCCAGAAACACCAACAGTCCCTAAAACGTGACTCCTTCGTGTAAGCAGTAGTGAAATCAGCTATTATTTATGCCCAGTAGAAAAACCATTTGTTACCTACAACTTTAAGGAAAACAAAAATAAAAGACTCCTCCCCTGGGTTCAGTGAGTATCTAAGAAAAACAGTAATTTTCCCTGAAAACGGCTGACCCAACTGTAAAGTCTTACTGATCTAAAAACCATATACATTTGATTAGCAGACAGATGTCAAAACAGTCAAAATAAAATTCTTTTTGAAAAGGAGATACTCAGAATAGGGCAGGCTGTGGATTTCACCAGTGTCTATGAGTTCACAGAAGTAGCCAGGTTTACAAGCATAACAAATTAACAGGACTCAGATGAGCCACAGCAAGTAATTGTTTGTGCATTCCTAGATCATAGCAAATATGAGGTAAAGGCTCATTAAACTTACAACTTTCCCACGGAGCGATGAACTAACACATTGTACCTGGTATTTCCTAAGGGCTCACACAAAGTCATTTAACCCTTCAGTGGAGGCCAGGAAGCTTCCAAACCCATGGACTGCCCTCAGGCACAGCACCCCTAAGCTGAGTGCTAAGAACTAACCCCACATTTGCAGGCAAAAGTACTCTCCATGTGGAAACCCCTGTCCCAGTAGGCAGTGCCATGCAATGTGGCACAGAAGCAAAGGCTGCCCGCACAGCTCCACGCCAGACAGCTTTCTTATGGTCATTTGAATCCCTCCATTCTGCCTGAGAGGAGCCCTCTGAACCTTTGAAAGCCAGCCTGGTTGGAGCAATCTTGGACGAAGTGGAGGAAGATGTCCACCAACAATGTCCAGTTTCTAGCCAGTTTACTTTGCTCCCTTAAAAGCCTGCAGAGGGCAAGAGCAAGGAAGGAACTACACTTCAAAACCTCTGTGTTGAGCTCTTTATAACCCGCAAAATGAACTGCAGGTACTACAGTTTTCTGTGGGCTTATGTCATTAACCTGCTCCACTGTTAGCAAATTAGGAACATCCTTGGCAAGTTGTCAAAGAACCTCCTCTAAGCAGAGGATGGGCATCCTAAATTCATTTCAATAACTCCCTCTTCCTGCTCAAGACTGGTTGCTTTCCTTGTTCGGTATAAACCTGGCCAACATTTCCACGTCCAAAAGAGCATAGTCACTCTATACAATAATCAAAGCAAAGCTTTCTAAGTAATTAAAAAAGCACTGTGAAGCTTGCTGGAAGGATAAAATATGGTTACTTTCCAAACGACGAGAAGAAACCAGCTTCAGAAATCCTTTGGCAAGGTCTGGAAAATGAGATTCTTAAGCCGAATCTGGAATGGCCAAACTTAGCAACTACACATTTTACCACATAATGTACATATCTAAATTCTAGTCTTTGTGTGCAAACAGACAGGGCTTTTCCTGTTGCTCCAGCCTTATAACAGAATTACTCCCTTTGCATCATGAAAGTTAATTACACCAACACCCAACTACAGAAATAGAGAATCTGGACTGGTTTTTTTCCTCTGTGCCTGCCTACATATGTTAATATCTGTCTACATGCACACATAGCAATGAACACGCATGCTACACTGAGATAAAACATGAACAGAACAATGAGGCTTTTGTCATCTTTAACACAGTCCTGTTATATATAACCTTGCAGATTAAATATAAGCTTAAACCTGAATCTCTCACACGCATAAAGACATATACTTATTTATAGCTACAGCAGTAGGGAGGTTGCTGAGAAAAGTAGAACATCTTTGGAAAAAGTGGGTGGTGATAATGCAAAACAGAATCTGCTTTTCGACTTTACTGGCATCTCTGGTCTATGAAAACTGTGAACTCGAATCTCCTTTTTCTGCCCAGTGGGATTCTTTGAATCATCTACCACAATTCCATCTGTGGGATTTCTTATCTGCCCTATACCCTCAGCCACCCTTCAGGAGCTTGGCTGCATTTTGGCCACCAGAAAATTGCAGAAGAAGGAATGGAAATGGATTCCATCACACTCTGTGTTCTCGTACAAGCAAAAGAGCAGTAGAAAGCAGGCAGTCCTGGGCATGAAGATAAATTCTGAGTTACCTTGCCCCACACTGAGTGAAGATGTTTGAACTCTATGTCTGCTGGAAATTGTGGGACACCATCTCAGAGCTGGGGGTACCTCACAAAAACCAGAACTGACCAGCTTCCCTTACTCTTTAGTATCTGTGGATTAAATTTTGCTCTTGTTTCACAATCCAGGGAAAGGGAACTATTGGGAAAGTCAGTCAGTTGAAAGACTAGTCACTCAAAATTCATTAATCACTGAAAGGGAAGTAAATGCCTCAGAACAAGTCATATGCTGCTGGGCTGTCCCCAGGAGTGCTGCATTGTGTGTACAAGCACAGCCATGTCAGATAAAGGACAGAACATGGTCTGTTTGCAGTACAGGTACACTTGACTAGTATTGTGTAAAGTTTGATGGCAAATTCACTGCAGTTTGGGGCTTATTCAGCTACATCTTCATGCCTGTTTCCCTCTAGCCTTTCATCTGTAAGGGTCCTCAGGGAAAATTCATGTGTTCTGCAATACAAGCTTTAGTAAAGAGTAATTTGAGATGTTTATTATACACAGTTATATAGTTTTGAATAGCTGGTAACACATCATAGGTTGTGATTTTATTGTGTAAATCATATTATGGATATTCTGCATATTTTATTTCTACATGCAACTGCACAGACTATTTAGAGACTATTTTCACGTCCTTTCAGCCCTCTCTTGTTCCTCTCAGTTCACAGTAACTGCAAGACAGATAAAGCTGCATCTCTCTCCTCATAATGAAGGTGATGGCAAATGGGAAACATTGAAAGGTCCAGGTCTGACTCTCAACTTGTTAAACATTGCAGGTTAAATTGCCTTTCACTGCAGTCAGCAAAAGGCCTGCTACTTTCTTCAGTAGCACCAGATTTTCACCTCCGAGCATGTTTGTCTTGGCTTTATCCAGGCACTTACATCATACCAGCCATGCTAGTTTTTTAACTACAACTTAAAAATATTGCAAACTAATTTCAATATTTAACACTGCGTTACAAAGGTCTAGTGAACCTTATGAACCTGTAAAAGGCCTCCTGTGCCTGCCTTGTGTAGGCAGAGACTTTATAAAGGCAGCTTATGCTTGGATAGGCTGTGCAAACTGTTCAGCAGCTAAAAAATTTTGCTTGACCTCTTCTCTAAGTTAACTGCAGACTTACAGGGAGATTTGTAAAACATCACTGCTTCTAATATGTTGGGTTTATAATCGAGTAACTTCTTCATGGCTCACGCAAATTGGTCAGGCATAAAATCTCTTCTGCAGATAAGGCAGACAAAGCAGCTGTATTCACTCCCATTCCCTGACCTTAGTTGGGCTGTTGGGATTTTGCATGTTGAGACAGGCAGAGAGAGCACTTGAAGAATGGGGTTAAAACTAAGTCAGCCTTTCTGTTCTCTCTCAGTGATTTTCGATCAATTCCAACCTCTGCTATTGTCAGCTCAGCACAGATCAGATCCACTGTGAAGTTTTCTTTTCTCTGCATCTTGCATTACAGCCACTACCAAGGACTCTGCAGTGCTAGAACCACCTGACTATTGTGTTCGGGCAAAAGAGACCCAACAGTGCTGCTCCACTGACATTGCACTGCCAGTAGGAGTGAAATGACTTGCTGGATGTGCTGGGAAAAGACCTGCTGAAACAGAGGGAATCGACTCAGTAATTCACCTTGGGAGCAGCTGTATTGGCATATGGACACCTTGCACGTTGTACTGATGCTCTGATATGCTCATCCGTGCGGCCTTGCACACGTACAGGAGAAGAAAGAAATCCTTAGACACAGAGATGGCAAAACAAAGTCTGGCTTTCATCACAGCTGGGAGGGCAGTGAGGCACTGGCATACGCTGTCCAGTGAAGCTGTGGATGCCCCATCCCTGGAAGTGTTCAAGGCCAGGTTGGGCTTGAGCAACCTGGTCTACTGGGAGATGTCCCTGCCCATGGCAGGGAGGGGTGGAGTGAGATGGTCTTTAACAGTTCTTCTCACCCTAAACCATCCTATGATCCTCTGGAAAAAAAGAGGGAGGCCATACTGAGGCACGCTATGGGTCTAGCACAACATGAAGACCACTAACTGAATGAAATGTTTCATCTGCAGTGGCAGAGTGGCATACCATGGTATCATGACTGTGGTGATAAAAATATATCTGGGCGCTATATGAGTTATGTCACGCTGTCTGAAATCCCTGCAGGCCCAGTAACTAAGCAACCTCTAAACCCTGCATTTCTCATTAGGGTAATGCAAACCCATTAACTTTGTTTGGACCGGTAAGGGTCAGAATTTAACCCATTATTTCTGAGATGGCTTTCCCCCCACCCCCCAGTGCTGATAGAAGTCATGCATGATTATCCCACAGGATACCAACAGCCAATGGAATGCCCAAAGGAACCCAATATTAATGACCCAGCCCTTCATTCCACCCATCTATATCCTCTGCCATTTCCCTGTAGAACAACCTTTGGTATATCACCTACATCAACCCTTTATTTACTCTCTCTTCTCTATTTCACTGGTGCTGGTCTGCATGGCTCTCTTTGATCCTGTCCATCCCACTAAGCAAAAATGGAATCAAAACTGAAATGAAAGCAGCAAAATGCTTGCCAGGCATCACCAGGTGTTTCACTAATACCATCCAGACCTTGCCTTTAGTTTTTCTATTTCAGCCCCATTCAACTGAGCATTCTTATTAGGACACAATCCAAACAAGTACTTAAAAGCCTACTTAAATACAGATGGTTTAAATACTTTTCTGAATTAAACCCTTTATCTGTCAGCTCTTCAGGACACAATGCTTTAGTTTTGGCTTACACAGAATTGAAAAATCACATAGAAGAATGCTCTCTTCATGGCTGCATCAGTGGCTTGCTGACAGCACACCCAAAACCAGAAATATCTTCTCACTTCCTCTTAACTTTGTGCTTTGGATCTTAAAGGAGGAGTAGACAACAGAAAACACTTACAAACCTAATCAGACAGACCACTAGGCATATGCTCAGAGAAAATCCATGGAACTGCCATTTCTGGAACAGAATTACAATCATTCAACGTCAGTCTTCCCTCGTACAACAGGAAAAATGCTGCTCAATCCAAAATCCCAAAAGACGTTAATATGATTTGTTGCTTACCCAGTGCTTTGAGACAAAAAGTCCTCTCTACACCAATATTAAAATTACCAGGAGCTCTTTCCCCCCCGCCCAAGTGTCATTTATGGTCTCTTGCAGTGGGTGGATCACCTCATCCCGACAACAGCTGAATGCAACTTCCACCAATGCCTATGAGCAGCACTCGTACAGAAATAAAGGGGCCACCACAAAGCAACCACAGATGATTCAGAAGGGCTTCATGGATCCTGCAGTGCACCCAAGCCTCCCTGCACTTAAAGGGGAGTGTGCTCAACTCAGCATTTTTTGAGTAAGGAATTGCATTTTCCCTCCCATTACTTTCAATCATTTAATTAAATCTTTGGTAAAACAATAACAAACAAGAAAACACCCCCAGCCTCCCACCTTCCACTTTCATGGCAGAGAGCAGGGCACGTGTTTTGCTTAGGCTGCCTCCCTCCCAGCTGTGACCCGAGTGAACTGAAATTCCTGAATGCGGCAAGGCCACAAGGAATATGTGCATATTGTACAGTCTTAAGCACACACAGGACTGATTGTGGCGGCATGTTTTGTGTCATTTTAATGACGCATAGCCCTGCTAGCTTCCCCCCTTCTAAAGCTTTAAGTAGGAGGCATAATTATGTAATAAAATTCCTGTTTCTGCAGCATTCGCCCCGTACCAACACAGAAATGCAGGCTTTATTATTCTTCCCAACTGGCAGGCACTGAATTACTAGCGTTTTAACCCTCTTTGCACTAAACCCTCAGATTGATTTCTGACTCACAGCACTGGGAGAAGCAGCCGCTGATCATTTCTGCTCTCTCCACTTGTGAGGTTGATTCTTGGCCTTTGAGATCATTTTTATCAGCTCATAAAACACCTGCTTGTTAAGGATCCAATCTATTTCCTGGGGAAACTTACTCACCGTGCTTGTGTTGTATCTAGGACTGGTATGCCTTAGCCTCAGGATAGAACTACTTGACCTGGTTTTACATTGTGGCTGCATTGAGAGGGATGGAACTCATGCTGCAAAAAGGGCAAAGGTACAACTGAGCGGTGGTTGTGCTGCCCTGCCCACCATGGGGTCCCTGGAAAGCAGAGACTCCCGGTGTGTGGTTGATACTGGAAGGGTAACTCTCTTTGACATCTGGACCACATGCTGGCAGGACACGTCTTCCCTTGCAGCAAGGAGCTGGGTTTCTAAGCAGTCTTTGTTTCCGAATAGCAGGGCATCAGTTTGATTTTTTTTTTTTTGCTTTCTGTTACTCAGGCGTGGAGGCATCTTGGGAAAGTTGTTGAGCAAAATGTGGACTGAAATTCCATTGAGATAGGAGCAAGTGGCCAACACATCTTACTGGTGTCTCTTCCACCCAGTGGAGGGACCTGTCTATTGTAGAAGGGCCATCCACACCCACACAGCAAGATGGTGATCACCCAAAAAGAGAAGGGTTCTTGTTCTCAGATTTACGCTCTTTCCACCAAAACATTAAAGACACTAAGATGAAGGTATCTGAAGTAGATGCTGTGAAGCTTATGTCTGAATGGGAAAGCATTAAATCGTTAATTTGTAATTAACAACCCCTCTTGTGGTACTGGAGCTTCCATAAATGATTTGGAAAGACATCAGGTACCTGGGAACAGGCACACCACTGGAGCAATCTCAAGCAAGATCATGTCTTGACATCTCCCTCTAGTGCCTACCACCAGAGACCAGAGCACAGTCCAGGACAGCTGGGTGAGGAGATGTAAGGGTGTTCAACACAGCTCCTCTTCCTGTGCCACAGAGCAGAGCCTTTTCTGGCCCTGATAACAATGTCCTGGAGCTGCAATTCTTCCATGCCTAGGAGAGTGCGCTGCCAGCTCTATCATGTCTGACCTCCTTACTTCCAACTCTCCTCCCTACAGTGCAGCGACTCCCAGAGCCTTCCCTCCACCTTTCCTTGCTGCCGTGATTCTGCCAGGTCAGTGAGCAGGGGGGACATGGTTTGGTCCCTCAAAGAGGTACTTGTTACAGAGAAAATGAGCCACCAGCACGAGCATGCCTGAGAGCAGAGCCTGAATTTTGCAGGCTTCAGAGCAGCAGTATGCCCTAGTGTTGAGCATCTGTATATCATTTCCACAATTACAATTCACAGCAGCTTTCTTTCCAGAGAACATGGCTGTCAACACTTTAACTATATTCGTTCATCAACCCTGACTGACCTTCATCCGCAATCTCCCTGAGCAAGTATTTCCAGCTACCTGCCTGTGGTTGCCTTGAAACACCCAGCAGTGTAATTCTGGGATACAGATACCTCTTTAGCCATTTATTCACATGGAGCTGTGAACACGATACATAATCTTTCCAATAATCTGCACTGAGTAAGGCCTGCTGAGTCACTATCTCCATTTTTCTCTAGGCATAAATTTTCACAGCCCACCGTGAGCACAGCGTAAGCAGTTCCACAGCAGCGCGGACCAGAAGAATAACTTTAACACGAAGGAAGGAGGGGTGCTTCATCATCCTGACCTGAATGCTTAAAAACAAGGAGTAACTGAGGGCAAAAACCACCTTCCCCCCCAACCCTGCCCCACACACACACTGACTGATCTGGTCAGCCTTACTGCCTCCACCAGCTGTCCTGGACATGATCCCCTGTTGGTTAGTTGTGTCCCAGACCATTTGTGCTGCTAGTTAATGGAGCTGTCATCTACTTATCCTGGGTCGGCTGCTATAAATACACTTTCGCTTTCATCAGCAACCTAAGCTAACAAAGTTCTACACAGCATGGAACTCCAAAGAAAGTCTGCCTTCTTAAATAAAGTTACAGACAGAGCTGAAAAATCTTTGGCTCACCTCTTATTCCTGTGACAGTTTGCTTTTGTCATGTAAAAATGTTTAACTGGGGAAAGAAGGGGGAAAAAAAAAATTAAAAATTAGGAAGATGAAGTCTGCCCTTTCTCATTCCACAGCTTCCCTTACAAACACACACTTCAATAAAAGCTGGGGGTTCCCCCCGCCCCTCCCAACCTCGAGTCGTGCCACAAGAGATTATGTGAGTCTGGGGAAGAGGCAGCTGAAGAAATGATGATCTGACCTTTGCCTACAGAACAGCTTGGGAGGGGCGAGGGGAGCCCAAGAAGGTTTTTCCTCCTGTGAAGCTTCAGGCAGCCACAGGAATGCATCTCTAGGAAGAGCTGGCTGCTTAAACTGGATGGAACAAGTCGGGAGCAGTGCTGCAGCTTGCTCTGACACCATGTCAAGGGGGGAGAGGGAGAGGGAGGGAGAGTTTTGGCTACAGAGGCAAGCAGCTGCTGTGGGGCTGCTGCCTTGTACCCTGCACACAAAGCCAGGCATGGTGCTGGTGCTGAGGGTGGTGTGCAGCAGAAGGGACAGCTGCAGAAAGCAGAGCGGCAGCGTTTTGGTTTGGTAGCTGCTGCATCCCGAATCTGTGCGCTGGAGTGGTGTTTGCTGCCAAGGCTTGGCTGTGGTCACGAAGAAGTTTGGGTAGGGCCAGGATCAGGCTGAGACATGAAGTTATGTCCCTCAATAAGCAGGGCTGGGATAGCAGCGTTTCCACTTTCTAATGATAAGTCTTATGAACTCTGTTTAACAGCAAGATCAGTGTGTGGGTGGATTTATGTTGAAATTAGCTTCTGTTTAATCACATACAGCAAATAGTTGGTTTTCTGTCTACTGCAACAGGGCCTGTTTCCTCCAACGAAAGTACTTGCCTGGATCTGAATGTTAATTCAGATTAAGGCAGGATGTGAAACTAAAGCACAACTGTTGATCCTGAAGAACTGCAACTGTGGGTATCCCCCCTGCAAAACAAGAATATCTTGATCCAGTTTGGTTTAGCTTAGCTAAATTAGACAACAGCATGTCACACTTCTGAGAGGTCCCCAAAACCATTGGCTGGCTAAATTCCTATAATTTCTGTTATGCACAGTTAATGAAATCAGATTTTTTTTTTCTTTTGAAGCAGTAATTGAAAAAAAAAAAGGAGACTTTGGTGTAGCAGTTCAGATTTACATTGTTGGGTTTTGGGGTTTTTTTATAGCATGGAGTTCCTTCTATAACATAGTTTTATGCTGTCATTACTTGACTAACTTCCACAGAGATAACAAATTAGGGGAAGTGCAAGGTGAATCAAATCCAGCAGTTCTTAGATGGAGCCCTGTGGAACGGTTTTTCCTCTCCATCACACTAAAGAAACTTAGGAGGATCCCTGCAAATATGGACTTACATTGGTACTAATGACTTTCAACTTGATCCAGATGTTTAAAACACCCTCTTGGAAGATAAATTTATATTCATTCTACAGATCCCATTGATGGTACAATCTGATGCACTAAGAATCTAAATGACATGTCCAATCCTATAAAAACTAGTAAGGAGAAGGTCAGCAGTACCGAGTCTCTTACAGAAGACATTATTTGAACTCTCTACACTGTCTGTTTTTGTTTTTTTTAATAGAGAATATGTATAGAAGAGGCAAACAGTTTATTTATATTACTTTAGTTCTTCCTAATCTGAAAGAAAATCTAGTAATTAAATTTTTTTCTTTCAATTTACAAGTGTTAATGATCTGACCAAACTGCATATATCTGTACTTATAAGCAATACATAGATTTTTCTTTAAACACAATAACAAAGTTTTTCTATTGCAAGTATATTTGTGTGCAAATACATAATTCCTCCTTCAATGGTCAATCTACAGGAAAGAAGAAGGGAACATGTGCAATTAGCACAAATGTAATCAGTATAAAATGATGGGAAGACAAATAGCAGTGCTTTAGAAAGGCTGTTGGTAACACTGTGCTATTTCAGCTGAAGATTTTTCCACACTTTCCTTGCAGGTTAGATTTAAATTTCTCTCTCGGTAAGTTTAGAAAACCTAGACCAAATTCTTCCTCACAGTAGTTCCACTTGGATTGATCAGCATGAATTTAGCTTACTGCTTCAAAACCCTCACTAAATTTCTTTCTCAGGTAAAGCAGAATATGTATTATGAAACTGAAGAATGTGATTGAGCAGAGCTAAGTAACCTGAAAAACAAAGCATCCCATCTTTCTGGCTTTAACCAGGAAAACTCCAACATGAGTTGTACCTAGAGGTTGTGAGTTTCCCCCCTTTTCTATGACCCACATTACAAGTTTCTTTTTTTTCTGTTTCACACTTGCTATTCTTACAATTAACATTTACAAGCTCTATAAGGGAAACACATTAGGGAAAAAAATTCTGTCTGTTTGACACAGCGAAGCTGGTGATTCACAGCTTCTCCTGTAACTGCAGACACACTGCACAGAGACATCCAGCTATAATGTAGTGACACACTGGTTACAAAACAGTAATTGGCAGGCAAGTTTGGGCAGGTGCTGTCTGCAAAACAACTTTTACTACTTATTATGACTATTTCTTTTTCATAATATAGTTCATAAGTTTTCATGCCAATTATGCCCTCTTTAAGGACCATGTTTGTCAGCTTCTTTATCTTCTCCTTTTGTCTTATTTATTTTACATGATCTGGCTTCCTTTTACCTATAATCATATAATCATTTAGGTCAGAAAAGACCTTTAAGATCATCTTATATAGCTGGAATTTACCAAGTTACCAGAACTGCAAAAACTTTAAAAGACTTTAAGTATTAGAACTGAATTATCTTCCCATTTGTACGAAGCTATCCTACTGACAGGAATGTATTTAAAAAAAAATTCCAAAATAATCAAAAGCAAAACCACAAAATCCCAAAACTACTCATTAAAAATTTTTGCAGACTTCAAAAGAACTGTGCAATTAAGAATAGAAAGGTGCCCTACCACCTTTTTTTTAAAAATTCTGGCTGATGTACAACCAGGTAACGAACAAACTTGAAATACAAAAGACAGCTACTAAGTTCATAAGAAAAGATAGTGAAATAAAAATCACTTCTGAAAACATTTTTTTCCCACTCCTATATAACATTTTCCCCTTCTACTACGAAAAAGAAAACACACATACAAACTCACACATCAGAAATCATCCCTGTAGGAATCTCAGTGAAAACTAAGACCCCCACGAGGTGAACAGTGACACAGAGAGCACAGCAGAGGAAAGCACTGGGGGTAACCACTGCCCTCTGCTACAAAGCAAACAGGTGGCTCCTGGCTCTGAGGCCACATTTGATTGTTGGGGCTGAAGTGGATGAAGCCACATGTCTACACAAACTTCAGCTGGTAGCAGAGGGGAACCAGCTCCACTTCAGTGCACAGTCCCCCAGGAGGGCAAAGCCTCAGGGAGCAGAGAGCAGGAAGGGGATTAAGTCCATAATGCTTCTGGCTGGTAGAAATACACATCAGATTCTGGCAGATCAGATTTCATCACTGCTCTAATAAACAGGGCCTACATTTGCCATTTCACCCAGAGAGAAGCCTGGAACACAGCAAGTCTATTCCACAGTCCCAGAGATGGGCAGAATGCGCCCTTCCCACCTTAATAAACAGGGCATACCATCATCAAAGGCCCTTCTGGAATGGGGCTGGAGTTGTTCAAACGATCACTCCTTCGATCAGATTTACATTTCCCACACTAACCCTCCCCTAGTTTACTGCCAGGTGCCTTTCTGCAAAATGGGAAGTTTGGCTTTGAAGGGCCGCTCTAGGAAATCTAGGGGGGTAGTAAAGTTACAGCAGAAGCCATGGCAACAAAGGGCTAAACTGAAGTGACTGCTCCCATAGGAAAAAAAAATAGCCTGAGAGTAGCTGTCCAATGAAGTTTGCTGCATGAGCATAAGGAATAGGCTGGGAAGCTGCAGAATAAAAAGAATTCCTGCTGTGTTTCCCCCAATGTGTCTCCTTTATATTCAAGAGTGTGCACAAGAACAGTTTCTGAATGCATTAGCTTTTCACATCTGGAGACGTGGGTTCAATCGTGCATTAGCCTACACGTCTCCATTTCTTCCCTAAAGAAAAAAGTGGATCCATAGGCAAGCACATATCCAGAGGAACCCCACAATAACAGGGAAAATAATGCACATTCACTTCCAGACAGATAAAATCTTGCTACAGGTTTTCAGCATCTTGCATGTTTTCTTGTGAACTACTCAGAAGCTGTAAAAATCTTCTGGTTTTTGGAACAACTCTTTTGAACATGAGAATGTGCAACCATAAAGAAGTATGGATGAATATTCAGATTTCAAGTCATGCTGAGGGCACAAATCCCCTTACTAGCTCACAGGTACTGAAAAGAGGAGCTCCCACATTCTTTTTCCACCTCCTGTCTCTCACTCCTCTGAGCTAAAAAGATTGCTCTGTGTGGCACTGATTCTTGTCATATCTGCCAGTGAGCCATTTTAATATGTTAAAAGGGTCAAAAGCATAGGGGTGGGCAGCAGGAAAGCTACACTGATTTCCTGTGGTTTAGGGAGTTCAAATAAGCAAAACAAACAAATCTCCTGAGATGGCCTAACAGGGAGAAAGTAGAGAGCAGGAGAAGCTGGAAACTGTGGGTAGTGAAAGTCACACACAGAAAAGCATTTCCTCCCTTTCCAGGTTTTTCAGTAAACCATCTCTGAGCCTTTCAAAGATTTGAAACTAACAGAGAAAAACTGCTTGCTGTGCAATTGCAAAAAACTGGGCAACTGTGGGTGCAGGCTCAATCAGGGATTAAAACAAGTTAATATAGCGTAGATCCATCGATGGTTTCTTAACATGAAAGTCTTTGGTTGAGGAGTTTCCTTGGCCACTGAAGGAAAGGAAGGCTTAAAGGCAAAGTTATAAGGAAGATCACTCTCTGCCCTTTCGGGATCTGCTAACAGCTACTAGCAAAAAACCAAAGGCTAAATACAACTTGGCACAAAAGCATCCCAGAAGACACTGCTTTTAACTCGTTCTGTCCCACCCAGAAAAGCCAGACCTGCATTCTCCAGCTGAAGTTGTTTCCAGTATGGATCAGAGCTGGTCATAACCACTGCTGACTTCTCTGTGCCAAGGCGACTATTTCACCATTGAGCCTCTTGAGGAGGCTTTCACATGACTATGCCACGAATACTTCAATATATTGTCAAATATTTATTATATGCGTGGCTTTGCCTTATCTTTGAGCACCATCACCAAAGTCCTTACACTCCAGTGGATGTTTCCTCACACTGAGGGTTCAGCTGGAATAAGCGCTTTAAAAACTCCTCTTGGAAAGTTTCCCAGTTCATATATATAGTCTTGATTGACAAAACCAATGCTGTATCTCTTTTAAGGGTTGGTAATCAGGCTGCTTAACCTCTCTTCCAGATCATTAGTATTGCCATCATTCCGCACAGGAGACAACCCCTGAGGTGCTCTGCTGTTAACATTTTCCCAGGATGACAAACCAGCTTTTTCCCTTGGTACAAATTTGCAATTTCTTTGCTTCCTATTTAAGATAGTTATTAAACCTGCAGTTTGATTATAAGACTCACCTCATGATTACCAGCTTTCCCCAATAGCCTCTTCTGAGAAACTTTGACAAAAGCCTCTTGGAAGTGTAAATAAGTTACACTGTAACTAATGTTTCTCCCATTATACACTATTTTAACTTTTCCAAAGAATTCTAACATATTAGAGAAAGTTTATACCTAGAGAAAGTTATGCTGGTTTGCGCCTCAGGTACTTTATAATGACATCTATAATGACTTTCTCAACAATTTTCTTGAGTACTTAAATGAGGATCATGAGTTTATAATTCCCTGGATCACCCTTATCATCTCTCCCACCTCAATAAAAAGAGCACTGGCAATATTCCAGATTCTTATTATAGCTATAATGATAAATTAAATCACATTTATTTTGGGGTTGTTTTTTCCTGGGAGGTAATTCAGCTAATATTAAAGAAATTAACTGCTAACTTAATAGATTAGCGTAGTCTAAATATTAATACTCTTTACATTTACATACACATATTGGTCAATCTCAAGCTGCTTTAACAACAAAGCCAATATCTCAATCTCCATTTTGAAGACAAGGAAAATGAAGCACAGACAAGGGCATTACATAGCAAAGCAAAAGTAGAGTCCAAGCCCCATACTTGTATCACTGTCTGCTAAATCATAGGATTCAATGAGGGCTTATTAACTATAAAAGTATCTCTACTCCTGCCAACACTTTACCTTTACCAAAAGGTAATGTTAAGCTCATGAAGTATTCCTCTGTATAAAAGATCCGTGTAAAAAGTATTTTACATTCTAATTTTCTCTTCTTAATTGTCCCTGGAGCCTCCAGAGCTATTCAGGCTCATCAGCTCTCTAGTGGATTTCTAATATAATTCTGGAAGAAAATTAGTCTTTTTTTAATATATTTGTCCTTTTAACTTCCTTTCATCCATCTTGGTCTCTAGATTTCCTACAAAAGCATATACTTCACTACTTGCATGAATCATGTTGAGCTTATTCCCCCTCACCAAGCTATTGCTCCACCCACCATAAATATTTGTCCCTTTTCATTTAAGCGTGCTTTTTTTTTTTAATTTTCCCTCCTTCTACTCCTTTCTTTGCCATTTCATTATAAAAATAAGTGTCATCATTCTGTGTGACTCTTTTATTCATATAAACATCTAATCACACTCAGTGGTACCAAGCTGATGGATGCAGTGCTACCCTGCAGTCATCAGTTCCACGCAGTAAGCAATTAGGTTCTTAATTTTATTTTTTTTTTCAGGGCCATATCCTCAAAATGGGCTAAAATAGACCTGTTCAGTGCAGCCAAAGACTAGGAAAGAAATTGGTCTTTCTCGTATTAAGTCAATGGATTACTCCATTGTTTCAGGCTCTTTTTAATTAGTTTCCTCAGTCTTCTATTCTGCTAATGACAACCTGATAATTCCTTAATTTCTCTTTTCTGAAAAAAACCCTCCTTGATGCTAATAGTTATCACATTAACATTAATAACTTCAGTGTACATAGTGTCCTTTATCTAGAAGGATCCCAAAGAGTTTTGGAAACCCTAAACAGTTTCATTGACTGAAGCAACTCATCCATGAACAGAAGGAGGATATACAGTAGCTGTTTATCACCACAGGGAAACCCAGAGCATCATAGGATGGGAGTTACAAATTGATGATGGAGTGACCTGGAATTGGGTTGGACATCACAGTTAACACCCTTTTTCTAGGAAAAGTGTTATGGGATAGCTGCTAATAACATTTTTCAAATTCTTGAGTAAGTATTTCATCCAAAATACACAAGGTGAAATTTCCACTGTTGCCTCAGTACTTGTGTACTGAAGGGGAAAAGGGAAGGGAAGCTCCACATGAGCACTCTCATGGTGTGGCAAAAATAAAAGCCAGATCTACAGCTCATTTCATGGCCTTCCTTGGAAGAGTTTCCAAGAAGCAATATAGAATCAGCATTGTTAATGTTGGAAAAGACCTTTAAGATCATAAAGTCCAGCTGTCAACCTAGCATCACCACCACATTCACTGTTAAACTGTGTCCTCAGGTGCCATATCTACGTATTTTTGAACACTTCCAGGGATAGTGACTCCACCATTTTTCTGAGTAGCCTGTTCCAATGCATTACAATCCTCTCCATGAAGACATTTTTCCTAATATCCAACCTAAACCTCTCCTAGCACAACTTGAGGCCATTTCCTCTCATCCTGTCCCTTTTTACCCGGCAGAAGAGACTAGTCCCCACCTCACTACAACCTCCTTTCAGGTAAATTCTAGAGAGTGTGAAGGTTCTCCCCTCTCAGCCTCCTTTCCTCCCAGCTAAACAACCCCAGCTCCCTCAGCCACTCCTTATAAGACTTGTGCTCCAGACCCTTCACCAGCTTCTCTGCCTCCTCTGGACATGTTCCAACACCTCAATATCCTTCTTGTAGTCAGGGGCCCAAAACTGGACACTCGAGGTATGGCCTCACCAGTGCTGACTCCAGGGCATGATCACTTCCCTAGTCCTGCTGGCCACATTATTTCTGATGCCATTGGCCTTCTTGGCCACCTGGGCACACTGCTGGTTCGTGTTTGGACAGCAGTGGAAAACAAGCATCCCAAGAAATACACTTCAGTGGGCCCCACTACACAGGACTACACAGCCAGATAATGCTGTGGTCAGTGCACAGGATCCCAGGGCACACACTCACTCATGAGTATGTGGTGGCTTACTTGTGACAGCTGATCAAGTTACTTGCTACGTGAACAGCTGTGTGCTTTGCAGCCAGTCCTGACTTACACCAATCACCCCATCTTTAGGTCGGCAAACACCAGTCTACGTAAAGCACCAGGCTGCAAACCCTACATTCGAGATCTACCGTGAGCAGTTCTGCCACCCTTACAGCAGAAGCCAGCAAATAGCCCAGGGTGATATCTCAGTCAACTGTCCTAATGTAAGTCACCTCTACGTACATGTCAAACCACTAGGCTGTGTAAATAATGTTGAAGCTGCTTCAAGCTTCAGATCAGCCTGAGATCAGAAGCACACAAGAGCAGTTTTATTCTGCTCCATCCTATATCTTTCTTAAAACCAGATATTTCATGTAAGCTACCCTTTTCCTTTATTCTTCATCATGCAGTTAACCATGCCTAGGCACAGAATCAAAGCATTTCAGCTGTGGGTACCTGAGTATTATGCTTTGTGTGCCAGGTTTTTCACTAAAATTATCACTTCTCCCTCTACCATTACTCATATTAGTGTCTTCCACCAAACAGTGACCTGCCCCATCCAGTACTTTAAAGATGAGATGGGACAGCATTTCACAGGACACTATAACCACACCCCTTTTCGAGGATAACTACTAGAAGACATAAAACAAGCCATTGAAAGGGGCCAGACATACTTACTCACAGAATAAAAAAAATCCTTAAAACAGCCTCTCTTGAACATTTAAAAAAACTAAAAGCAACCCCATTTCAAAGTGTTATTGTTTGGGGGCCTTATGCACTCCTACAAGCTATGTCCTCTATCATTTACAACCTGTTTACATTAGTGGGCAGATGGAGCCATTATTGCCCTTCTGGCCCATTCTGCCGGCGCTTTAAACTCTTTCTGAGCTTGCTGCACTTGCTGTCACTGGTTTGATCCAGAGATTGACCACACACTACTTACTGCTGCAGCTTTACTGTCTGTTCTGGAATTTTTATCTCTGCTGTTTCTCTGCTTTATAGACCTTCAAGCTGAAGCACTCCTGTAGGGGAGCTCCTGGAATCTTTTATGTAATGCATTACTTTTCCATGGGTTAAACTAACTGGTGTTTTCTACAGAGTTTGTTACATGCCAGCATTACAATATTCATTGTCCATGCTGTGCTTCAGACATGGCAGGTCAGTGTGTTCTCTGATGGCATCATCTTACTCCTGGACTCTTCCCTATTCAGTCCCTAAAATCTAGTAAGGAAGGAAGTTTGGGTTGTCATAAACATTAACAAATTAACTATTTTCACCTGTTAATATGCAAGGATGGAAAGACACTGAGAAAGCCAGTCAGTCTTCCATACTATGGCTAGTGTTGAATCTCAAGCTGTAAAAAGTAATTTTCAAATTAAGGATAAATTACATATACACCGAAAAATAACTCTTTGGTAAAATAAGTGTGTATATTTTCTATCCGTTTAAGTTATTGCTGCCAGAGTTTTTCTTCAGATGTGAAGGAAATATGTCATCCCCTAAGCTGATCAGTGTGAAATGTACCCTTTTTCCTTTAAAGGCTTATGAGGAATACTAAACCCTATTTCTAACTTGCAGCTAATACTACATATCTAGCTTGTATTATTTCTCTCCTAGCAGCTTCTGCCTTTAAAAAAAAAAAAAGGCAGCTAGTCAATCTTAGGAGATGACATGACAAATGACACACATTTCAATAGGATTTAACAATAAACAGCCACCTCAACAAAGAGCAGCCTTCCCCCACCTCCCCACTAAAGCAGCATCAGACAAGAAACTAAGTGAGACATGTTAACAGAGAAGCACTCCAATTAACGTGTTACAGCTCCTCTAAAGCAGAGACCAAAGGGGGCTGCTGCTGGGGATGCTGGGGGATGCAGAGCAGTAATTGTCACTTAGGCACTTCACTCCCCGCCGCCCGGCTCCCTCCCAGCTGAGTTTATCTCTCGCCAATTACTGCTGTCATTTGCATTTCAACGTGTGCCATCGGGAGCCAGGGCAGAGGCACCAGCCTCGGCTACACACAGCAAAGCCAAGCGGTTCTTAAGGTAGGCTGATGCCACGCCACGTCCCGGGGGTGCAGGACCCCCATACCTGTGCCCACTCCAGGCTGGAGGCCAGGGATGGGAAAGACACCCCAAGGCCAACCCAGAGCCTGCAAGAGGACACAGAGGAAGTTTTCTGGAGAAGAACTTGCACAAAAGATGTATGGTAGATACCAGCAGTGCAGATCTTGTTTGTGATATATCTCCCGATGACGGGGTTTGCATTTTCCGCTCAAAATCCCTTTGCACTGCAAAGCTGCATGACAGACAGAGTTGGTGTACTTAGTACTACCATTCTTTAGAACTTCACACAATCACAGAATGCATAAGGTTAGAGGGGACCACTGGAGACCTAATCCAAACTCCCTGCTCAAGGAGGGTCCCTTACAATACATTAAGTCAGGATTGTGTCCAGGTGAATTTTGAATATCTCCAGGGATGGAGACTCCATAAGCAATCTGGGCAACCTGTTCCAGTGCTCAGTCACCTTCACAGTAAAGAAGTTCTTCCTCATAGTCAGCTGGAACTGCCCGTGTTCCAATATGTTGCCTCTCACCTTATTGCTCAGCACCACCAAAAAGAGCCTGGCTCCATCCTCTTGGCACCCCTATTCAGATGGTTACATACATCAGTAAGATTCCTTCTCAGTCTTCTTCAGGCTAAAATGGCCCAGCTCCCTTAGCCTTTCCTCCATAAGAGGAACTCTCCAGCCCCTGAATCATCTTCATAGCCTTGAAGGAGCTCCATGTCTCTTCATCTACACACCCACGCTGCACATTAAGGGCCACAATTCTGGGTGCTGTATAGAAGCAGAACAGGCACAGCCTGTATTGCACACCCTCTATATCACAGAAGGTATACAGATAAGAGTCAGAAAGTGCTCTCCAAAAAGGAGAGGGACAAGTTGGCTTCACTGCTGCGAAAGACATCTGTCTCAGGGGATGGCAAGGAAAAGTTCTTTCTGGAAAAGGTAACAAGTGAGAAATGGAGCCTGCTATATGGCTCTAGTAGATGTAGGAGGCAATCTTCAAGGAAAATGAAAAGACAGACAAGGCTGGGAAGAACCTTCCCCATATGGGCAAAGCAGCTGAGCACCCAGTGAAGTTATCCAAACATGATGGGTCATGTTCAGAGGAACAGGATGACATTAAATGTGTGTGTGTGTACACGAATATATTACTGCTACTGCATTTTACATGAGAAGAGGCAAACGCAGAGAAAAGTATGCCACAATAATTTAGAAGTGACAGGATGAGAACCTCAACAAGTGCTTGTTATGATGTCCAGAAACGAAATTAGTATCTTCAAAATCATGAAGCATATCAGCTCACTTGTCTCAGAGGGGGAACTACAGGCTGTGGCTAAGCCATTCCCATGAAAGAAGACCTCCCCAGGGATAGAAAGCACACTTGAGCAAGTTGAAGGTACACGACTGGTCCAGGAGAAATGAAGATGATATGGGTTCTCAGATAGGAAACAGTCTTTATTGGTGGTGTGCTATTACTTGACTGCACAGAGCTGGGATGGATGCAAGAAGGTCTAGGATGAGACTCGAGACGCTGGAAACCCGGAGGGCAACTGCTGACTGCACACTCTTTGGAGGGAAGATGAAAATACAGCACCTTCAGCTATTCATACCTGTTGCTTTGCTTCCTAAACAGTGTGGCGAAGACAATAGCGCAGAAGTTCATCAATTCTTAATGGATTGCCTCTGCTAAAGGTTGAAGCCTGGCTATCTGCTAAGCATCACAACTGAAATTTACCACCAGTTTTAGAGGTATATCAGGTCTCTAGACAATCCACATACTTAATAGTATTTGGAGCTCAGGGATCACTCTTCCCAGCTGACAGCAAAGTCTGTGCTGCCTCCATTTGTCAGCCTGCTCTGCAACATCTCATCACTCCCTGAGGTGCAGCAGAGACCTCTGAGGAGAGGGAAGAACCACTTCAACTAGATCTAATTCAACATGGCCTCTGTCACTGAAAATAGTATTTCTCCTGATACCTGCAGCCAAAGAGAATCAGAGGTACAGAACCATTGGTTTTACTTGCTGACAAGATACATATCCATGGGTTTTCCCATGAGTGAGAGAATTAAAAAAATTCTGTGGGCAACTCAGAGTGTCCACCCACTGCCCAAATGGAGTGGGATACAAATAGCCAGCAAGTGCAGAACAAATGCTACCTCCTACTTGGGAGTGTTTTAAGGAAAGGTTGTTTGTCACTGATGAGCTGCAATCATAGGGCTATAAACTATCCTTAGCATATCTGAGAAGCATTTTGCTCCTTGTTAACCAAAGAAATGAGAGAGAAAATCAAACTAAAACAAAAAACGCATGGCATCCTTTTCTTTTTAACTGACCACCAGCAGAGTGAGGAAGACTAAGATTTGTTGTGACACTTAGATTGCCACTTCAAATTAAGAAAAGCACCTGCATGTAAAGCTCATACATACAGAGCTTATTTTCCCCTGTCATCAAGACATCCCTTGAAGAAAAAGGATATTTAAATAAATAAGCTAAAGCAGCTCCTAAGAAGTAGCCAGGGCATGGACTACAGTTAATTGAAGGCTAACACAAAAGTGATTTGTCCATTTTGTTTCTTTTTAATTGTTTTTAAACCAGCTTTTTTGGCTGACTGTGTGTTTGAAATCCTCTTTATTAATAAGCTGATCAGTTACTGGCTCTTTATCTGTTAACCTGAGCCAAAAAAACCCCTGCTCTTTTCTCTTTTGTCTCCAAGCCAAAAGAAATTTTTATGGGGAATAAGTTCTCTTCCTCCCCCTTCACTGAGTCACAACACAATGGTGATCTGAAAACCTTCCATTTATCACCAGGAACAAAAATGCTAAGCCAGAGAGCAAAACAAAGTTTGAAACAGAGTCTCTAGAACAAAAACTCCCACCACCACAGTCCCCACAACTCCTGACTCAGGCATTCCACCTCTGAGCACCACCATGGCACGGACAGGGATATCTTTCTGTGTCAGGTCATACTGGCTTGACTGACCTCATGTTGTCCTGTAATTCTGCATTATTTAAGTATGGTTTTTCCCTGCTACAAAATGTAACACAGCATTTTTGTTACTTGATTTACCAATCTGGGTCTGCCAAACTCAAAAGCTCCGTTTACCAAGTAGGCGTTTTTTTCTGCACTTTTAAAAGTGGAACAGTGAACTGATCCAGGCATTGAAAAGAAGTTCCACAGAGGGAATTTCTTAAGACAAGTTGAATGACAGCTGGGGAAGAGGGTCTGCTGGAATCATCTGGGATGAATTCACTGACTGCCACTGCTTCTCAAAGTGACACAGCAAGACAGTCTTGACAGTAGCTAAACATTGAGGGTGGCTCCTTAGCATTGGGACCAAGGAGAGATGGCTGCCCAAATGCTCCACTTCAAGTTTATCCTGTTCACCCTTTCTTTAGGGACCCATCCAGCCAGCTCTCACTCAGATAAAGTATCTTGGCCATGGAGGGTTCAGCTTCCCATCAGCAGAGCAGCTGAATTAGTGCACATTTAAGGAGGTTTCTGTCACTTCTTATGGAGCTTTGAATAAAACCTGCTCTTGCTCCCAATTTTGAAGTCCAGATCATTCAAACTGGGGGATGCACATGCTTCCATCCTACCCAGAGATACTGCTTCCTTAAGAACACAGTCTTAAGGATCTTATATCTTTTCTAAATCAGCCTAATTCATTGTTTCAGTGACCATCACCACCATCTTTACATGCACAATACCCTTTCATACTGAATTCTCAGAGAATTATGCTATCTGAGCATCAACAAGAGACAAAACAATAGTTTGACTGGTGAGGTTACAAGAGCTGTACATTGGGACCTCCCAGCTGAGAGACTGGGACCCTTGGCTGAGTGGCAGTGGTTATTTGAATGTAAAACTATAAAAAGCAAGACAAATTACACTGAACCACTTTGAAGTAGGATGCACAGTACAGCCAGTTGCTCTTCTGCCTGCCCCACATCCCCAAAGAAATACAGTAAGTCAAACCATATGAAAAATCCAGCTCTGAGATTAATGGTGCATACAGTCTTCCTGAAGTCCTCAATAAGAAAAGCACAGGCAGCATTGCAACAGATAGCTACTTTTTTTTTAACCCACACAGGACAAAACACTTCTCTTTTGGGAGTGAGATATAGTGTTGCATGAGAAGCAGAGCTGTCTCATGCAAGCATGTGCATATATCATCCAAAATAGTTGAGAACATATACAGTTCAGCTTCTCTCCCAATGGTCCATTTAATTAACAGCAATCATTAATTGCTACAGCAGGCAGAAGTAACCTGACTACAACTTACATCTTGATAGTAAATCATCAGCCAGATTTCCAGAGGCAGAGAGCACTTGGAACTGACCAGAAGTTTGGGTGCTTGGCACTGTGTTATATTTCAGTTTCAGACTTGGCCTTTTCTCCAGGATTTCCTGCCCCAAACCCCCATCAGTCTCTTATTTTGTGGGTCATCAGTTTCTTCTTTTGCTTGAAGCTTCCCCTTGTCATAGTGTGTTATTCTACATCTACAGTTCATTTCTCCCTTCCTGTATCTATTGTAGCAACCCTTACAGCTTCAGTACAGTGTAGCTGCAGCTCTAACCAATGGTTATATATGGTTGTATATGATTGATGCAGGACTTGGGCTTGAGCTAAGTGTTGTCTTTATCTTTAGCCAGACTACCTGGACTAAAGTCACAGGTTGAAGCATGTCTGTTGCAAACACTGACTGAATATGCTGTGAAGAGCCAGCTATTCAGTGCTCTTACTCTAAACACTTCAAACTTTACAGTCTAGCACTGACAAGAATGAGGCCACCCTTGGAGTCAGCAACACAGAATGTAGCTATCATGACCTCTCCACTGTGGTGAAGACACATTTTGAATATTGAACTTTGTCATTAAGCCCTTCTTCCACAGGTCATTCCAGTTCTGGAGAAATAAGATTAGATTGAGGTGGAAGATGTTGATACTTATGGAGCATACAGAGGGTGTTGTAGAAGCCCAGAAGATAAGGGGCCAATGTGCACATCTCAAACATCTGCAGGTGGATGGCTGTGGAGGCAGCCAAGGATTATTGGTAATAATAGGCAAGAATTGTTGGTAATAACCAAGGATTGCTGGTAATAACATGCTGTGATAATGAACAAGATGCAGCTGAAGAAGGGGACCATGCAGAGGTAGGGCAGTGCTTTTCTGGGACAAACATCCCTGTTCTAGTTCCTGGAGAGAAGCACAACACAGCACTGGTACAAGCACAGGAATGAGGCTGAAAAGTGGGCATGGACTGTAGAGGGGAGCAAGACCACCAAAGCCCTCTGATCCATTTCCAGAAAGGTCTAGAAAAAGGGACTGCACAAGATAACTAATTTGCATAAAAAGCAAGAAACTTATCATCAGGGTGGGGAAACCTATCTATAAAAAAGTATCCCCTACCAAGCCTGGGTGGCTTCTGGTCCCTCATTACCTCGTTCAGTTCAAGTGGTACGTATTACACAGAACAGATGAAACATTTCTTCAATCTCAATAGTTAATGCACACTCATAAATGAATGAGAGATGCCTTAATCACTCCAAATCCCATAAGCAAAGAAGTACTCCACTGTACACTGTAAATTCTAATAAAGGAAAATTAAGAATGTAAAATCAAACCATGGGAAAAAATGGAAAATGTAATTTTTTGCCAGCATGTACAACACTTGAGTACCAAATCTGAAGGAGTAAGTGCACCAAGTACACCTTCTTAAAGCTTTTTACTTTTTCTTGTTTCCTCCCAAATGTACAATTCATCAGAGAATGCTCCTGCTTCTCATCTCTTCTCTTTCTCAAAGGCACTCAGGAAAATTATTTTTTCCTAGCAAACAGGAGTCTATAAGAATTGCCAAATCAACTATATAATCTACACCAACTTGTTTTTATTATGGAAGAACAATTCCAGCACTGATATTCTACTATAAGGTATTTAATTAGTAATTTTCAAACCCAGGTCCATGAAGTTTGGCTTCCAGAAGTTCCCAGAAGTGTACTTCAGCACTTAAAAAAACAACACTATTTGCCTAGGAAAAGTATCCTCTGCTTTTGAAGCAAGGACCGGCAAGTAAGTACAGCATTCCCTCTTCCTACCTTGACAAACAGTCTAGCCTCACTACACCCCCATCCCAAATGCACTTCAAAGGGGTTTTTTAGGTTCTGGATTGATTTTTTCACAGCATCACAGATCATGTTCACTTCTCTAGGAAGATACTTCTCTTCACATTCAGGGTTCTTCATAGCCTATCTCTTCCAAATCACATTTAGACTTTCAGCTCTGATCAGCCTATGGCAGACACTGACCCTGCTCCACTTGTTAAACGGTCAAACAAATCTCTTCAGACTCTCCTTTGTGCCTGTCAGCCTCCCCACAAACTCTCTCATAATTGCTGAGATTCCCCCAGTGTTGGGATGGAGAAAGCACCAAGACCATTGCTGTTATGTTGTTCACTATCTTGTCACAGCCACTTTACTTTCTGCCTGCTGTCTGTCCATCTGGGGTCTCTTTTTGCACCTGGAACACAGCTGGTTTTCTGTGCAGCACCTGACAGAAGGGAGCCTTGGGCTTTAGCTAAGCTCTTGATACTGTGGTAACAGGAGAAAGTTAAGAGCAGCAGCAAGAGACACTGCAGAAAAGTTTAACCCAACACTAACCTGTGGGAGCACATACCAGTCCCCTTAGCTGTGCTGACCTTCATCAAACAGAGCTGCAATAAAGCTTCAGAAATCATCACTGTCATTGTCATCATCTCCTCTGCTACTTGGGAAGTGGCTTTTTTACCTTTCTTTTCTTTACTGATAGGATGAGAGCACGCAGTCTTACGATGCACCAGGGGAGGTTTAGGTTGGACGTGAAATTTCGTCACAGAAAGTGTGATCAGACATTGGAATGAATGGCACATGGAGGTGGTGAAGTCACTGTCCCTGGAGGTGTTTAAGAAAAGGCTGGCCATGGAACTTGGTGGCATGGTCTCTTTGACATAGTGGTATTAGGTCATAGGTTGAACTCAGTGATCCCAGAGGTCTTTTCCAACCTAGCTGATTCTGTGATTCTTCCATTGCTGCTAGAAGGAATGGAAAGTCCCTGCTGCTGAAGTTTTTTATGCCGGTCCCTGAGGGCAGGCATGTTTTTTTCTTCTTCTTCAGCATATTTATTATTTCCTCAACCATGTAGGGGCATTGTCAAGCAGACAGAAAGGAAGAGTTGCTCTCACTAGCACATGATAATCTAAAGGCATATGGAGTACCCATCAAGTCAGCATGACAGTGGTGGCCTAATACAGGCCAAGCTTTGGTATGTGCTTTCACAGAGAACCAAAACTCGCAGAGAGACAGGGTATACACAAGTCCTGGGAACAGACTATGTAACTACTCCAACTTCACGCCAAGTTTTAGCCCTGCTAGCTATCTGAAAGCCAGGATAAATCACACCAGCCTATACCACAGCTTCTTGATAACATTGAACAGTTTCTGCTTTCCTCTGTCTGGTCCAGGGCACATGTTGATCAGTCAGATCATGCACATGCAAAAAGCACATGCTCTGATCCCCTTTTGTTTTGCGGCACAGCTGCACTCAAACTGACAGCGTGTCAGTGTTGGCATCACTGGCAGAACAAAGGAGACAAAGGCTGACAGAGGAGAGGGAGACTTTGTCAGGCTCCTGAAGCACCAATGCTAAAAAAATATGTAAATAAAATATTTTAAATAAAAAGCAAACTCTAGGAAAGGATGCACCTGGACCAAGAGTAATTTTTAGAGGAGGAAGCTCTGCCCATATGGTGTGTGTGAAGCAGAGGGCTCACCATTCATAAAGCCCAGCCTTTCCTTACAGTTTTGTTCAAGAGAGCATGGATTTGGTGAACAGAGACAGATCCAGGGGGTTATTTCCTGTGCTACTACGGCCCCAGCAATGCACGAATTGCCTTATCTCTTTGTAAACAAGCTAAACTAGGCTGGGCTAAGTGCACAGGAAAGTACACTAACCACGAGTGGATTTAAGGCTCTTGGCACTAGACATGGCCACTTGGTTTAAGTGGCACGTGTCTTAGTATTAAGTCTCATTCTAAGCAGTTGCAACTGGATGTGGCAGGCACACTATACTCAGCACTAAGTTTAATGCAGCAAATTGTGTGTGCTCCAACACAGTAACACATGAAATCTTGGAGCTAAAAATGCTTATTAGGGAATTAAATCTTTGTTCTTCTCCCCCACCTCCAACTCCAGAGGGACCACAATGGCCTTTGTGTAGCCTCACCTTCAAACATACCCTGATCTACACTTCATTCCAGTACTACCTAACATGCAAGGGGCACTTCAAGAGAGACAAAAGGCTGTGTCTCCATCCCAAACAGCTCACAAACCAAGGACATGCAGAGAGGACTGATGTGCCACTTCAGTTTCTCCCTCTGCTCAGCATCAGAGCCAAAACTTCCTTCTACTCACCCAATTAAAAGAAGTACATTGCCGCGTTTATTTGTTAGTACAGCAAGAGACGTCCTCGGCAGCAGCACTGAAGCTGTGCAAGAGACTTTTGCAAATGCCATTGTTCTTAAACACAGGATTTCATTACATAAAGCCTGCCCACTGAGAGATATGTTGGGAGGAGGGGACAGGGAGGAGGGGGAGGGAGGCTTTAAACAGAAGAGGGAAAGAAACCCTCAGAGATCCAAAATAAATGATTCTTGATTCACAGGGAGGCAGGAAACAGCTCACACCCAAACAGAGACACTCCTCCATGGCAGACAAGCATCCTGATGATTGTTGGCTTTGTTGTTACAACAGGAAACTCCCCCGCCCCGCTCTGCAGCGCAGGATTCTCGGAGGCACCCACCGGCTCCTGCCTTTCGCTGCTCCCTTTCCTGCGATGGAGCTGCTGGAACAACACCCTGCACAGCAGCTCCAAGGAGAAACAGCACCGAGAAAGCAGCATCTCTCAACTCACCCAACAAATAATCTGCCTTTATTCAAAGGGCTGACAGGGAACAAGATAGTACAAAAACATGTTTCCTATGGGCTAGCACAGCAAACAGCATAGCACAAAACTCACGATATGCCACCATATGGCTTCTGCCATATTATTTTTCCTAATCATGTAAAACAACATGTACTGTGGTAACTGCAACAACCACAATGCCAGTACAGCTCGGTGGTTCTGGGATTAAAGTGGTTTCTTACTAATTACTTAGGTATAGCTGCCATTGCATTAAAAAGAAAAAGCAAAGGTGAGGATGGGATAATAGTATTTTTATTTAGTTATTTTTCACCTAGAGTAGGATTAAACTGTTTGAAAGTCAGGAGTCCCAATTGTGCAGAAAAAGTGGGATGTGAAAACGCTGCTTACTTTCAAAACAAAGAATGATGTCAGCAACCTAATAAAAATACCTATTAAAAGGCACGGATTTATACCAAGCCATAACCTGCAGCCACTATTCTGAGCTGAAAGGATGAGGCAGAACCAGAGAGCTCTGTCCTGCTGTGACGAACTGCAGACTTAAATCAGGATCCATACTGGCTTGAAATATGTGATCTGTATTGTCCATTTTCCTCCTCCTCTCTGTGTGCATACAGATGGTCAAAATCGTACAGCTAACCCTGAGCAATGGATAATGAGGTAATAACACCTCCCAGCCTCCAGCCTCTGTGGTTACTTCCAAATTAACATCCAAACTGCATTATCTGATTCACACCACCAGAAAAGAGAGTCTAATTCACCAGTCAGACCAGCCTGTGAGTCAGGAAATGGTTAGAACAGCTAGATTTCTGCACCTATTTTAGCTCTTTAAAGTTGTGTACGGCTACTGTAAACATACACATCAAACCATCTCTGTGTTCCAGCTTCAAGAGAAAGAGCAACAACAAAAAACACTGAAAAAAAAAATTTAAAAATAACCCCCTCCTACCCAGACTTTTCCTGAATACTAATGCTAAAACTATTACAAAATGCTAATTTGGTACCAACAACCTATGATTAAAAAAACAATGAAGCACCTCAAGCACATGAATTAAGGCATCATCTTAAACATGCTCTTCTCATTTTAAGTTAGAAAACCCTTACATATACACACATCTGTGCCTTTTTTTTTCCTCTCAATGATCTCAAAGCTATGTTAAAGATGCAAGTCTTTATGTAAGCTAATCTAATGCACTTTGGGTCTGACTGAAAGCTAAAGACACCACAGTACTTTTGAAGAGAAAGTACTTTTGAAGCCAAAATCTCAGTTAAGATTAATTTCTACCAGCAAACCCCCACTAGAGGCAATTCTCATGGATTACTGGGATGCCTATTGAGTTACACAAGTACCATTACCTGACATCCAGTACTTGGTAGAGAACATCACTACACACACTTATGGTCCTTAATGTACTTAGGCAGTCAGTGGCAAGGATGCACTTTGGCAACACTTCTGAGACAAGGACCTCAAAGTTTTAGTAACACTAATTCGTCTTTACAGTTTTGTTTCTTCTCTAGTTTAAGGTATAGGAAAGGCTGATTTCCTTCTCTGTGTTGCAGGGTTCACCAAGAGCAAACCTTGAAATAGAAACCTTAGTGCTCAATTTCTTTTCATGTGCTCTAGCCATCCAACACTACTCCCTCAATATTGTATCACACTTTTTTTACTCTGATCTTGCATTTGTGCATCATGTTTAAACTATCCAGTGTCTTTCATCAATTGAGTGAAAAAGTGAGCAAACCCCCCCCCAGATCCTTGCAAATGTACTGGCCATGAAAGACAAGGAAGAACATATTGCTCAGCCAGGGCCAAATGTTAAACTGCAGGACCTCCCTTTCCCACCCCATGCTTCACTTCTGTCTAGAATACTGAAATGTTTAAAACCGGGGCAAAGACTTAACCTTGGTCAAAAGTTGGAAAAAAACATGGCAAAACCCCCCAGATACAAAAAAAAGAATTAAGAAACTCTTCCACTCCCACCCAGATAAAAACTTTCCTTTATAAAATGTGTCTCTACCAGATCTTGGTTTTAATTTTGCTAATTCATTATAAATAAATCCCTACATCAATAATATCCTTGATAGATTCATAATTCAGTATTTGATTCTGTTTAAATTCTCTGTAGGGACCTTTGGTGGAAAATAAAAGCTCCTCCTACTATCAATAAAAACATTTGTCTCATCTGAAAACAGAGGTACATCAGACCAAAATGTGAAATGCTGGGTTCTGGAGTGCAGAGAAGCTGGATGTTAGGCCAGAAAGCACCAACCCAGGAAGTTAACAAATAATTTTATATCTTTATTTTTTTCTATTTAAAAATTGTAGGCACATCAGATTGATCATACTTTTCAACTGATAACATATTTCCATAGCTCTGCTGATGTTTCACAATTCACAATTCCATCCAATTAACAATTGCAGGCTCGTTGCTGATCACTAGGCTTATGCTAAAAAAATAAAAAAAAGCCTGTTCTTAATTACACTTTGTTCTTAATGTCTTTCTGTTTGTTAGTTGCACCTTTTGCAAGATCACAACGGAAAGAGGTAAGCAAATCTCCCACAGGATCTGCTAGAACTAAACAAAGTAGTATTTCCACTTCAGATTGGAGTAAACTACCAAAACCCACTAAATTCCTGTAGACAAAGTACTGCACTAAACAAATACTTGACATTTGACAAGAAAAAAAGTTAATTTTTTCCACCAAAAATTTCATTTTTCTCTTTGCAAAGATTTTGCCTCCATTAGAGAGGAAAGATGGTTCCATAGCTGCCACAAGGCAGTGAGACTTGGCAAAATGACACAGATTAATTTTAGTGTCAGGAACTACTGTAAATCTGAGCAGTTTGAAAGGTGCCGTCAGCTGGAAAGGGGAGGGGATGATAGTCAGAACCTATTTGGAACTTCATGGAATATAGACCTCAAACCCATGAGAGATAACTGCTCTGGGAAAGAAATGACTTCACAGCAAGTCTGATGAACATTTTCTATAAGACATCTCGACTTTAAGATGCTATTTCACAGTTTAAAGGTTTTTTTTAACATCTCTACATCTGGTTAACTTTCTATTAGCAACCCCAATATACAGTAGTGAATCATCATCTTTTCCTCAGTTATTATTGAGGCTGTTCCTATTATTGAGGGTCTGTTCCAGCTGTCAGCTAGAAGAATTTGCCTTTCTTCCCATTTTTTTTTCCATCTCAGCCTAACACCATCATCATTTTGACTTTGAGAAAGCAGCAAAAACATAATAAAGACGTATATTTGTATATATTTTCCCCCTTTAAAAGTGATTTTGCTCATATGAAGGCATAAACACTCCAAAGAACCATACCCGAGCCATCCACAGCTTTCACAAAAAGCTGCTTTTAAAGCTGTCTAGCTCTCTTCCACCTGATCCTATAAACACTGCTGGCAATTTTTCCCCCATGCCTCTAACATATTTTCACTTAGCACCAGTTTGATGTATAAGATCTGACAGCCAGGCAGTTATAGGCCACCTGCATCACTGTCGCCATGACAACAGTGAAAGACAATCCATGATCCCATGCCCTGGTCACACGTTTCAATACAGCTTATCTGTCCAAAGCCACTGAGTCTAATGGAAGAGAGTAATTACAATCTTCTACTCATTGTCAAAATTCTCACCATGTAATGCTCTTCAAAATTATTTTATTCCTCTCACATGGCTGCTTTGGGGAAAAAAAATATAGAAGAAAAGAAAAACAAAACCCAAAAGAAACCTTAAGTGTGTTTGGAAGAGAGAGGAAGAAAAGCAAGGCTGTGCCCGATACAAAAATGCAGCAGTGTGAGCAAACTGGCTCTTGCAGAGTTAAAGGACTAATCAGAAGCAAGGGAATGTACCAACCACTAAGAGGGATAAATGAAAATTTCTCTTCTATTCGTAGAGCATCACTTAAGATCCTTTTGGCTTCTCACTGAAGGTGAAGAGAGGATATTAGCTGCTCTCTTTTCCCCTCCCCTTCCTGGGAAACTTCTTCCTATCAAAATGAACAAGCACCATGCTGCATTGTGAGGCGGCAGCAGCCTCACCGAGCAGCATGGCTCTTCAGATGATCATGTCACTCTAAAGAGATAGGGAACCCTGAGACAGCAGATCAGCAGCTCCTCCTCTCCATTTCACCCTCTTTAGCAGACTATCCCTTCGCGGCTCATTTCAGCTTCAGAATTGTATCCTTTCTGATCACCACTCCTAAAGGATCATTGCATTCCCTCCATCCCTGGCAGAAAAATGCCAAAATGTTACTCCTTTGTCTGTGTCCACAGCCATAATTAGAATGGACTGAGCTCTTCACCCCAGCACAGGAGATCGGGGGAAATGAGACTCAGTTTGCACCTTTAAAGCAGGGACATGACTTGCCTGCCTTACAGTGCACTGAGAGGATAAAACCACTGCAGAGCAGAGTACAACAACGACAAAGACCAGCGAGCAGCACCTACTTGGAATGGCAAATGTTGGACAGCCAGTGCCCTGGACCATCATCCTGCAGTAGATACAAATACAACACCTTCTGGCACAGAGTTTAGTGCTGGAGGATCAGGTCACAGCCATAATCAATGAGAGAAGGATCGCTTGCTGCTTCATACTCCCTGTCCCAACCCTTTTCTCCTCCAAGCACCTCCATGCAAATCAGTCAGCGCGCTCCAGCTTATTAGGCATGTAATAAATACATCTTGAATTAGTCAAATGTGATAAATCAGGAACAGACAGACAAAAAGATACAGTAATTTATTAGAATGTTTCATCTACCCATGTCCAAACCACACTAGTAAATAAAAATGTCAGATGACTGCCCATTTTAGAGAAATATTTTTAGTTGGATGCTTTAGGCCACGGCGTTGGCACCAGGAACTGAATGCTTCATTCACAGCACATTACTTGCATTTGCCATCCACGGTTACCGTGGGTCAGCTGACACACAGTAACCTGACTGTATGCTTGGGCCCCTGAGCCCTGACTCTCAACTCCCAAACCACAAGGTAAATAAAAAGTCAGTCTTTTTTGGTCTGTACTTACAGGAACACAAACAGGTCTGAGGACCCTCAGTCCCGATGTAGCTCAAGCACACATTTGAAATACCTTCAGCATTCATGACAGAATTACTTTAAAGAGAAGCAACGCTGTGATTTAATGAGCATCTTTTAACACGTTAGCCAAATAAAATGCTCCAACCAACGAAGGTAAAAGCATTTCTAAGTTTCTGTAGAGTTGCACCTCCCTCCCAAAGCCCGGCACAAATGTAGTGCCTGCACACATGATGCTGCCCACCACAGAAACACAGATGCTGCTGTGGCTGAGCACCAGGGATGGCAAAGACTGCCCAAGGGGGCTGCAGGAGAGCCTTCAGAGGGGCAGCAGGCATGGCCTGGCATGGGCTCTGCCTACACAGCAGATCCCCTAGAGCATGAGTCGTGAAATCTCTACTGATGACAAGTAGGCAAAGCCTTGCTTTCACCTGGCGTTTTAAAGACAGAGGGCAGATTTTTCAGCTGGAGCACATCAGGCACCCCAGCAGATCCGTGTGGATTTGCACCAGCCGAGCATCTGGTCCAGGGCTCCCCTGCGCTGAGTGCCCCCAACCCCTTCCTTCCTTCTGGCACTGGTTCAGCACCATCGCAAAGGGAAGGGTGCCACCTACAGCACTGCACACAGCGCTTCCTCCAGCACCATGGCTTGCCTTGGACGTCTCCCAGTGAAGAATTAATCAGGGCCAGCCACCTTAAATGGAAGCTTGGCGATTCTTCCATGACTGAGGTAGACAACGTCCTCAAACTGGGTGTTTATTTTAAGAGTGCAGAGGTAGTGTCTCTCAAATAGATTCCTTGCCTTTATTTCCATGGTGTCTTACTGTTGCAGTGTATTTCCTCTTCTATTATACCTGCATCTCACTACTATCGAAACTACTGCACTATCTTAAAAAAAAATAAAACAGAAGTTATCTTAGAGCATCAAACATGCTTTGCTTTAGAACTTCTTCAAAGAAGATTTGGTCCCTGCTCCTCACACTTACGTCCTTAATTCCTTTTTCTCTCCTTTCCACAGAAAAGATCAATTCAAGTAACATATTTTCAATCTGCTATGAGCCACATCTTTTGGAGTTCCTCTGTGTGCAATATCCAGCCTCTGGAAAGGTATTAAGAATGAGGTGCCCCTTCCTGGTTTTAGTCTTACTAAACCACTGTTAATTCCTACAGGAGATGCATAACCAATAGGTAGAGTCTGAAAACCAATTCTCACTTTTATGGAAGCATGCTTGCTCTATTCGTCAATGCTAATCTGAGATAAATGTCCCTGTGCAGAATACATGACACACACACTGTCCAGAAGGAAGACAAAGAAGCTGAATTAGCCTGACAGAATACACCTGCCACTGTTGATGAAACAGTTAGTAAATGAATAGGTATCCATAGCCCCTGCACTAAAAGCCTAATCCTGTAAACCAGAATAACTGTTTAGCTAAATATGAGGATTAGGTTCTCCTCTTTTCTTCATGCTCTGGTTTTTATTATGCAAGAATCTTTCTAATTATTACAAATTTGCGAGCTCTGGTCACAGTGTTAAGACTCTACAAAGCCAGGAAACAGGAAATATCAGAATTAATAACCATTCTATTCATAACTGCTGAGTGTTCTCCGTGCTTGGGGTGCCTTCAGGAATGACACCAGTGAGCCAAAGGCCACAACAGCATGCTTCACTGAAGCTTGATGTGGTCAGAAAGCATCTTGTCTACCAAAGGAAAAGAAAAACACCAGTGAAATCCACTGCCAACACGACAGTGAGTGCTTCTCCATGCCCTGTGCCTGGGGACAGGCTAGGAAGCAGTCGCACAGGACAGCCACAGACCACCACCACATAGGATCTGTGTCAGCACTGTGTACAACTAGTCTAGAGTAAAAAAAAAAAAAATCACACAGGAAACAAGCCAGAGAAATGTCAAAAGTCTACCTTTGCACTAATCCAGCCATTTTTGGTGCTCTGTGTCCCTGGTGCAGTTCAGCTACCAGAGGAATAGCAGCTGGGAAGCTCCTTCACCAGTTTCCATTCTGTGTAGTGATGCATCTTTTGCTCCCCAAGCCTCACTCACATCGACAGTTGCTGCAAGGGCCTCACTTCTTATCCCCAGGGTCATGGGGAGCAGGACAGAAGGACACACTGCTTTGGCTGGGATCTTGTGCATGCACAGGAGCACTGAAGAATTAACACTGTGGCTTACTGGCAGTGAGCCAGCTGGAAGGGGCCAGATGGAGAAGCAAGCCTGGTAGCCAGACAGCAGAACCCCAGTGCAGGAACATGAAGGGAAAAAAACAAATGTCCAACATCAGGACTCTGTTGTTCTGCCCCTCTCACACTGTTTGGAGGCATTTGGTCTGTTAATATTCTAATTCCTGTGGCTAAGAGCCATCAAAGACTTTGAACTTCCACGGAAACCACTATGACCCAATGAGTCTTCGGCATTCAGAAGGGCAAAAGCCTACCACTGAAAGTGACATGGGCCAGAAAATCTTACATACAGTCTCATCTATCTGAATTTATATATATTTATATACAATATTTATGTTCATTTATAGCTATTTATATATAATTAAAGAATACTGGAAGACAAAACACTATGAGAATGGCAGACAGCAAGAAGGGAAAAAAAAAACCAACAAAAAATGAAACAACAAACAGAAACATGAATCACACCTAAAAGTGAGGCAAAGCACCAAACACGAAGAACAGTGACCAAAGAGACCTGTGTACCTCTGCATCCCATGGCTCCACATCCATCATGCATCTCCTCCACAAATACAGGTGTCTTCAGCAGCTGGCAGCATGCTGAAGAGAAGAGGTGTAATACTCGATACCTGCTTTGCCAGCTGAGGTGCTTTTGGACAGAGAGACCAGATATGGATGTATCTGAACATTTAGTACTTGCACACAGTGACTGCTTCTACACTGATGAGTCACCACATTCACAAATGGCAAATCATATGTTCAACTGGACATTCATGTTCAACTGGGCATGTCATGTCAGACACCTCTGGCTTTATTGTCACTACAGGTGTTGGTATCTAGCTGCATTTTTGTTCTGGTATTTGTTTATTTATCCTCTCAGACTTAATTTATTCAGATTTAATTTTCATACAGATGCAGCAGACACAGGATCCTGAGCTCAAGAAAAGATATCCTATGTTTAAAGTCTTATCCTGCAGGTTCTTTGACTTTCACAATGTCTCCTGAAGACCAAGGATGGTGAAGGCTTGCCAACTGGAGCAACATGAAGAATGTAACTAATCCCATCAACACTTTGCTAGTTTATTTCACAACAAGAAAGTGCTTTTCACAGCACTGACCTCCTGCTGGAACCAAGAAGCTCAGCTGCTTCAATGAGAACTGTTGTAATTGTAGTTGACTAGTAGATACTGACTCTCAGGACTGAAATACCCTTTCACTACTTCTAAAATGTGTAAGAAGGATGGTTTTGCTAATAGCAAGGCGGGGAGAAAGTATATTCATCAAACCACTTGTACAGAGTCTGGTAAGCATCCAACCCATGTAAATTTGAATCAGTGTTCAGTCTTTCTCAGGAACAAACACAAGAAATCCCCTTTCCCTTCTTGAAAGACAAACTCTGCCACAAACAATTCCGTCCCTAGAATTATTTCCCTATCTCCCTACTGCAGACAGAGACTAACCCTAACGAATACGTGCAGCAGAGAAGGATTAAAAAAAACCACACATTTACTTTTCTAAGATACAACAATTAACAGATTTTCCAGGTGAAAACAGAAAATATGCCACAGCCAAAAATTCCCAGCAGTGACCATTCCCCTATGTCAACAAGTAAACTAATATTAGTTGTAAAGAAAGCCACAAATCACAGTCAACGGCGTCTCCTGAGTGAAGCCTGACTAAAGGGAAACACCTACAACATGAACCTGGATGCCTTTGCTAATGAGTAATGAGAGGTATTAAATTACAGCCTGCCACAGGCACTTCCCCAGAAAAAGCCCAGCTTTTAGGGAAGGTGGAGGATTATGCAACAAGCAGCTAACTATGGAGAAACCAACAGAACCCTCTCCCTAACTCAGTAATACTCCAAATTCAGCCTTAAACGCACTGTATTTTTATTCTTACTTAGTGAGCAACAATTTGTAAAACTATGACCATACTTAATGAACAGTTAGACACTATTGACATCAGAGCCATTACCACTGTCTTCTCTTCTCATAATAGATTACCCTCTTATAGTGAGTTTTCATATTTCTCATTAACATTTATTATGTTAAACCCTATGCCTGCCTACAGGTGTGAGCACTGAATCTAATCTCTGTCTGGAATACACTGTAGCTATCCATGCAGTCTGTTCCAGGCCCTTGCAGTCCTCACACCAGATTATATGGTTGTATTTATTTATCTAGAAATAAAAAAGTTACATTGAACTGAGGTTTCCAACTTCAGGAAAACTGTTTTCTAGCAAATATTGCAATAATATCTCACGAAGAGGGAGGTTGGGGGGGAGGGTGGTGGCTTCATTGCTATTTCTCAGTTACAGCAATTAAGAAAAAATAATTAATATTAGAGTATAGATTATTTGCTCCAGCATAACTGAGGGCCTGGGGGAACCTGGTCTGAATTTCACAGAAAGCTAAAATCTTTGAACCAATTGTGAACAGCAATCGGATTTGGGCTGAGCATTCCAGACATCATTAAATACAGAAATAAACTCTGCAGGTATTTATTGATTAACAACTGTGATGCATGGCAGATCATTTCTACTCTTGTGCTACTTCATTAGGTATCCATTTTTTTATTCCTACAAAAAAACCAATGATGACTCATTTTTCAAGACCTCATAATGTACAGAACTTTAGTGCCAAGTATGTCTGCAAAGACATGGCCTAGATGTATCAGTCTACTTTCTAACACAAATGTAACTGGGAAAAGAAGATCAAGCCACATAAATGTTTCTACATTAATCTGATCCATGTCATAGTTTTCCCCTTTTTCACACAGTCCAATTTTTGGAATTCTATTTTCAGTCTACCAGAATTTGATCTTTTTCCATGATCGGAAAGGAAAGGTTGGTCATAGCTGAGATTTGCTAATGTTTTCCTAATCACAGAATCTGTGAGGGAAGAAAAGTATGCAAATATATTTTATTACTCTGCACTGAATATCTAACTCCAATGAACAAAAGACAAGAGAGTTCTCTCTTACATGTGTACCTACAAATTAAAAAAAGATCATGATATTCAAGCACTTTCCAGCTAAGTAGCTTCCAGTACTGTCCACTGGGCTACAGTTGACAAACTATACTTAAATTATTCCCAAGATATAAAGGTTGTCCTTTTCTACAGAAAGCAACATTCACCGGATCTGCTGGAAGATCTTTATGGACTTCTGTACTGGCAATAGTATAAATTATATTTTCAGTAGGTAAACATAGACATACATTAGTGTTTTTGGCAAAACTGCACATCGTGTTATATATTATTACTATATATATATTATTACAATCTTTAAATTAGCTGTTAATTTCAATCACTTACATTAAAGACGACCTCAACATTTGTTTCTTGGCTTTGGGTATCTCCATGTGCTGTGATGAAGGAAACTTACTAATCAAAAACACAGCAAACCAACCATTCACCCTGAATATTGCATTGCAGATGTGCAAGTACTTCCCAAACCTCTCCACTGCCTCCTTGTTCCAGGAATTACCAGGAAAGGTTAAAACCTCATAAATTTCCCTTCACTTTCTACCACAGCAAGATCTGTACAATCAGAAGTTCTTTGTTTTAATCCCCACATAAACCCATTTCCTCAAGGAATATTACTATCAAGCAGCCTCCTATTTCCCACCCATCTTCTTCTAAGGATAAAGAGCTATCACAATCAGGTCTCCAGCAAATCCAACACAGACTTAAAACTCTCTGGTGATGGAAACATGTCCCAGTCTGCACTGATTTTATTGCAATCTATACACTAAATACTGCTGAGAAGGAGAGTAGATAAAAAGCTGTATTCCAACAAGCCAGGCTAACTGATGCTTTACAGCAGCTGAACAACATAGCCTAGACACTTGAACTCACCTCCACTGGTACTTCAAACTTTCTTGATTACTTTTGATTCTTTGCCCTTGAAGAACAGGAAAACAAGCCATTTAACAGTCTAGGCACTGAAACTAAGACTCCAGAGACGATACCAGCATTTCACAGCCCTCAAGCCCACCTCCTAATTAACTGCAAATATCATGGTATGAAATCTGGTGCCTTACTCCTGAATTTAAACACAAATATTTCTTTTGTCACAGTATCTGCTCACTAGTTATTCAACAGGGAGAGAGGGTGTGCTTTTCAAAATCCTCCACTGAAGCAACTTTACACTTTTAACACCTACTAAAATAACAGACCCCCAGTTTACATTTCCCCAAAACTTCTATGTTTTACTTACACATTTTGTCCTTCATTGTTTTTCATACCCAAAATGACAAATTATTCAGAAATGCCAGTTGGTGAGTTAAAAAATCTTCCCATTATTATGTATCATAAGCCACAATTAACTTAATGAAAGTAATCAATTTACCCTAGGGAGGAGAGCAGTGCATTTACAGGGTCTGCTTACTCTGAAGACCACAACACACACCTTCACCACCTGGCAGCTGAGCACAGACAAAACCCATTTGATCTGGATACTGGGAGTGGAAAAAGGACCTTTTTCTCCTACAATTTCAAGGAGAAGGGACAGAAAGGAATGGAGTTTGATGTACTTAGTTAAAAAACAAAGAAAAAAAATCTCACTGAATTTTAGCCCAGTAAAAAACAAACAGAACTGAAAATGGTAAAAACATAAAAGAAACTAAATGTAAATGAACAAGTTTCATCATTATACAAAATATTTACTGGTCATGAATATCTATGGAAGTTACATATTTGTGCTGCATTATCATCTAAATTACACTGTTAAACTACTCAACCCCTTCCTTATTCCAATACAAGATAAGTGTTAAAAAGCACACACAAAGGAAGATGTTTGAGCTGATGAGCACAGCAAAGGAAGTGCAGATAGGTATCAGACAAACTGTGTAAGTGACTTAAAACAGGAGGATGGAACAAATGTAGTGCTAAATAGTAAAGGGTCTCAGGTCCCAGCCTGTTCCCTCTTCATTTCAAGGCAGAATGACTGATACAAGTAAAAGTGATGAAAACTCCTGAATTTAAACAGGATTTAAATGATCAAGAAGAAAACCCTGATATGAAGAAATCAGATTGGGAGCATTTTTGATTTTTCTAAGGAAGGGTCAATTCTAATTGGGTGGTACCTATTAAAATGTGTTACTTGGCAACTCCATATGCCCTTTGCACAAATACACAAACTACTCAGCATTAATACAGCAAAATACCAGGTTTTAATTACTTTTAAAAATACCTTTGGTGCACCTGTGATGTAAGAATAAAAGTTTATCAAACTGAGTTTTCTCTGTATTTAAAAATATTTAAGGTTTGTAGATATTTTGACTTTCACCCTGCGGGAAGCAGAAATCTCCCCTGGCTGTCTTCACACTCAATTTTCAGCCTTAAATGAACTAATTGAATTAAGCAAACTGATGTAGACACCATGTCAGTGTCAGCACAGAAGGCTTCTATTGTCTGTTTAGAATTTTAGGACCCCCTTTTTCCAGAAAGCTTCCTAAATGTCAACCTTTGCTGGTTCAATTTCCTTGAAAGCTTCAGTATAAAAATGGTGCTCTGATGGTCTTTTTTTTTTTTTAATATTTGGATTATTTTAACAGGTGACAGCAAGTTTCGGCATAAGCTATCCTATCTCCACATCTGATTTGTGTTTTGAAAATTAATTTCAAGTTTACTAATAAAGCTCATAAATCTGAATTATTAAGAACTGGGTAAAATTCTGTGTTTCAGGTGAATGTTTTTACCCCCTCACATTTGGTGGGGAGTGTGTGTGTATGTGTTAAAAAATGAAAAAAAAAAAAAATATATAAAACCACACTCCAAACAAGGGCCTGAGCAGAGAAATGGAAATGAACATCTCTGACAAATGACTCATGAAAGAATAACTGCAGCTGACATATGAAAAAAAATAATCATCCTCATCCATCAGTTTAATCTGGTCAATTTTGAATTATCTTTTTGGAACACAGACTGCAAGTAACCAGAGGAACAACAGCATAAGGGTGGATGGGGTTTTGAGCAGCCTGGCCTAGTGGAAGGTTTCCCTGTCAATGGCACAGGGGATGGAAGTAGATGATCTTCAAGGTTCCTTCCAAACCATTCTACAGCCACCACAAAAATTGGGAGAGGAAAACTGCTTTACGGACCTGAGGAAAAGGAGCATTAGGATAAAATATTCTGAATCTCTAGATCTTGTTTCACGATTTCCTGTCTTACTATTCTAATTCCTTTTAAGCAGGAGATTTACATGAACATCCAGACAGAAATTGCACACGAGGGGCAGTGATGCTGCTATTAGTGTTTCTTCACTATGACAGGGACTATGCTATGGGAAATGGGAAAGAAACCTTTCAGACTGCTCTGTAGTGATCAACAGATATGGCTTAATTTTAGGCTCCCTGTATCCCTCTTCAGTTTGCAAAGAACAGCATCACTCACATTGGCAGGAAATAAAGGTGGCAGATTTTTCCTTTACCTACTCTAATCTATTTTAATAAGTATGAGAGCAGTTCTTCAGAGAAAGACACCAAGTAATTGCTACTATTAACAGCATAATCCACCTTGGGTTTCTTCCTTCTGCCTTACTGAATTCTTCACTCGCCGCCCCTCTCAACTTTCTGGGGTAGGAGCTGAGTGAACAGGGCATAGTATGGGGTGGTCAGTAATACATCCATATAAAAGTGCTCAAAGGCTACAGTGAATCTGAGAGGCTTTTTCACACACCACGCCAAAACAGGAAAAACTAAAGCAGAAATACTATGTTTATTTTAAAGTTATTGTCAAATCTTTCTCCCTCTGCACAGAGTGAGAGAGGCTGCACAAAGCCCACTGGAAGAAACAACTACAGAAAATTATTAAATGAAAAAATAAATAAAAAAATCAGAATGTGAAGTGGAATATGAAAGGAACACTTTTTTTTTATAGCATCTTTTTTAAAGCATTTGCTTCTCCACCACAAAACCATTCACGAAACCATTGAGTTTTCACCCAACAGTTGAATTTTAGCCCCAGAAGGAAGCACTAGTACTTTGGCCATTGCTTTGATCTAATAAATTACATTTTAACACCTGGAGCAGATCTCAGTTGGATGGTCACCAACAGCACATGTAATTTTGCAAAATGATAATTTAAGAAAAAAGATGTTTCAACAATTAACCCCCAGTCAAAAGAGTTATACGTTACCAATCATCTTAGAAATGCTCTACAGACACACACAAAAGCGAGGCAATTCAAATTAAACCCATCACACTCTTAGCACAAGGGTAGAATTGGAAGATGCCTAGGGCTGAGCACCTGCAGGCTTTGTGGGGCCATTTGGAGCTCCACCCTACACACCTCCTGTGGGACGGAGCCTCTGTTCTCCCATGCACCGCACTGGGCAGCAGCTTGACTCCCTTTGCCATGGTTCCCCTCACACAGCTGCATCAGTGGCATGGACTGGGCATGAAGGGAACAAGTCCAGGCTAAAAATCAAGCAGATCCACCCACTGGCCATCAGAACAAGCACTTCCATGGCTGTGAACATGGGACTCTGCACCAGAATGACCTCTTGGCTATTTGTCATTTCCTACAGCTTTAAGGAAGTTCCTACCCTTTCTCTTGTCCAACTCAATTTCCAGCAGTGAGTAGAGATTAAATAAATATCCAAACTATAGAACAAAAAGGAGCAATACAAAAGCTTCCTTCAAATTCCAATTACTTGCCTTAACCTAAGCCCCACCTCTTGTGCTGCTGGCCAGCACATGACACGAGGAATAACAGAGTACACGTCTCCTCCCTCCTAAGCCTCCTGGTAACCCAGCACAGCCTGGACAGCTGGCTATTTTTGTGTCCAGGATAGCGTGTGAGCTCAGAGCTCATTACCAAGGGTTTCCCCCTGCACATGGGAGCAATGCCAAGGATTTTTTTTCTTTTTGAATTGTGCAAATGGGCTCCAGATATCGCACAATTAAAATCTCTCACAAAGTGTAAGATGTTACAAGTAAATTTATATACTTTGCTTAACTTCTATTTTAAGAATAGACTTTTATTTTACTTAGTTCTTTAAGGTACCCAGTGCACTTGTCTATGTGAATGTATTAAACTAGCAAGTGCTTTTAATATTAAATATGGAAGAAACCAGCTTTTTGATGCTCTTGTTTGTCCTCCAGAAAAAAAACCCCAACCCTGAAATCACACAAGTGAATGGATCAACCTGCAGCTCCAGGGGGATTCTACCTCTCCACAATATCTTGCTCTAGATGGATCAGCAAACCAGGGTGCTCAGATAGATCCAACAGGATGACAGGGAACAAGAAGCCAGCAGTATGGCCTTATTCCTTCTTGCCTCATGCTGCTGGTGGCATGAAGAGGCAGAGGAATGCCCTTTTCCCAGTGCTTCTTCATTTGCTCAGCTAACACAGACAAGTGTTACTACTGCAAAAACACAGAGCTAGCATCACCCTGAGAGCAGGCACTGGAATGAAAATGCCTGCTACTTTTGCCCATCAAGGTCTCCGAGCTGTGTGGAATTAGCCCTTCCAAGTCTATGGCTATTTGCTACTAAAATTCAAGATGCACATTTTTTTAGTTGCCCTGAAGAAAACCTGCAGCCTTCATTACTGTGTGGGTCAGAATACATTTCTCCTGACACCACACCAAATGAAAATAGCTTCATACACCACCGCTGGCAAAGATATTGGCACTTCTCCATTCCCACATATTCTGCTCAATGAGATGTGTAGATTACAATCCAATTTTCACAAAAACAACGGTCTACACTTCACAGAAGTTTGACCTAGGAAGAATAAAACCAACAAAAAACACATTTTAAATCTGGTCTAGTTCTGAAACTCCGTCTCTTGTATATGACTGAGCCATTATTGAGATAAATCCATATGCCAGTAACGGAGCGCAAGGAATTGAAGCAGCCAGTAAAATCTTGCTGCAGCAACAGAGAGAGTTTTTTGTGGGTTTTTACCCACACACACACACACTTCCCTTGGAGGAATTAAACTAACTTAGCAGTGCCAGGATGAAAGGCCTTTGCAGAAAAATGGTTTTGGAGGAAATGAAGACTTTTTCCAATCACATAATTTTCTTGAAGTGTCAGAGTCCTCCAATTCTTCAAACTTCCACCTTACAAACGGAAATTAAAAGTATGGTCCCAGTTGTCAAAACACACATTCACCATAAATAAATCCATTACTCACTGCAAGGTTCTCTCTATATGAATTATACTGTCTTATGAGCAATTTCGGCACGAGGCTACTGAACTGCAAAGAGTAGTGTGTGGCTCTCCCCCAATATTTAAAGAACTAATGCAACATCCTCTGCTACAAAGAATGAAAGTCTTAGAGCAATGTGACATATTTGTTATTATAGAGAACTTGTGAAAGCACATTTTCTTAATAAAAACTGAACCATCAGTGGACATCATCTGTGCTGAGCAAAACCAATCATACAGCTACTGCACTTAAATATACACACATATATGAAATGCAGTACAGGTTTACTGTGAGGAATTAGAAATGCAATATTTATGTGCTTTTATGTCAATTATTCACACATAACAGTCACAAACACTGAGAATTATGAAATTTCTGTCTCTTCCCCTTGAAGGACTGACACAGGCCCTTCCTGCTGTAAAAAGAAATAATAAAACCCCAAAAAGTCTGTTTTGTACTCAAACACTTTATCTTCTTCCTTTCAGTTAGAGCCCAGCCAACACACACAAACCATCATTTGAATCTAGTATCTCTTAAATTTGCAAAAATTTGTGGCTCTTCAGGTCTGTATTAGTTTTTAACAGCTTACAACTCGTGGATCCTTAGTTTTCAGGGATGAGGGGGCGTGGTGGCCGTGGGGTGTTTCCAGCTGAGATACAGAGAACTTCCAGAAAGTTCCCATACACAAATTGTTTTTCTTAACTGTGAGAAATGACAGTTTTGGATTTCTAAATTCAAGAGTTTAGAAATAAAACCTGTGTATAGAGAGTATTGGAAAACAGGACCAGGAGTGCTGACAGGAAAAAAGAAGTTATGGATAAAATCATCTCTATAAATGGCTCAAATGGAAGCAATAAATTGGGGATTTCTGAAGTTTCCCTACCCCCATGCAGTTTCCCAAAACTCAGTTTATTATAAGAATTAGCACGGTTCTTTATGCAAGTATTAGGTTCTGCCTGTCATCAGTAACTTTCCAAGATACACCCCTAAATTTGCTCTTAATATTACCAGTAAGGTTCATCTTCTGCCTCCATAGGTATCTTTCACTTTGTTTCTTTTTTACATGTTCGGTGTCAAAGATGAACCCTATGAAGTTAAATGAGCCTTTAATACCTCATTATACAATCTCTTCACACCATAACAAAGAATAAGAGATTGATGTGTATTGATACTTACAGAATAACAAAAGTAACAGAAGCAACACAAAAACACAGCTGTGAATAACAAAAGAGGAAAATAAGCACACTATTACTTAATATTACCAAACTACGTGAAACCTTCCATTCAGTGCTACAGTCCTAGAAGAAAGCCTCTCTCAGGGTGCAGCCTATATATTAGGTGTGAAACTGTTTGGATTTTCCTGTGCTTTTGCAACACTAATTGCCCATATCAGTCTTTGTCTTTACCTCAAAGCCAAACTTCTTGTGACAAAGGCAAGTCAAATTACCTGAGTGCAGATACTTCTTGGACAGTTAAAACATTGTGTTGAAAATATATAGTCACCTATATATGCCCTTCTGCCACTCCCCTCAAAACAAAGAGGGCAACTCTGTGACAAAGACCCTTACTGAGATTTCAGTATTATGAATGATTACCAACTGAGGAGCCCTGTCATCTCAGTGTTATGACTGAAACATAAAATATTGCAAGTCAAACTCAGCTCTGTCAACTTCACAAAACATTTAAGGCTGCAAAAGGCAGACTTTTGGAACATACAAACCCTACTACAAAGCACTCTGAAGAGTTGTTAAGACATTCTTATGGAAAAACTAAGGGTTTTTTGAGACAGTAATGGCCCAAGTAGGTTTGATGAAACCCTGCATTAATATTCAAGCTCACCTGTTCAAGGGGATGCAAATCACCCCAACAATCTAAAGCACCAACTACCCTCTTCACACACTAAGGCACAGGTAGGATTGCTTGGACAACAAGAGGACATAACTATGGCTTATTGCACTATCAAACCCGACTGTTTGACCTCAAGGACAGAAGCTTATTCCCTCCCTTCCCAAACCATGAGACACTACCATCCAAGGGAAAGGAATCCTCTCAGAGCTCTTTAGTAACACACAGCCTGCAGTGCACTCCTCAGCATTTTTCTCTGTATCCATGAGAAAACAGGAACACAGCCAGCCATTAAACCACTGTGCCTAAACCACCTAAAATATTTTCTACTTGTTCCACTGGTTTGAGAAATATGCATTGTCTTCTACCTGCCACAGCAACCACTTGTAAACCGATTTGTATTAGCAATGAAGGTACACGTAAAGGGGAAAACAATATTGAAATGTAACTTGTTTTAGCAAAACAAAGCTAATCCATCAGAAGAAAAAAAACCCATGTCACTTACTCAACCAACTTTAGAAATGTGTAAATAGGATTTGGACATAAAGGACTTAAAATACACACATGTCCATCACTAATGTGGACAATGGCCAAGGGTTTTCACATGAACTGTTGCAGTCTGTTGATGATTTCCAAGGAATATTCAACAGGTAAATAAGAAAAGCAAGTCTACTATCCAGAGGCTTACATTTGCTGAATGATTTCCATATATATTCATTATCTGTGTCGCTAGCAAGTGTTTACAATTCCTCAAATCTGAATAAAACGAAGGTCATCACTTAGCTTAACAACAATGCAGAAAATCAGCAAGCAGAACACACTATAATGCTTTGATGGACAAAAGATCTGGAAACCAAAGCTCTAAACCAACTCATTTGCCTGATATTTGCAGCTAACCATGAGCATGGCCCTGTTAAACACCGCAGGACAGCAAAAGCTGAGTTCATTGCAGGTACCTGTGCTCTCACTGACTAGCTCCAGGCAGCACTTCACAAAGCCCAAATACACAACTAGAGTAAAGTTCTACTTTCTAGCCTGATTCAACAAATCCAACACCCTCTTATGTAGTTCTGTCCTTCCATTACGGCCAATGTCTGCTTTGCTCCACCCTGTCTACCCCAGTCTGGGTTCCATCCACCTCCTGACCCACACTTTCTTCCTGTCCTCTCATCTGCTTCCTCAGGTCTCTGCATTCCTGATGCAGCACCCTCTTGTTTCCCCTTCCAAACCACAAAACCAGCCAACCAAGAAACTTCCAAGAACAGCAAAAAAAACAACTCATCCCACAGCCCCCACACCCCCAACCAATTGGCAAAAGGCAAGAAAAATATTCTACCCAAACTGAATTCTTGCAAAAAAATCTGTCAATGTGTATTGTAAAATTAATATATATATAGTTAAAAAAAAATCTGTTTGCTATCACATCAACAGAAGTTTTATACAACTTGTAGGTATTTAGTTTCCTCCCTTCACAACAGGACAGACATTTGATCCTCAGGTTAAATACTAAATCCTAAAACATGTAAGAACCATATATCTGTAAACAAAAAGCATTTCTAAATGATATGAAATATATTATGAATCTCTTTATGCTATGCTTCTTACAGAGCCCTTTGTAAGACTCAATCATTGTTTTTCACTTATAGGCCTCAGTTACCTTCCTATATTTCAAGTGTCCAAGTTTATAGATTAAGAGCTCAGAAAAACTTCTCGTACCCTACTTTAAAAACCCCAAAAGCCATATTGTAAAACTGGAGGTAAAGTATGAAGTGAAGTACTTTGGTTAGAATTTGTTACATATTCTACTGTTATTTAAGACAACCAGTACAATTTGCTCCTGGACATTTATGGACAAGCTAGCCAGTCCAAATATCTTCTGATAAACTCGTTATGTGACTTTATAACATATATCCACCATGTGTTCACTATATGCAAGAAATAAGTCACAGATTTGGGAAGTAAATAATTTTTAAACCAGAAATGTCTCCTCCACTAGTGAAACCTAACATAACAGTATTAGCAATATTGGTATTTCATTGGTAATGCAGTTAGTTCTTTATCTACTTGTTTTGCTAACAGCTTGGATTCGAACAAGTGAGCTAATTCTGAAATGTAACACCTGAGAAAGAAGAAAAACACACAGACACAAAAAATCCCTCTGCCCCCTCAAGAAAACTCCCAAGCAAAACAACCCACTGAACCTCCCCATCACTAGCATATTTTAAAAATAATTAAATCACCTATGCTAATCAGCATTCAAAGTGCAATTTAATGAAAAATCAATTCAGGAAATTATAACTTACATCATCTTTATTAATTCTTATATTACAAAGCAAAGATGGCAGAAGCTGCTCCATCCATGATTTTTTCCCCCTGGATTATTTGAAAAACAATTATCATATTGCCCAGACATGGATTCAGATAGAAGGAAAACAAAACTACGTGTGAGTGTCTGTCTTGGGCAAAGCCCCTCATTTGAGTGTTACCTCAAGTCCCATGTGCAAGTCAAGGCATCACAAACCATGAATGCTGATGACTATTTACAGGGCCTTTCATAATTATTTAACCTAGTTTATTGTTCTACGTGGAATTAAAATGCGCGTAAACACACTGAGTAGCCTGGAAAAAAAAAATGCAATTACCATACTGTAAAGATAAAGCAAAATCACATTTTTCCTTATCACAAAAGACATAAAGAAAATTTATCAATTTACAGAAGAAAACTAACAAAGAAAAGAAATTACCTATTTTTGCTTTCCTCAGAGGAAGAACAGCGGTCACCTACCTGACGCAAGTCTATACTGTGGCCAGTACAATGGATTATACTGGGGTGAAAAGACATTCTTCTCAGCATTCTTTACACTTTGGATCATCACCTCACCCTTAAGAGTAACGATATCAGTACTCTCAAAGACACTTCCAATGGTGCTCTGTGTCATGTTTCATAAATAACCTGGGCATTTCATTCCCAAATTCACTAGGGCAATTCACCACAACTAGCAGGCTTTCAACTGGCACCTGAGCAGAGAAGCACCAAGGGCAAGGGCAGGGGCACAGGGGAGGGCAGAACTTATTTTACAGCTTTGCTGACATAGAACAATTTAGCTGGAAAAGACCCTTAAGGTCACTGAGTCCAACTGTTGACCCAGCCCTGCCAAGCCCACCACTAAACCATGTCCCCAAGAGCCACATCTACACATCTTTTAAATACCTCAAGGAACTGCGACTCCAACACTTCCCTGAGCCAATGCCTGATCACTCCTTCAGCAAAGAGACTCTTCCTAATATCCAGAACTGGTTTGTCCACAGAAATGGACAGCTGTATCTACACATATAAAACTGCTGTCTTTGCAGAATGGTAAAGGACAGTACTTGCAAAATTACAGGGGATATTTTGAATTGTTTAAAGCAAACTAGGGGACTTCCATCTCCCCTTTCCTCTAGTCCCTGTTGGCCAGTACCACACCATGTCTCTTCACCTTACACCAATAAATAAATGCTTTTTTTCTCCTAGACAGCTAATTTTCCTCCTAGCTTAGCACCACGGACAGACTCACCAACAGGAACGTAGGTACAGGACTAGCACAGAGACCACCTTTTTAATGGCAGCAAACCCTTAACTTGCCTCAGCTGTCTCATCTAATTAATCCTAAGGGGGTAACATGTGAGGAGACCATAAAGGGGTTAACTGGGTAGGTTTTACAGAGACAACAATGGTTTCAGAACCTGCATGATAAAGTTTTTGTATTGTATGCAAAGAGCCATGAAAATGCAGATATTTTGTTGGGATAAACTCAAAAGACAGGTAAACATAACATGCTCTTACCAATGGCTTTAAGTAGCATGAAATTAATAAAAAGAGAATAAGAGACAAATGTGCTATTTCTGGGGCATTTCAAGATACTTTCTATTTTGATTGAAAATTAAAACCACAATATCCCGTGTTTGTTGTATTCAAATACCTATAGGAACTATAAAGAAATACAGTCTATGCCAACTTCTTAGAACTCCTCTCTGGGTGTAACTAGACTGCCATACACTTTACCACAGTGATAGGTGAGGGAGAGTTGAAACTTTCACTGCCACTAGTCAAAATCAATTCTGGTTTTTCTCCATTATCCCTATTCACTGCCAGCATTTTCCACAACAGAAACGTTACTGAGAAGGGAATAAACCTTAGCATGACCACCAAGTTTTTTTGGCTTATTTTGTTGTAAACGGAGGAGAGAAAATAAATGAGGCTTTTTAAATTGCTTTTCATGATGTAGAATGCATATTAAAATGGGTTAGAAGAAATAAGACCCAGCCGAATCCCATGGGGTGAAAAAAATGTAAAGCCAAATTCTCTCAGGTGAATTTTCAAAACTACAGCAGTCCAGCCTTTAAATCTTTCACTCTACAAACTACTGAGCACAAATTAGAAAAAAAGGGACAAAAAAAGAGCATTGCAACCTCAGCTTTTACTGGAATGCAAAAACTGCAAGCTCAGCCCAGAAATGTGCAGTAATAGAAGGATCTACAAATTATTTGGAACCCTTACTTCATATCCAACCATGGATTACATGCCAGAATGCCTCACCCAATTTGGAGCTCAAACAATGTGGCCACCATTCAGTTATAGAAGCTTACGGTCTTGTGCATGAGTCCACTAAAGCCTTCAAAGCTACATTATCTGCCTTGATGACAACTAAAAACATGTATCATGAACAGCAATACTGCTTACCAAAAATATCATTAAAAAATTGGTTATTCAATGTCAGTAGCAGTTTTCCCTATGTAGCCTCAGTTACGCACTGGAATGCAGTCCAGAGAAATCAGAACAACAGCCACCAGCTTCAGAGACAAAAAGGAACAGCAGCAAAGATCACAGCTGAAATGTAACAATCTCTTTAGCAGTCTAAAGGCAACTAGTGCCAGCTAAGGCAGTCATAGTTAAAGTAATTTTTGCAGACACTAGAGAGTCTGAAATATAATATTCCACAAAAACAGAAGCAGTAGGAAATGGAAGAATTTCTCTTTTGGCAAAGTACTGGTCTATTCTCCTTAATGTAAGGAATTATCTTAAATTATTAACAAATTCCCATACTTTTCAGAACTCTTCTAGGATCTCATTTGCCATGGCCACCTCCCTTCCTCCTTCAGTTTAAACACAATGAAGAAGTGACAAAACATCACAGAAGATCAGATATGAGCTCAAGGAAAGAGAAAGAGGAGGAAAATACAGAAAATGGGTGCATATCAGTGGTTCTAAAACTTATTTGATTATTACATCCCCTTTCACCATCAAATCTGATCATAAACCCTTTCACTTTGTCTCTGAGTGCAGTTAAAAAACCCATGTATAAGTACATGTACTGGTTTATACAAACACACCTACATAGGCATATTGCCTTCTTATAGTGACACTGTCCAGGGTCAGAGTAAGGTTAAGGACCAATTCTCTGCTCTTTTCCTAGGTACACAATATCCAAGGACTTTCTGAATTGGCCTGAAATTTTCACAAGCATCATGAAGATGATGCAGAAAAGCTACACCTTCACTGCAGCACTGAACAGCTGTTCCTCTGAATCTGAAGACCAGAGGAAAATGAAGTTGAATTGTTTTATCAAACCTGAAATGCTCCTGTACAGCACTTGGTGAAAGTAATGTGGGGAGGAGACTGACGTGTGAAGAAGGGAGAAGGGCAAGAGGCACAGCCCAGCAGCCCCACCTTCCATCAGTGAAAACACAACTCCACCGAGCCTCAATAGATGAGAGCTGAGAACTTATAAAACACTATAGGGCCCCCATATGGAAACCGCAGAGAAAGTGACAGAAATCAAGAAAAGAAGAAAGAGAAAATCCTTGAGCTCGTGATCGTTCTGTTTATTAGCTTAGCTATTCTGAAAGTCATAAATTCAAGCCTTTTTCCTACTCCGTGGATGCTGTGGTTGTGCAGAACTGACAGCAAGCAAACAGCAATAGATCATCTGTGCTACGAACAGCACTGCAGCATCAGCTTTAGCACCTTCACAAATGTATGGAAAATGCAAAGTTCCTATGGGTGGACACACTTCTCTCTTCTCTCAGGTCAACTAAAGACTGAAGTATTCTTATCTCCTCACCAACGTTAACAGTATGTGGTGACAAACAAAATCAATATGAAAGAGGGAAGTCTTGAAAGAAGGCAATTCAACCCCATCCTGTAAGCACAGAATTTCAGCAGCTGCAGTCATATTAACTACTGCAAGTTTAAAAAGACATTTTCTCTTAATCCCTATGAAACTGGGTTTCAAGTATTCAAAAAGCAAACAGGAGCATGGTGACTTTTGAGCTACAAACATTGTGAAACTAAAGTGTGTGAGGGGGAAGCAAAAGAGCAATCAAAGTTATATGATTTTGTGATTCACCAGCTCAGACAAACTAGGAAAATAAATATTTCAAGCTGTTAAGGCTCCCAAATTCCCAATGAATGTACAAGGATGTTGCTTATCCAAACAGCCTGTGAGATCCCAGTCTGGAAAACTGATTACAGGTTCATAACTTCAGTCAGACATTGTACCTCACATTTCAATTCACAAAACAGCACACTTGAAGGATTCCAGTCAGCAGTTACTAGCTGTCAGACCTGTCCTTAAACCTCTGCTAATCCAAGCACATCTCACATGAATTATACATATGCAACCAAATGTCATATACATGCAAGTGTTTAAGTAAAAATGAACTCTGAATCCTTCGCTACATACAACCTTCCCTGTTTCAGGGCCTGTGCTCAGGAACAGAGAACCATGTACACCAGGTGTAACTTAGCTGAGGTTCAATGTAGGCTACCAGGTGAGCATGTTTGAACTAATAGGTCCCAGATGTTTATCCTGGGATAAGGGTGAAGTTTCACAAGAGGATTAAGATGATGTAAGACTGTGCTGCCCATGGGAGGGACAGTCAAACAAATGATGGATCTGAAAAACCAGTGAAAAACTAAGCCAAAAGAAAAGGAAGAAAAGTGTCTGCCCTTTCTGCCTGCTTGGAGAACCAGCTGACAGGGTGGGTGCAGGAACAAGGGCCACCCTTAGCAAAGGCAGGGAGCAAACCTGGCCCCCAACAAGAGCATGAAAGATGAGACCTCCTCAGTGGTGCAGCTCAGGTTTACACCAGCTGGAGCCACTTGTGAAGCCTTAAGCTTTAGGTCAAGTTACTGTAAATTGAGGTTAATCTAAATGCAACCAATTGCCCTAACACAATCACATGTTAATATTTTTGGCTCTGCATTAGCAGAATGATTTTTGGATGCGTTCCAGCCAAAGTTGTTCTTCCTGAACTGGACACTGCCTAGAACTTCACTGCAGGCCTTACAGTACATGCTATCTGGTCAATCTGAAGCTTAGATTTCACTATAACTGGCTACCCTGTGTCAAAATAAAACTTGCCCTGCTCCAGCTACAGTTCATAACAACCCAGCCCATTATCTTTTAAAGGGACACACTTTCCATCAGAGCACATAAAGGTCATCAGAGGCTAGCTTGAAGTGAAGACTCTCTTCATTCCTTTCAGTTTGCTAAACTGAAACCTATTGTGCTGACTAGCTGCAAAAGGAGGTCAGCACAAAAACTCCTTGTCCTAAAGGACAGTAATCACACAGGAGCATCAAGCATGAGTTGGTATGAAAAGGAGAAGAAAAATGGGAGAGGCTGTGGAGTAAGAAAGACATAGAGATCCACCCTTATAGGAAGAGGAAAATAAAAAGGGTTACACAATGACTCCTTCAATGATGCTTATGAAAGAGAAGGAGCATTGCTGGCCTGGGATTTAATTCTGGTATCATCCCAGTTTTGCATTTACTACTGACTACCCCAGTCTGAGCAAGATCAGACATAGCTTATTAACTAAAGAGATGCTTAATCCTACTTAGTCATCAGGCATGAGTAAGGGCTACAGTATTTGACATCTTGTGGAAAACAAAATATCTAAAAAATCATCTTTATTTTTCATCTTTGCAATGCCAGAGAAACAGACTTCACCTATAGCATAACTGATGAACTCCTAGGCTCCTGTAAAGTGAGTTAAATAACAACATTACATGAGAAAGAACACAAGAAATGTGCGCAGGTTTATGAACATACACACAAGTACCTATTAAATACAGCAGGTGCAAACTTTAAAAAACTCCTCACAAGCCTGACAGCATTCTTCAGCACTCAATTTCATTACTGACATTATCCATGAATCACTAAGACAAATGAGGATGTTACACTTTTCACTCTGGATACCTTTTTTAACAAAAAGGATAAAAAGGAGAGACTGAGGGGGAGGGAGGAACTACTTTTTTGTGCCAGAGTATCTGCCAACAAGGAAGACATATAACCAGATTTCTGTAATCCTGGTTTGATCATTCTGTCCCTACACAGAGAAAGCTGAAAAGAGTGGCCTGCCCATCTCCCTTCCCTCAGGTAGAAGGGCAATGTGATCATTAACTTCCAGGAGGCAGTGCATTAGCCTGGAATGCGTAAACAGCAGTACTGGAAAATACCATATTTTCCAGCCATGTTTTCTGTAACTTTAAACTAATTCTGAATTGGCATAGCATGCCTTGGCAGAGAGACAGAAAAGATGACCTAATAGGTCATTTGACTTCTGTCACTGATTTCTCTGATCTAAATAACATTTTCTGTTTACAGTGTTTAAAACTCCTAAATTTCCTAAAGACGGGTTTTAGGGTTAGAAATGGTCAGTATGACAGTAGCTGTCAGACTCATAATGATGCTAAATTAAAAATAAGTCTTGAAGGGCCTTAAAACAGGAAAGAGTAGCTCCAGCCCCTTCATGCTTCACAAGAAAGCTCAGGTGCAAACACATGTGCACTAGAAGCTAAATGGGGTGACAACACATGTAGTGTTTCATTGGACAAAAAATGCACAGTAAAAACAGCAGTCACAGGGATAAGAAACAGGTGATATAACTTGCAGTATTTATTATATATTTGGCTATTATATACTAAATATACGTTATTTATTTATTCTGTGTTAATGTATGTCTATAAACACACAATCTCTGAACTCCACAAAATAACATGGATGCAGAATCAGAACTCTTGTACTGAAAGAAGGAAACAAGAAAGCAGATTAGCTCACAAAGAACCAAAGAACTGAAATAATGTGTTGATATTTCCTGGAACTAGTCTGAAGATGAGCTGCAGAGTTTTGGATGGACTGCAAATTTTCCCAATACTTCCTTTGAAAATCAGGCTGGTACAGCATTTTAATAATCCAACTCAAAAGTACAGAAAACAACTTTGTTTTTTTTGCCAGTTTGAACTGGGGGGAGGACATTTATAAACAATTTTAACTTTTGTACATGCCCAAATCAATGTATGGGAACAAACTAGTTCTGCAACCCACTGTTCCCCTCAAGCAGAAGAGCCTGAAACAGTTATAAATCCAGATTTTTTAAAATTCAGCAAGGGAAAATTTGGTCTATAACAAAACACAAATTCAGAGTAAATCAGCAATTCATGAAATACAGCCAAGCCCATGCTCCTACACCCCATTTTGAAAAAAAGCCCCCATTGATAACTGCTTGTTAGTTGACATAGAGTCCTAAACAGTGGAAACTGCATAATCCCTTTCATGAACTCAGGGAGTGAGAGTGCAAACTGGGGGGGGTGGTGACAAGGAGCATTGAACAAACTGGATTGCTTGTACTCCATCCAATGAAGAAAATCAGAGCGCATGTCTTCAAATAATGATCTTCTTAAGATGTTTTTTTTTTACCCAGCTTGCTGAAGGGCACTCAGCACGTGTGTCAGCACCAGCTTCTGGGAGGGTTTGTTGGGTGACTGGCTGCCTGGATCCAGCACACATTCCCTTCCCTTCTCAGCATCTCTCAGTTAGGAGAGGAAAGGACGCACATACGCACTGATAATACTTTCCTTGCTGTCCTCATTGCATTTGTTGTCATTTAATCCTGACACCTTCATTTCCAAACAGTAATCTGAGGGAAGAATTTAATAACATTTTTGGTGAAGAGTAAAGCATTTGACTGTTTCAGTTCACAGGTATCACTGTAAATCTCTCAACTAGAATTTCCTAGAGAATAAAGGGAGAAATCCCCAAAGTGTAGTTTTCTGTTTTCTCAAGTGGGGGAGGGGGGTGAAGGAGTTAAATAAAGTTGAACTGTTTTGCTAAATAAAAACTACGATGCACATCATAAGTGAAACTTACCACACTGTTATGATAGCTAAAAATTAACAAGTTTGGAGGTTTTTCTTTTGGTTTTACTATAAAAAGCATAAACATCTCAAAGAAACTATTTTTCAACTGCTTTAAAAGGAGTAATTTCTCAAGTTTAAAATATTACTTTCACGGGCCCATGGATGTTCCCTAATGCTCTTAGACATTAGTCAAAAATCATAATTAACGCTTTACAAGTGAAACAAAGCAGATGATGTTTCTAATTCTTTTGGCAACGCCTCTGTATGGATCTTTTTGTTTAATAAAGTAACAAAATTTATAAGACTAAAAGTATAGTGCACACCGAGTATCTTTAAGTAAGATGAAGTTCAGCTTCCATGAATTTCATGGCAAACTACCCCTTAATCAGGCTACTCTTAGCTCTTCAAGCGTCCCAACCTCAAACAATCTAGTAACAGTGAGAGCTGAAACTGCATTTCCTCCTTTTGTTACTGTGTTTCCACAACTTTCACACCGCAGCTTGGCTTTGTGTCTGTCCCTCATCTTCAAGGGAAGGCCAGCAAATGGGCTGCTTAACTAAAAATCCTGGCTCTAATGCTTCAGCGCCGGGCTTCGGGAAGAAGGGGAAAGGCCAGCCCATCACTAGCTATAGGGTCCACAAGCTGCTCTGGAGCTGGATGGGGACACAGCGCACCACAACGCTGCCCTGGAGAGAAGTCACTCTGAGAACGCCTCCCGAGCCGCCAGCCCCTTTCCTGTATCTTGGGGAAACGAGATGGGATGCGAAAAGGCATTTGAGGACAGTTTGGCTGCCGAAAACAGATAGTCCCAGTTCGTGGGCTTTGGTGAGCGACTCGGCTGCTGCCCCGGCACTAGGTGTACGCCAGGGTAAAGCACCGTGCTCGGGGTGTGTTTAAAACCCTCGGTCCTGTGGCAGGGCGCCAGAAGGAAGAGGAACATGGTTGTGCCTCGCTGGCTAACACCAGGGAAGCAACAAGATGTCAGGGAGGTTGTTCTGCTTCCTGTTTGCGAAGCACACACACAGACACACACACATTCCGCCACCCCCGCCGCTTTGTGCGGCTCCTGCCCGCGCCCCGACCCCGCTCCCGCTCCCTCCCTGTCCCGCTCCCCGCCTCCCGGCCGGCCTCGCCGGGAGATGCGCCGGGATGCCGGGGCAGCGCTCAGCGATGAGCTTTTGTTTGCCGCTGGCGAAGCGATCCCCACCTCCCGTGCTTCCCCCCCCCCCCCCCCCCCGTGGGGGAG
>WBMV01002843.1:422460-486035 GCA_013396655.1 Campylorhamphus procurvoides | reverse complement strand
AGCTTTTGTTTGCCGCGGGCGAAGCGATCCCCACCTCCTGTGCCCCCCCCCCCGCCCGCCTCCGTGAGGAAGCGGGGCTGGGGGCAGGCAAAGCGCCCAGCAGGACAGCGGGAAGGGGGCTGCCCACGGGGCTGCGCGGCGTCCCGCGGGGGAGGAGATGCCCGGCGCTGCGGCCGGGGCTGGGCGGCTCCAGAGACACACAGCGCTCCCTCCTCTCCAGTGAAGGGGGGCAGAGGAAGGGCCGCCGCCGGGCCGGCCGCCTNACTGGCGGCCGCGACCTGCTATAAATAAGGCTCTGCCGGAGCGCGGGGCCCGGCTCCCCCCGCACCTCCTCTTATTATTCATCATTAGCACAGCCTGGGAGTGGGAAACTCCGCTTCCTACTCGCCGCTACGCTCCTACCGGCTCAGCCTCCGCCCCTTCCCCCCCCTCCACATCCCTCCGCCCTCCGCTCCTCGCTAAGCTCCTTAAAACCCAAGGAAACTTTGGGAAGCGATTCAGCTCGCGTGGGGAGCCGGGTTGCTCCACGCCGGGGCAGTGCAGGCGAGAAACCTGCCCAACTTTTCCCCCCGCCGCCAGCCCAGCCTGCGGAGCCACCTTCCGCCTCCCTCCGCGGCGGGACTCAAAAGGCGACCAGCCCCACGCGCGGAAAAGCCGTGGGGAGACACGCAGACACACACACATCCCCAAAACCCTCCCCCGGCTCCGGGCAGCCCGCGGCGCACGCCCGCCCGCCACTGCTCCTCCCCCCTCCCTCCAGGGCAGCTCCACCGTTCCGAAAGGGACGGGGGAAAAAAAAAGTTTGTCCGCTTTCCCCGCCCCAGCCCGTGAGAAGTTGCGAGGCGCTCGGGCAGCCCCCCCTCCTGCCCGTCCCACCAGCGACCCCGCCACCGCCAAAGTTAAACCGAGCCCGTTCCCCTCTGAAAAAGCCGCGGGGGCGACCTCCAGCTTATCCCGGCGAGCGGCGCAGAGCGGACAGCCACCCCTCCGCCCCGCGGCCCGCATCCCCTTACCATGATCAGCGTGTGGTTCCTCTGCTCCGCCGTGGCGGACTCGGCATCTTGCTGCTGCTTGCTCTGGTGCTGCTGCTTGCTGCCGCCGCCGCCGGTGCCCGTCTTCTTGGCCCTCTGCTCCAGGGTCCGCTGGTAGAGGCTCACCGTGTCCCTGCGCTCCAGCTCCAGCTGCTCCGCCTGGGCTTGCTGGTACCTGCTCTCGCAGTTGACATGGTGCCGCCGGCAGCCCTCGATGCGCTGCCTCAGCCGCTCCACCACCGTGCTGTGCTTGGGAATGCCGCCGCTGGTCGCGTTATTGTTACCGGGAGCGGCGGCAGGAGGGCCGTGGGGAGTGCTGGTAACCCCGATACCGGCCCCGCTGAGGCTGCTGTTCAGGTTATTGTTGATGCAGATACTGCTGCCATTCGCGGCGGCAGCGGGGGCTGCAAAATCCCCCATCCTCTTCCCCGTGCACACTATTTTGGAAGAACTTTTTACCCTACACTTCACACACACACAGTCTCCTCTGGGGTCCTGATGGGATACTTTTTAGAGAACCGGGGAGGGGGGGGAAGGGGGCACCATCATGTATCAGGGAAACAGCGATCCCAAGCAAATGTTTCTCTTTCACCCCAGCCAATCCCTCTCGAGAGGCTCCAAAACATTAAGAAGAGAGAGGGAAGGGGGGAGGGAAATAAAGAGAGAAGGTGCTAAAAGGTTATCACCGACAACACAACCAGCAAACACACACACACACACACAAATAAAAAGCACAACAAACTAAGCAGCAGCAATTCGGGTTGGCAAACTCCAGGAGATATCAGACCAGTTCCTTTCCTCCTCTTTCTTTTTTATAATCCATTATTTCAAAACAGATTCCATGAGCTTTCCGGAGATTTTGCCAAAAGCCTTCTCTCCCCATGGATAAGGAGAAACACACGCGCCCCTCCACATGCACACACATACACACACGTTCACACGCACGTTCGCACACACACATCCAAGCAGAGGCACACGCTGGACACACACGGCACACTCACTCGCACTCCCCGGCATCAAAAGACAGGCACAGCCGCTTGCTTATTGTATTTTCCTTCTAGAAAAAAGTTTTGGTGTTTATGCCGCACCGTGTTCGCAAAGTACTTTGGCTGCTCAGTTGCATTTCAACAGGAACCTAAATAGCAAATCCTCGGGCTGGGGGAAGTAAGCACATGAACAATCCGGGCCGAGCTGGNNNNCGGCAGGAAGAGAAAAAAAAAAAAAAAAAAAAAAAAAGGAAAAAAAAAAAAGGGAAAAAAAAAAAAAGTAGAGCTCTGAAGTCTTTGCCAAACGCCGAGCTGATACAGCCTAGCGCTTTGCTCCGCCGTGCTGGCTGCTGCTCCTCCTGCCACCATCACAATGATCAAATGCTCTCCTCCTCCACCTCCTCCTCCTCCATGCGAGCGGAGTGATACCAGGACAGGAGCGCTCAGTAAACACCGCGGCGGCGGCGGCGGCGGCGGCGGCTCCTCCGGGCCGGGAGGCAGACCCGGGGACAAGGTGCAAAACCCGGCACGGACGGCGCCCGCCAGGACCGGGCATGGCGCTCCCGCACCGCTCCCGCACCGCGGCACCTGCCGGCCCCGGGGGCTCCCCGCACCCTGCCCCGGCAGCCCTGCCTCGACAGCCCGGCCCCGGCGGGGATGATGGTGGCGATGGAGGTGATGCCCGGCGGGCGGGCAGTGCCGGAGCCCCGCGCCCGCAGCGGCGTGTGCCGCCTTCGCCTCCCGTGTCAACTGTTGCATAATGAATGGGAGCGGAGCGCGGAGCCCTGCGCCTCCCCGGCACGGGGCTGAACTTTCTATTTTAGACAACACAAGGAAACATGACACGCCGGGGCAGGAGCATTTTTTCCAGGCGAGCGGTGGCTGCCTCCATATAGAGCGGCGGGTGATTAATGGATCAAGAATAACATCCCGGAAACCTAGTTTTAAACCGTTTTGCAGACAAAGCTATTGCACGCACAGTTGTCATTGATCGTTATTTTCTACGGGAGATGCACTTCCATTTTTAATTTTTTTCTGTTGTTTTAATACACCTATATAGAACAGAATTAGCTCAGAGAGACACCCTTGTTCTCTAACATGCAGCTGGAAATAAAGAAAATTGGGAACTCATGCATTAGTCATGAGATCTGATTTAAACCATCTTCATTTCTGCCATTGCAGATTAGCATAGGATACTATTTCTAAGCTACTCACAGTGGTAAAAAGCTGTCTTTGTCTTCTTCGACTGCTCAGCAGTATGAAATTTGGGGTTGGTTTCGTGCCTATTGCCCCAATTCCTGACCATGTTGAGATGGAACATAATAGTGGGCAAATAAAATTAGCAATTAGTACCTTCCCCGCATTTGGACTAGCGAACATGTCTTCCCCCAAGAAAAAAAAACTTTTCTGTAGTATGAGTTTGAGAACCGCAGTGAAGCTACTTATGTTCTTCATCATCATGGATAACTACTTTATTATTAAAAAAAAAAAAGAAGAAGAAAAATTGCAGCTCTGCTCAGAAGCAGAATAGGAGCGCGGGGCAACCGCAAATCCTGCGTCAATTACAGGGATTCGTGCCTCTTTTTTTATTTTTTTTAATTTAATTTTTTTTTTTGGAGCCGGGGGATGTGTTGTAAGCTCTCCAGTAACTACTGAATTGAATAGTTAAGATCGACCGTAAGAACAGAGAGAGGGGGGAAAAAAGGAGGGGGGGGCGCGGGTTTGGGGTTTTATTCGGGTTTTAAAAATTATTATTATTGGTTGATTGATTTTTAATTGAAACGGAAAGTGTCATCAGGCCAGAGAGGGACACGGTTGTGAACTAGGTTTAAGTTCGACCAAGTACTTTTTAGATTCCTCCGCAGTGCCCCCTGCAGCCCGCCAGCTTGTGTGCTGCAGCAGCCTGGCTCCAAAGGATGGGCAGCCCCGCACAGCACTCAAATCCAAAAAAAAGAAATGCTTCTGATACCTACAGGGTCAGAAACACATGTAAAAGCAATGGGTTTCTTACAGACTGCTTTCCAGTGCATTTTACAGAACCTGTCTTCTTTTCTCTGTGACTACTATATTTTTTTCAATCTATATGGACTCACACCTTAACTTTCAGTATACCACTTTGGCAGCTGTCAGCGTGGTAATTTTTAAGTGTATGCTGCGTTGCTATAGAATTCAATTCCAGCCTATTAAAAAAACTAGGAATTTTTCATCTCTCAGTTACTTCCTTAGTTCTGCCATGCTGCACAGCCCGGGGGTGATTAAGTGAAAAAGTTTTGGAGTAACTGGTGCTTAATGCTAGCACTTTTGCAAACAGATCAGTCACCAATTTTTGGTAATAAAACCCCAACCAACCAAGAAAGAAAGAAAAAGCAAGGAAAAAAAAAGAGGAAAAGCAAGAAAAAAAAGAGAGAGAAAAAGCAAGAAACAAAAGAGAGACAAAAGAAAGAAAGAAAGAAAGAAAGAAAGAAAGAAAGAAAGAAAGAAAGAAAGAAAGAAAGAAAGAAAGAAAGAGAGAAAGAGAGAGAGAGAGAGAAAGAAAGACCCCACCAAAACCCCTCCATCTAAATACATTCAAAAACATTTGATTCTGATTAAAAGATATTTTTTAACAAAAAAGGTTTAAACAAAGCTCAGCAAATTGTTATCTATTTTCCCACTCATTTTAGCAACACTGTGTTAATTCTTGCATTATTCTACAGTACAACTTTTCTGACAGGAGATTTTTTTTTTAAAGCCAAGTACTGAGTGGCAATTGTAAAACAGGATAATAGAGATAAAATTTCACAGTTCATTTTTGCATCATTTATTTTAAGGACACTTACATAAACAATTACCAGCTTCTGAAAACCTAAAGTAAAATGAGCTATTTAGAGAACTATTTAAATTCAATTTCTGTGAAGGACAACACTTCTGCTAAGCCTCTGAGTCCGAATAAATGAAAACAGGAAAAAATCCCTCAGATAATAGCCTGGGCAGTGCGAGAAATAGAGAGATCTCAGTTTCATTCTAACTACTGATTATTGTCATTAAAGCAGATGTTCTTCACAGCCTTGACCAAACAACTCTGTTCTGTAGCCAGAAGCACAGACTCACTCACAATCGATGTGTGCACTTACATTTCCGACCATAGACTTAAAAACACTCACCTCTTCTGTAGTAATTTACTTTGCATGCACAAATGTGTATGTTTGCACTATACCCTTTTTTCCCCCCTGTCTGCACATCAGCTTAAAAAAACTATCTTCACAACTGGAATTTGAAAAGAATCAAATATATCAGAATTCTAAATGATGTAAGATGAACTTGCTGATGCCAGCAGTTGAACACTAATGCCTACCGATATCAGCTGACAGGACACTAATTACTAGTTACTGGAGATGATTGCTTGGCAAAGGATCTATTCAGTGAGTTATGATTTTGAAAAATTATAAAGCACAGGCCTGATCTGTGAAAAGATACGCAGTATGAAAATACAGCATACGTTCTCAAGATGATTATCATGACAGAGATCTGTCTAATTAGGAAGAAACTATTTTAATGCTAAGATATGAAAGAGCCCAGCTGGGAGAGGAATTTAGAGGAAGACACAGAAACATGACTGTTAAGCTGACAGCAAGTGCAGCCTAAGCATGTTCCAATGACAGCTTCTAAAAAAAAATTTCATCTCAGCATTTAATCAATAGTGGTTTCAGAACAAGTAGAGCCTTACAGATAATCTAGCTAGTCATATTAGTGGGAGGAGCTCCATAAATACTACAGAAAATGTGCCTTTGCAGAGCAGCATAGCGCTTTCCTTTGGTCAGCTGAGCTAGGAGGTTATGCAGTAGATGGACAACAGGAAAATTATTACCACGAGGCTAAATAGGAATCTTAGTCTATTAGAAACCACACTTTAGGTCCTGGCACTGCCAGTCAGGTTGGAAACTGCAATCATTGTGGTAGCAAGCTTCAAATCATCCTGGTCAACAGATTAACCTTCAGAGTGGCCACCTGGGTAGAAACGTCTCTGAATGGTCCTACTCTAATTAAATGTTTTATGTCTAAATCTATGGATGCCATGGTGTCACAGGCATCTGTTGGAAGGGGAACCTAGAGGCAACCACGCAAGGTGGTCACTGAATAACTATGAAACCCAGCTAACACACTTTTGGGGTCTGCAAGAAGCAGCTTTCTTACATATTGGAAAGGGTTTCAGAAGGTTCTCTTGGACTGAGCAAATCAAATGTGCCTCAGTTACGACAACAATTTAAGTTCATGTTGCCTAATACATCCGTAGTCAAAAAAAGAATAACAATGTCATTTGGAGAGTAGTTAAAGCAAAACCCTACAGTTGAGGGTTGATTGAAAACAAAAACCCTACAAGTTCCAGGAATGAATATATCTGTGAAATCCAGCTACAGCATGGCAAAAATTCTCATGACAGCTGCCGTGGCCACAAACTATGGCTGTCAGAACATCCAGAGCTGTAGGAATTCTTCAAGGGATGAACCAAGTCTGGGGCAAAAGATGTTGCTCTAAATACTTAAGGAAAATATCACAAAGGCTGCAGAGGAACGTAAGAAAAATAAAATAAAGGGAGGAGGTGGAAGCAACAAAGAACATCAGAAAGCAAGTTCAAATTGCAAAGGGTGGAGATTTAAGGCACTGCAGGAAGATAAATACAAACAAAACCAAAAGACCCCCAAAACACACTTTCCAGCTTGTACATTTCAAGCTATAGAGCATGTTGTGAACAACACTGAGAGCTCCAGTTCAGCAGGTATTATAATCCATGTGCAGGACAGGCACATGGATTGAGATACACACACTTCTAAGTACTTTGCTGAACTTGGGATGGAAAAATATTGGGAAGAAATGCAAAATGTGTACTTGTTCTCTCTTTTTCTGATTATAGATAGGTCACAACATGAACATAAAAAAAAAAAAAAGTGAATGCCATAAGCGAGCATTGTTACCCACACACTGTCCTGTCATTTTAATGTTACTGAAACACATCCTAGCTTAGGAAGAATTCAGATAATTAACCCTGATATGCCACAGTATGTCTTTCTGTTAATTTGAACATCTAGTTTTGAAGCTAACAGCTGTAGGAGATATCCATGGAGAGATCTAGCAGAGAGCTTGAAGGGGGAAAGGAAAATCATCACTCAGGCACAGGCCCCATCTCAGCCTTTGATCTGTCACACTGATCTCACCAGAATAACTGGGTTGTAATGGAGGAGGCAGGGGAGTGGGGAGGATAGAAGGAGAAGAAAGGCACGAGGAAAAACCCCAGAGTGATGATTCTGGAGGTTCCTTGCAGCTTCCACCAGAAGTATACATGAAGGAACTTATATTTCTTTAGCCATTCTCACACTGAGTAGCCCAGCCCTTCTCGGTAATGACTGGCCCCATTTTAATTTAGCCTGAATTCACAGAGCTAACAAGAAATCAAACGCCCAACTTTGCTGATGAGAAAGCAGGCAGGGGATTTTTAATTTTTTTTTCTCCATGACAATTCCTGTTTAGATATCAGCCATTTATAAGAATTTAAGAGTGAATATGATCACTTATAGTTCATCTTTCTCCATATGGGAAACTGATGATTATTCTGTGATTCTTGGCATAACCAACCAAGTTCAATATTCAAATGGGAATACTTTTTTAAAATTATGAAATTACTGGGCAACAGAAACAAAGGGTAATTTTCCACAGTGGTGATTTTTTGTAAGATCATATAAATTCAGCCGTCAAGAGAGAGAGAAATACAGTATTTTCCTTGCTGTGCCAATGTGCTGACCAAAACTGCTAGAGTTTACAATCTACACATGTACATGTATATCACACACATTTACAAAGCTTTACTGAAATTACATCACTGACATTGTACTCTTGCAATGAGTTTGAACCCACCAAAATCAAAGCACTTGTGCAATCTTTAGTTGGCTTCCTTGCGCAATCCACAGTATGATGAAGTCTTCAAATACACCCTTACATACTGTTTTTCCACAGGATGTTTGCATCATTCTGTACACAGACTTGTCAGTGCTCACCAATGAGCAGCTGTCTAATATATTTTTTCCTTTTAGTTCCACATATCACCTCATATCTATTTACTAATTCAACCCCTGTTCACGGATGTTCATTTCCTCAGAATGACCACCACTACCTCTCCATGTACCAATAAACTGATTTTCACAATTCATTGCAAGTGAGAAGACAGGGCTCTTACATTAGACTGTTGACACTGAGAACAAAGGAATTAAGCTTAAAAAGTTTTGCTAAAAGGCCACATTTTTGCTGATTTTTTTTTAAAGACTTACACAACTTTGAGCACACTGTGCTTTATAAGAGCAACCCACATCAAACTCAGTTGAATCTGCAGGCACTTAGCATTTCTGCTAGACATATCCCTCTTTTCAAATCAGGTACCTGGAAAATGGGGAATGCAATTAATGATCATCCTCAAGAAGCAGTTTGCATAAACTGAGTAGCATCACTTGAGACAGCTCAAACATTTAATCTCAAATGCATACAGTTCAGTGAATTACAGGCAAAACCAGAAATGAGACCTTACAGAAAAGAAAGAAAACATTACATGCTGGTTTTCAGTAATATTTTAAAAGAAATCCTTTTGTCCCACTTTTTCTGTAGACACATCTTTCAAAGAATCTTTGCTGCAGCAAAGTCAAAACATGCTGGGTTTAGAAGTACTGCTCAAGGAAAGTTTACCTGAAGCCAGAAAATTCTAAAGAGATAAGACATCAGAATAGTATTAAAAAACCCTAAAAGGATACAGAAAAGATCCCTGATCATGCTTGGGCATATTAACCAAAATACAAAACTCAGTAATTACTAGCTACAGTAAAAAACAAGCCTGTGTTCAGGTCATTTCTGGAGTCACTAAAGTTACTGGACAACATTCATCAGAAATTTATGACACCTCCCATCTTAGCTTGTAGCCAACTAATGGTTTACAGCACACAACAGCTGATTAGATTCCAATTAGACAGGAAAAAGAGTCCTTCTCACAGTATGAATAGCAAGACTTTAAACAGATTACTTATGGAGGCCATTGAATCTCCATCACTGAAAGCTTTAGGAACAGGTTAGACAAATTTGCTACTAAGGACTGTAATTGATTTTGCCATGGAACAAAGCGATGGATTAGGTGACTTCTTAAAGTTCCTTCTGGTCCTAAACTTTCATAACATTACACTTATGTAGGGAGCTTGAAAGCTGTAAATGTCTCTAAGCTGTTAACAGCTTCATTTATTTAGTTCTGACTTTGGTGTGCAATGACAAGGTGACATATGAACTCATGTGTCAGTTCAGACCACAGGTCCCTCTCCCACATTAGCCATGGGAGTGGACACTCAGGAAACATCAGAAGAAGGTAAGAACATAGTGCATCCCAGCCTTCAAGCATTTTCAGGTCAGTTTACGTGATTTATCTAATTAGTGGGCTCTACAGCATCTCTTCCAAGGTGTTTTTCAGTTTCTCCTTGCTGCTTTATAAACTCCTTGATCCAGAAAGTCATTCGAGGAGTACCACCACAGGTAGGGTGTCTGAAGAACTGGTTCCTCTCTTCTTCCTATATCCTTTATGCTTGCATTAGAAGAGACAGGGAAAAGTCAGTGCCACTCCACTTTTCTCCAGACTTGTCAGTTCTCCAGACCTCTTCTTACCTTCCCACTATGTTGTGCTTTTCTCCAAGTAGGATTTTGGCTATTCAGTGGATGGAGTACTTTACATGTTGTAATGGAAGTCACCTCTGATCATCCTTGTTATCTCTGAATAATTTAATTTCTGCTATATCCTTTCCTAGATAAATGGACCAGAAGCACAGATTTTTACAGTAGCATATGGCCTTGAACAGTAAGTGTAATGATCCTTTTTTTTTTTTCCACTCTAGTTGCTTCTTAATCATTCCTAGCCATTTTTTTTTCCTTGAAGTAAGTGATATTTTCATGGAACTGTCTTCCATAACCCAAAGGTTTTGTTCCTGAAGACCTTTGGGCCAGCTTAGAAATGATCCAAAATGTGATGAAAGGATTCTTTTTCCCTAAATGTACCCCTCTACAGTTATCTACACTGAACTGCACCAGTTGTTTTTTTGTACAATCAGTCTTTCTGCAAGCTATGAAGTCTCCCTCACCTTTACTACTTTGTATAACCTAGCAAAGCTTGGTCACCTCACTGATAACTTCTCTTCTCCAGGTCATTTAAGAAGACAATGAATAGTATAGGTCCAAATTCCATATGGAATTTTTGCTTGTGTTCTCCCTCCTGTGCAAGAATAGATCATTTTCTTCCATCCAGTGATGGTCTACCTCATGTTCCTGTATTTAGATCATATTCTCATCCATTTCAGAGACTTCCTGCTTATGCCAGTGACATTCTTGTGTTGCTTGGTTTCCCTAAAACGCCTTGATTAAAAGTTGTGTCAGGAGTCTTTTGAAAATCCAACTTGACTGTATCAGTCAGATGATTCTCATTTATATATCGCTGACCCCTTCGAAGAACTCTGAGAGCCTTATTAACTCTCACTGATTAGATAATATTTATTGAGGTAGATGATACTAATTCTTACAATATCTAGTCATTCACCTAGAACAGATGTCAGTTTTAAGTTGCTGGATATCCTTGAAACTTTCTTAATGACTGACATCACATTTGACACCCTCTGATCATCATGTGCTGAGGAATACTGAAGAGCCAGGTTACGTGCTGCTATTTCATTCCTGAGTTCTCTTAGAATTCATGGGTAAATCCTTCAGGTCCTGGAGACTCATCAGCATTCATCTGCCTTTTGTACCATTACCCCTTCCAGATATTTCAATTTCAGAGACATTCTTTGCCAAGTTCCTTGAATACCTAAAAAGGGCTGTGGAAGGACAATTTCCCTGATTTCTTCTGTGTTGGATTTGCATGGCAAAGTTTTGGTGGAAGAGGAGGGCTACAGGGGTGGCTTCTGTGAGAAGGTGCCAGAAGCTTCCCTTATATCCAATGGAATTGGTGCCAGCTGGCTCAGGGAAGGTCCCACAGCTGGCCAAGGCTGAGCTCATCAGCCATGGTGGGAGTGTCTTTGGGGTCACGTATTTAAGAAGGGGAAATAAAACCCCTTCACAACAGCAGCCACAGAGAGGAGTGAAAATAAGTGAGAGAAACAACTCTATGCACCAAAGTCAGTGGAGAAGGAGGGGGAGGTTCCCCTGCAGTCTGTGGTGAGGCATCTCTGTCCCTGCAGCCTATGGAGGTCCATGGGGGAGCCGAGATCCACCTGCAGACCTTGGAGGACCCCATACCAGAGCAGGTGGATGACTGAAGGATGCTGTGACTCCATGAGAAGCCCGTGCTGGAGAAGGCAACTGACAGGACCTGTGGTCCCATGGAGAGAGGAGCCCACCCTATAGCAGGTTTGCTGGCAGGACTTGTGAACCCATGGGGGACACAGGCCAGAGGAGCCTGTTCCTGAAGGACTGCACCCTGTGGAAAGGGGCCCACTGTGGAGCAGTTCACAAAGAACTGCAACTGAAGGACTAATGTTGGAGAAGTTAATGGAGAACTGTCTCCCAGAGAAGGGATCCCATGATGGAGCAGGGGAGGGCTGTGTGTGAGGAGCCCTCCCATGAGAAGAAAGCAGCAGCAGAGACAATGGGTAATAAACTGACCACAAACCCTATCCCCCATTTCCCTGTGCTGCTGGAGAGGGGCAGGAATTCACAAGCTAAATTAAGCCCAGGAAGAAGAAAGGGGTGAGAAGGTGTTTATAAGATTTAGTTTTTATTTCTCATTACCTTACTCTGTTTTCATCAGCACTAACTTAATTTTCCCCCAAGTCAAATCTGCTTTGCTCATGATAGTAATTGGTTTGTGATCTCTCCCTGTCCTTACCCCAGCTCATGAGGAGGGACATAATAGAGTGGCTTTGATGGGCACCTAGTGCTCAGCCAGGGTCATGGAACCCCCTCTTCCACAGTGAACAAAGTATGCAAATGGTTCAGCTTTTCTCCAGTGATTCTGTCCTCCCTGAGAGTTCATTTTATACCCTTGTCATATTCAGACTCAGTGACAATTTTCTTTCTCTCCTGTTAAGTTGGAAGAGGAATATTAAATAATTTTGGATTCTCGCTAGCCAGGTCTCAGACTCATAATAATTGTAATACTATTTCTGTCAGTGTTTATGACACTTTTGATTTTGATGATTTTTTTCATTTAGATAGGTCTTTAGCTTTTAGAAAAACACCTTCTTCTGTAATTCTATTTGCTGTTTGGCCATGATGGCTTAGTTTTACTTTCCCATGCACGCTTGGTAAATCGTGTGCATTGGCAATCCCAACTTCCTTCCGTAGATTCCATACTGCATTTATGGATTTAATTCTCCTGGGTGCCATTCTTTGTCTGCTCTTGGTAGACTTTCTCATTTTTACATCGTTGCCCATGATGAAATGAACACAACAGTGGTGGGCATTTTGACCTCTATTGCTCCACAAAGATAAGGAAACCAAGTGTATTATGTCATTATTAAAGAGCAGTCTTAATGTTCAGCAAGTTAAATTTGCATATATGGATATGGAGATAGATAGATATGTATGTATTTATTATATATAATTGTGCAAATTGTAATATAGGGCAGGTGTGGCTGGTAAACAGACAAGCAATTGTGAACGGACTTCTGGGTTTCCTGAATATAGCCAGAGATAATTGAGGGTTCATTTGTATCTGCTCTCATTTCTGAGTTTGCCTGAAATATACACTGATAATAATTGGCATTTATTGCTTGTGGCTCTCAAACCTTTCTGAGTAGCATTATTCCTCTTTGCAGAGCAATTATAAGCCACAGAACAGTGAAATGGCAAAAGACAGTACCTGTGATTCTTCATTTCATTCTGCTACCTATATTGACATCTCCTTTATTTACTAGGACCCACTAAATTTGTAAACAACTGGGGGCATTTCAAATCGCTTCTTTCAAACTGCTATTAGAATTGTAAATGGGCCCAGATAAGGTGTTTGCATCCTTATTTTCAGTCCCTCCTTTGTCTGCATATAGCAAATATTTATGTTGTATCAATATAACATAGCATGATTTTCATGCAACAGATATTTTAAGGTAACTGGCTAGTGCCTTGAGCATGTTTTGCATTTAATAGCTCAACAAAACATTCTGATTGAATGAGGGGATGCAGACAGAATGCCTTTGTTGTCTGGTCTTTGAGCCACGGTTCATGTGGGACATGTGGAGAAATCCAGCACTACAGACCAAGAAGACTAAATCACCATCTTTGCAGAAGTACATATTCTATAAACAATACCCAATAAAACAGGAAATAGATAACAGCATTTTTAACTTTTCCATGGTATAGCATTGATACCTGTCTGTGTAGCTTTGTTTTTTAGCCAAATACTTTTCCTAGGAGATGTACAGTCATTCCTTTTCCACTTCACCTGTCTGAGTTCCATTATTCCTGGTAATCTAGGCTACTCATCCAGAACTCAACAAAAAAGGTGTCTTGGTTTTGCAAGTCTCACTCAGAGACAGATAACCTGTCAGCATAATAATTTTGCATATTGGTCTATACTGANTTTAACCTCATTTTGCCAGTTTTCTCCAGTTTTGTATAGGAAGTACAGCTATGCATATTGCCAGCTGAAAGCTTAAAAAAAACCCACCAAAACCCTTCTTTGGTGGAGTTTTCTTGGTGTTTAATAGCATACTAGTTCTTCAGTTTGGGTGTCAGTGTCACACCATTCAGCTGATGTACAGATTAGGTACCTTTATGTGCATAAGGGCCTCTTATGATCCACCAATATTCGTCAAGTTGCATATTGTGTTTATGAAACCACCTAACCCTGCAGATAGGAAAAAACAAGAAGAGACCTCAAGATTATAGAGTATCATTCCATAAAGAGCAAAGAGACTGACTTGGCAGAGTTAATTATTATTCAGTTGTCCACATCATTTTGTTACTAAATGAAGAGTTCACTAGAATGTATACTAGCTATAGAGACCTATTTATTTGTACATCATAATTTTATAGTAGTGACACTGAAAAGTTTCCCCATTTTTCTGTTTTATGACTCACAAAGAGAGCTGTCACCTCTCCCACATTCCCTGGTCAAGTAACTACACTAGAATTTCACCTCCAAGATGCAGTAACAATAGGAGTGTGGTACTCTACCAATATTTAAAATTCTCTCACAGTCCTTGCTAATGTACAGATTCTTTGCTGTGCTGAATCAGCATCACTGAAACCAATCTCTTCCCTTAATCAGTGACAGAAAGCAGTGCCTTTGCAAGGGCAGAGCCAACAAAGCACAGGATTAGGGTAGACTTACAGTAGCTGTATCAACTCCTATAAGATCGTTTTAAAATGATCTGAAATCACTAACCTTTCACTTCTGGAACATGAGGTTCAATTCTGCAGTTAGCCATGCATGAAAATGAGTTCAGCAATCTCAGTTTAGCCTCCACAGAATCATTCATGTAATTTCCCATGATTGACAGATTTTGCTGTAGAGAAAGAGTGAATATGAATTAGAAAACAAAAGCGAGGTTTCGTCAGGTTGAAAAATCAAACATCAATAAATCTGAATGTCAGAATCACAAAAAGCAAATTCAGATCTGAAAGGTTGGGCCTTCATGCAAGCCTTGCATGGATAGAATGAAAAATGGAAGGAAGGCAGGATCTACTGTGAGCACAAGGCAGCATTTATCACGGCATCAATGGAGCAGCCACGGAAATGGTTCTGTGAGTAGGATGGTTGCACACCATCAAAACACGTGGAGTTTTCTTACACACCAGATGAGCTCTCAGCACTGCCCACTGGAGGACAGCAGGCAGTTCTGTGTCTCAAACACACCCTGCCCTTTGCAAAGGCCAGCAGCCCTGCATCACCTGTCACCAGTAACTCCACGGTGCTGCTTAGAATCACAAAGTTAACAGTCTGTTTCTGTGACAATGAGGAAGACTGTGAGCTCTCTTTCACAAGGCAACACATCCCAAAAAATAAAGAAATACAAATGAAACCCTAAAAATACACAAGAAAGAGAAAAAAATGAGTAAAGGATAAAAATAAGAGAGGAACAAAGAATGGTAACTCCTCATCTGGCATAATCCTGTTCTAAGTTGCTTTGGGTGATTAACATGAGCCTTCCATACAAAATGAACCAGGTGACAATCACTGAACTACCTCATAAGGACAGTGGACAGTTTTTTGACTTAGGCTATACATAAAACTGCTCTGTGATTAGCTTTCTCTCCTTAAGTATATTTTTTTCTTTGACAAATAATAAACTTTGCACCGTTAGAATTCTTTAAAAGTGACCATACAATGATGCACTGTCATTTCAAGGTTTAAATGGAACTGAGTAAAGAGAGTATCTTTCATCTTGTCACACAAATCAAGGCACATGTCTGATGCAGTTCTTATATGCACTTTCAGGAAGGAATCATAACCTTACATTTGTTTAAAAAACATCTGCCTCAAAAGGATATGGATTCTGACTGGATCCTGTGCATTACTGAGGTGTAAATGCTGTAAAACTCACCTATACCTTTCACTCACTACTCTGGCTAAAAAAAAAAGAGCCAAGGTGAAAAAAGGAGGTAAACACAACGTTAATTGGTTTAACATAAATATAAGCTGCAACTCTTTTTGTAAGATTTGACTGGTTTACCTTAATAAAAAGAGTAACTGACATTAAGAAAGGTAATATCCAAAGCACCCATCACCTCTGCAGCTCTGGAGATTATATTAACACTCCTCAGTTATCCTGTTCTGTGGGGAATCCTCCAAATAAAACTCTAGTAAATCTAACAATCTTTGTTACTCAGCAAGGAAAATGCTTCTGCTTCCATCCAAAACCTTGCAGGAAATCCTCTCAGTTTCACAGCATAATTCTACCTGTTGTAGACCACATTTACTGTAGAACAACCTTCCTCCTTGCACAATGATGGTCTGCATTTAAATCTCTAATAAAGATATTCCAAGCTATGACGTGTTGTAGAAAATTTTTCACTTGTAGAAAATTTTTAACTATTGTTCCCCTTCCTCTTTGGTGTGTCCAGGAGCTCAGAGTTATGCTGGTGTTAGTGCATTTTTTTTTTCTCTCTGGATTGTCTTACAATGTGGTCTGCTTTTGGGAAGAGACAGTGCCACTACCCCCAGAAAGGAAATGGCCTGTCACACTCCTATGATGTAAAATGTAAAAAACTCTTTTAGCCCATCTCTCATTTTGTCAATATTCCTTCCAGAAGTACAATTTTCCAAAAATAAACAACAAACAAACAAAAAGAAAAATAATGGCAGCAAAATCCAATGTATCCATCCTTTGGCTAAGTACACCAGGCACATTACAACTTAATTCACCACAGTCTTATTTAAAAATGGGTGGCTGAAAGGTGCCTTTGGATTTATAAAAAGAAACAGATTGTCTCAGAGGCTGATGCCAAATAACTCATTGCCTGAGTTATCACTCTTCAATCAAAAAGTATATGAAGAAACTACATAAGTTATTTAGACAGCAATCACCATGGAGTTCTGCTGGCCTCTCCTGTCAGTCATGAAACAGCTGAGTTCCCTGACAGTGGTGAGTTATTCCTTCTATCACTGGCAGAACTGCCTAAAGAATCATCAAGGCTACAGGCACAGAAAATATGAGGCCTCTCTTAATTTAGGTGGTAAAAATATAATGTGTTTTATTACTTTGCTTTAATGTTCATAATTTACATTTTGAAAACCCCCACAATGTTAACTATAGTTAGGCAACAATGGGATTACTTTAAACTCAGTATTTAATTCCTTTAAGGGAGCTTTCTTCCAGACCGTGATCTTTGGGATTCCATTCCCACTTCCATCTGCCCCCAGTCTCTCTCATAACTAAAGACATATCTTTCAGCCCTGACAAAGCCAGTGCAAAGTATTGGCTGCTTTATTACAAACTATAATTCACTCACTTTGGAGGTGGATTTTCCTTCTGTAATAATGACTTAGTGTAGGAAGCTGGTAATTTTTTGTTGCACTTTAACATTGCTAGAGAGGTTGCCTACTGTAAGTGAGAGAATAGGTGTTTAGAAATATTGCTCTGCCTGCCCTGATTGCCCTTAAAAATCCTCAGGAAGGTAAAATATATTTGTTCTCTTGTATAATTTTAAATACTTGTTTTAAAAACCTAGCGTGAGCTGAAGAAAAGCAAGGTTTCTGGGCCTGATTTCAACTTGAGCAGAATTCCAGTTAATAATATAGCACACATAAACCCTCTTTTAATAGTCCATAATATTAAACTGAAGACAGAATTGCTAAAGAACTTTGTTAATTTTTCTCCCTATTAAATCAGCATTACAGACTTTCAACAGATATCTTTAACAGACATTGGTATTATAAGAAATATTACATAAAATAAATTCAGACCATTTCCTCAGTATTACTTACTCCCATCATTAAGAGTAGGATTTCTCCTGTAGCCTCAAATTATTACATTAATGCCTAATGCAAAGAAACAATAACTCATCTCCAGACACTATAAACCTCTGTCAGGATCCATACTATTCCTATATTTAAAAAACTGTTACTGCTTCCATTTACAGTAACTCCCTATTTCTACAGGTTTAAAAGCTGGTCTTAAGAATGTGTTCTACTAAAAGTTTCAGTCCATGGCCATTTTATTTATAAATTGGGAAAAAAGTCTATCTGCTTTTTAAGCTCTGGGGTGTCAAAAAAGTTTTGTAGTGTCAGGTATTTTTCTGAGCAATGTATCAGCTAATAAATGTACCTTTGCATTTTGGACTGTCAGGAAAATATTATTAAATATAATAATTTTTTTCATGGCAAAACTCCCACCACAGGTGATGTCTCTGGGTCAAATTGCCTATAATACTGTTTGCCTGAGATAAGTTCCTAAGTCACACTTATGCTCCTGCCATAAAATAAGCTGTGTTGCTCTGATATGAATGTACAGTTCTCTGTCTCCAACAACAAGGCTATTTATTCACCTAAGTAAACACAGATTTATGAGCTACAGAGCTCTATTTCCCCCCATTTATGCAAGTAACACAACAATACATAAATTGCAAGAGTTTTCCTAGGTCTTGACCAAATCTTGTCTTAATGTTGGTATCAGCCTTCTGTCTCTATGGTCTGATTTCCACAGAAACCTAATGCATGATAAGGTGGGAATAGCAACAAGTTTTTGGTCTGGGTAAGTCGGAGACAAGATCTAGGACAATGTTAAGAAACATCTGGAGACATCACCAGCTTTGGAATTAGGATTATCTGGAGTAATTCTATTGAAAGCTGTGAAATTATTATTTTTTTAACATACATAAAAATGCATATATTTAAACTGGGTAGACTTTGGTCCATCAGTCATACATAATACTCACTCTTAGATATCTATTGCATGAGTGAGAGAAAGAAAGAAGCAATAGCATAATAGTTAGACACTAGTTTGGTTAAATCCACCTCCCCATCACAGACTTCTAAATGCTCAATTTATGACTCTTTCTCAACAAGAGACCTGTAAGGCTTTCCAAAGGAAAGCGCATCTGAGAAGCCTGTCCAAAGCTCCCCAGTTCTAATATGCTCTGGTGGTAAGGCAGCCATAGTAACCTTGAGTTGTCTCCCAGAGTCAAGCTAGCTGTATCTGCCTAGATACATGTAGGATCCACATACAGCACAGACATTGTTTGAAAGACCTGCTGCTGTCATTAGACAACTCCTAATTAATCAGACACTTTGTGCTGTAAGATAACTCGTCTGGATGGCCTCAAGAAGTACTTACATCTAGCAGGGTAAAAGTAATAAAAAAATCCCACCAAAACCCTGTGCAAGTCCCTGTTCTACCATACCCCCAAATATAATCTGTCCACCTTTTCTCTATGCACCTTGCCCACTTCATCTGTTAAAAACAGTTGCCTGAAGGGCCCAAAATTTAGAAGGATGCAACCATAGACTAGGGAGTTGATGACTGACTCTGACATCTGAGAATAGCTCTGAGTAAGTTGCTGCTTTTCTATCAAGAGTGGGATCATTTTTTCCCCCTCTAGGTATACACATTTCATAGCAAAATGTTCTGTTGCTATTTAGGATTCACTGGTCACTTCCATTACAAATGTTCTTTTCCTGAAATTTATAACCAGAGCTTTTGTTACAATGTTCAGTGCCAGACAAAATTTGCCTCATTTTGGATTTCATTGCAAAACCGGCACTACAAACCACCTTCAGAGAAATGTTTGCAAATCTTTTGGCAATCTTGAGGCAATGACTAGGTGATGTTAAAAAAATAAATAGCTTAAGGTCAAGAGTCGGCAAAAAGTTTCAAGTTTTGGGTTTGGCTGTTGAAAAATCAAAAAATAAGAAATACTCTGCATTCAAAACAGAATCGGTATTGAGTGGAGGGTTGAATCCAATGATTGAAACCAAAGCAAATGTTTGTGTGAATCCCAGTGAGAATCAAAATAGCTGCATTTTGCACTACTCTAATTATAACTCTATAATTTTAAATGGTCAGACCAAAAATAGTCATTGCAATATGTCATCTCAATGTAAGTTTTTTTTCCCAAAAGATATAAATCAGCCTTTTTTTTTTTTTGGTAGAAAGTAGTAAAATAAATAACAAATAGTTTTCCAGATAGTTTTAGAAGGTTTTTTTGTTTCTCAAGTTTTATTCCTTTGTGGCAAGAGTTCCTGGCATCTGAATATGGTCTTCCCCTCATCTGACTTCATTTAGGATCTCCATCTATCAAGGGACTTTCAGAAATACGTAATGATTTAACAAGGCAGCTAGTTCAAGTGGGGGATAATTAGGCTTTCCCCCTCCCCTTCACCCCGTGCCACTGTTTTTTCCCTCTCCCCCATCTCCATTGTACCCTTAAGAGCAGCGGCTCCGCAGCCAAGCATTGCGCACTCTCCACAGCCAGCAACTTCCTCTGAAGCTGCGGTGTGTAATTACAACCAGCTGCTGAGGGCTGCTGAGAGCAGGGCGAGCAGCACCTTCCTGCCCAGACACTCACCCCAGGATTTGGGAGCCCCCAGGATTTGCAGTGTTGACACACACAAGGAGGTTCCTGCACTCTGGCAGTAAAAGTGAAGAGGGAACAACACTGCGCTTCGCCCTCAGAGATACTAAAAGGACAGGGTGTTTCAGCCTCTCTCCTCCCTCTGTTTCACTTAAATCCACCTGTTTAAAGGGAAGAAAGCCTCCTTCCCTGGCCCCTGCTGCTGCTCTGAGTGACCCACTGCTGTGAAGCTGTGGCCCCTTGCTCTCTCCTTGACTGACGGCCCGCACTGCACACCCCACAGTGGAGTTGTGCATCCCACAGGCACGGCAAATGGAGATTAAGACTCTCTTTGAGTGGGATGTGCTGGCTTCTGTGGGCTTCACCAGCACTGCAGGGCTCTTATCTTTTACAATGCAAAAGCTTTGCTGCCAGTCATCAAAGTTCATGGTAAACCTAAACGGTGTCCCGAGGTGTGCAAGACCTGGGGACAAAAGCAAAGTGGTGAAGTAGCACAGGAGGCCATGTAAGCCATATAGGCACACACAGAGGCAGCTGGAGTGGATGCTTCTTTGTTCTGCCTTTTCAGTTTCCAATAACCTTTTGAAAATTAATTCCTTATTAGTATTCCTTAAGAATAATGCAAATTTTCATTTGTCCACCTTCAAGGATGGACATACAGCTCAAAATTCTAACCTTGACTGTCCCTTGTAAACCCTGAGCAAGAGCAAGCTCAGATGAGTTTCTGATTTTAGGCAATTTGCAGCTCCCAGTGACAGCTATAGGATTTGTTAAAGGAAATTTCTTAGGCTTCTAACTATCAACAAACTTCATAGATCAATAAAAATGTTTAAGCTCACTACATCTAATGTTATAAAACATTAAGAATTGGGCATACAAACTCAGATGGTGTTATCATGTAATTACCACTGTTAGTGCCAGATCCTCCATTTCCAACTGAATCATGGAATAGTTGAGGTTAGGAGATGTCGGTGGCTTACAGGTGTGTTGAGTTTATGCTATCTCCAAGGATAGCACAGGCTCCACAGCCTTTTTGGGCAACCTGTGCCAGTGCTTGGTAATTAGAGACAATCTTTTATTTCTATCTGTACATACTTGAAAAATAATAACCATAATGACAGCATTTTTACAATTTTCCTCCAGAGAAAAGATGCAATTTCAGGCATGTTAACCATTAAAAAGTCACTCTCATAAAAGCCCCTCTTGAGAAAATGAACTTTAGGTGGAAGTGCAGCAAATACTGCAAAAATCCTTATGAACCTACAGCCTGAAGTAGAAGTGGTATAAGACTGTAAAGACACAGGCATGGAGAGCTGTTCTGATCAAGGGATAAAGCATTAGGAAATAACAAGCATGTTAGAAATGTCAATACCAAAGAGTGACTGGAATTACTTAGGATGGTTCAAGGTAGTAAATCTTCAGCAAATGGAATGTACTTAAGAAAGGAGAAATTTAGGTCAAATCTCAGGAAAAGATTTCTAACGGTAAAGTACAGAAAGTTATGGAATATTTGCCTGAAGGAAGAGACATGGCACATCCCTGGAGACTTTTAAAACTACACTGGAAAAAGCACTAAAGTGTTTGGTACACAATAATTCTTCAACAGGAAGGAAAAAGGCCAGATGATATAACTGGGCTTTTCCATCTCTGCTTTCTGTGATTCAGTGGTAATTCCACTGGTCAGTTCTAGTCTAAATACAAAAAATCCACCATCCAACTGTGAGCATCCCCTGTTGAAAGTAAACATTGTAGAACAGCTTACCTCTTCACCCCAACAGAGAAGGCAAATGCTCTTCAGAAATCAAAACAGATCCCAGGTTTTAAGGTACTTTTATTTGAATATGTCTGCATTATGATGAGCAGAAAACACACCAAACATGTGAACAGTCATTGAGTTTGTACTTACAGCAGGGATCAGGTGTGTTCAACCTGGGCACTAGCATTGAAATTTCTAAATTTTGAATGGAAATCATACACATACTGATTAATTGAGGTGGATTCTGTAGGTACTGTTATAATGTTGCTCAGCATGAGGAAGAGTGATAGATCTGAGATTCTGTGAACTTTCAAAGGCAGGCTTACACCTTCTTCACGTATTTTTTTAGGCTGTTGCGGAAGGAATGAAGAAAAGAGAGTGGGATATATTTTACATAGAGTTCTGTGAAAATCTTACTCTTTTCACTTAAAATAATCACTACCTGGTCTTGATCTCAGGTTTGGAAAGAGCTGCAGCTAGCTGCCATTCTGAAATCCACAAAGAGACACACACATGCTGTTCTTCCAAAGCTCCTGTTCTATCACAGGTGATCGGCAAGGATTGGGCCAGCAGTCCCCCAAAACTTCCCTGAAGAGATGAATTACAGAAATGGTACTAAAAGCACACACTGTAGGACTGGATGACCCAAAGCGTGCACAGAATGCATCGGCACTGACATTTCGGTTTGTGTGAGGAATGTGCTTTTGAAAACATTTCTCCTGATTGTTTCATCCTGGCTGGTTCATGCCGTGGGGCAGTCTGAACCTGCATTAGTTTCAAATGAAGCTGAACTGGATNATTTTAGGCAATTTGCAGCTCCCAGTGACTTAGTTATAGAATTTGTTAAAAGAAATTTCTTAGGCTTCTTACTATCAACAAACTTTATAGATCAATAAAAATGTTTAAGCTCACTACATCTAATGTTATAAAACACTAAGAATTGGGCGTGCAAACTCAGATGGTGTTATCATGTAATTACCACTGTTAGTGCCAGATCCTCCATTTCCAACTGAATCATGGAATAGTTGAGGTTAGGAGATACATTGATGGCTCACAGGTGTGTTGAGTTTATACTATCTCCAAGGATGGAGATTCCACAGCCTTTTTGGGCAGCCTGTGCCACTGCTTGGTTATTAGAGACAATCTTTTATTTCTATCTGTACATACTTGAAAAATAATAACCATAATCAGGGCATTTTTACAATTTTCCTCCAGATAANCATCCCATCCCGTCCCATCCCCGCTGCTCCCACAGCGCGGCTCCGCTCCCGCTCCCGGAGCTGCGCTAAGAGCGGCGGTGCTCCCGCTGGAAAGGCTCCCNAATTAGAGACAATCTTTTATTTCTATCTGTACATACTTGAAAAATAATAACCATAATGACAGCATTTTTACAATTTTCCTCCAGAGAAAAGATGCAATTTCAGGCATGTTAACCATTAAAAAGTCACTCTCATAAAAGCCCCTCTCGAGAAAATGAACTTTAGGTGGAAGTGCAACAAATACTGCAAAAATCCTTATGAACCTACAGCCTGAAGTAGAAGTGGTATAAGACTGTAAAGACACAGGCATGGAGAGCTGTTCTGATCAAGGGATAAAGCATTAGGAAATAACAAGCATGTTAGAAATGTCAATACCAAAGAGTGACTGGAATTACTTAGGATGGTTCAAGGTAGTAAATCTTCAGCAAATGGAATGTACTTAAGAAAGGAGAAATTTAGGTCAAATCTCAGGAAAAGATTTCTAACGGTAAAGTACAGAAAGTTATGGAATATTTGCCTGAAGGAAGAGACATGGCACATCCCTGGAGACTTTTAAAACTACACTGGAAAAAGCACTAAAGTGTTTGGTACACAATAATTCTTCAACAGGAAGGAAAAAGGCCAGATGATATAACTGGGCTTTTCCATCTCTGCTTTCTGTGATTCAGTGGTAATTCCACTGGTCAGTTCTAGTCTAAATACAAAAAATCCACCATCCAACTGTGAGCATCCCCTGTTGAAAGTAAACATTGTAGAACAGCTTACCTCTTCACCCCAACAGAGAAGGCAAATGCTCTTCAGAAATCAAAACAGATCCCAGGTTTTAAGGTACTTTTATTTGAATATGTCTGCATTATGATGAGCAGAAAACACACCAAACATGTGAACAGTCATTGAGTTTGTACTTACAGCAGGGATCAGGTGTGTTCAACCTGGGCACTAGCATTGAAATTTCTAAATTTTGAATGGAAATCATACACATACTGATTAATTGAGGTGGATTCTGTAGGTACTGTTATAATGTTGCTCAGCATGAGGAAGAGTGATAGATCTGAGATTCTGTGAACTTTCAAAGGCAGGCTTACACCTTCTTCACGTATTTTTTTAGGCTGTTGCGGAAGGAATGAAGAAAAGAGAGTGGGATATATTTTACATAGAGTTCTGTGAAAATCTTACTCTTTTCACTTAAAATAATCACTACCTGGTCTTGATCTCAGGTTTGGAAAGAGCTGCAGCTAGCTGCCATTCTGAAATCCACAAAGAGACACACACATGCTGTTCTTCCAAAGCTCCTGTTCTATCACAGGTGATCGGCAAGGATTGGGCCAGCAGTCCCCCAAAACTTCCCTGAAGAGATGAATTACAGAAATGGTACTAAAAGCACACACTGTAGGACTGGATGACCCAAAGCGTGCACAGAATGCATCGGCACTGACATTTCGGTTTGTGTGAGGAATGTGCTTTTGAAAACATTTCTCCTGATTGTTTCATCCTGGCTGGTTCATGCCGTGGGGCAGTCTGAACCTGCATTAGTTTCAAATGAAGCTGAACTGGATGATGTGTCCCAGCCACTATCGGACTGCTCCAGACCAGAGCTAGCAGCAAGTAAAGCATCCTGAGAAGCACGAAGCATGGTCATCGGCACCAGCGAGACCCACTGCACGGACCCACTCCCACTGCACGCCACTCCTTCCTAATGCAGCTGTAACCACAGCCCCTCTGACAGCCCCCTCCCCAAAACTGAGCGTCTGACCAACACCGTAGGAAACCAACAGAGAACCCGAAGCGACACCGCGGACACTGAAGCCCGGCTCCTCGGTGGCTTCTTATTGCCACCCCCCTTCCCAAGTCTGGTCCCTTTGGTTATCCCAGCGCCTGCAGGGTCAATCCTGCGGGGCCGGGTGTGCCCCCAGCACGCCATTCCATGCCCGGGAGCAGGAGCGCTGGGGCTCCATCCCATCCCATCCCATCCCATCCCATCCCGTCCCGTCCCGTCCCATCCCATCCCATCCCATCCCGTCCCGTCCCATCCCCGCTGCTCCCACAGCGCGGCTCCGCTCCCGCTCCCGGAGCTGCGCTAAGAGCGGCGGTGCTCCCGCTGGAAAGGCTCCCCTTTGGAAAGGCTCCCCCTGGAAGGGCTCCCCCTGGAAAGGCTCTCCCAGCCCGGCTGCGGGCACCTCGCCGCGGCGCTGACAGAGCCGCCCCGGTGCCTGCCCATCCCGGACTGCCCTTTAACCATCCGGCACGGCGCCTGACCCCGACATCCAGGGAAACGAGCTCTGGGAACACCCGCGGGCAGCCGCAGGAAAGCTGCGGAGTGGATCCATCCTGCCGGAGCGGGGAGCGCTCCCCGCCGCTCTAGGGACGGAGCGCTGCTTCCCAAAGCCGCTTCCAAAAGCAGCTTCCCAAAGCCGCTTCCCAAAGGCCCGTGGAGCTGCAGGGACGCCACCCAGGGGCCGGCGGAGGGAAGAGAGCGGGACACGAAGGAGCAGGAGCGGCTGCACAGAGCCCACCGACACTGGTGGTGGCTCTCATTTGAGTAAAACTTCATCGAAACTTCTTTTTTTAAAAAAGGAGGGGAAATGCAAATGATGACGATAAAATAGATGAATAAAATACAACCTTGAGTATTGTGCTCAGTTGTGGGCCCCTCGGTTCAGGAATGATGTTGAGGTGCTGCAGCGGGTCCAGAGGAGAACAAGGAGGCTGGTGAAGGGACTGGGGCACAAGTGCTGTGGGGAGAGGCTGAGGGAGCTGGGGGTGTTCAGCCTGGAGAAGAGAAGGCTCAGGGCTGACCTCATCACTCTCTACAATTCCCTCAAGGGAGGCTGTAGCCAGGTCTCTTGTCCCAGGCAGCAGCAATAGGACAAGAGGGCACGGGCTTAAGCTCTGCCAGGGGAGGTTTAGGTTGGGTATTAGGAGGAAATTCTTTACAGAGAAAGTATTCAGGCATTGGAATGGCCTGCCCTGAGAGGTGGTGGATTCACTGTCCCTGGAGGTTTTTAAACTGAGACTGGATGTGGCAATTTGTGCCACAATCTAGTAATCACAGTGGTGTTGGATCAAGGGTTGGCTTTGATGATCTGAAGGTCTCTTCCAACCCAACTGATTCCATGATTCTACGATCTGCTTTTCACCCACCAGATGCTACAGGTTATCTTTTCCCCTCTTTTTGTTTTTCTTTTTCTTTTTCTTTTTTTTTCTTTTTTTTTTTTTTGCAGCCACTCACGCTCAGGATCCCAGTAAAACAGGAGACAAACACAGAATGCCACCAAAGGTGAGTGACCCTGACACTGACAGCACTTGTCACACAGAAGGTGATCAAAACTCCTTACAGGGACTTGTGCAAGAAAGAAGGGACAGGGCTGTGCTTAGTACAGGTATCAACACCAAGGAGAATGTTCTGCTTTGAGAGCAAGTAAACTAGATCAAATATTTCACCACCTTCAGGTTCTGATCAACATTCTGTAATGACCTTCCAGTCAACATGGTGTAGGCAAAAGAAAACTTACATTTGAAGAATTTATAGAAGTAGCTCCTTTGTGGCCACCTCTGCAGTAATAATGCTTGGATGGTCTCTGGTTTATGTTCCCATTACCTCTATATATCCAGTCTAGAAAAGCGGAGACAGCCAGATTCTAAAACAGCAAACCAGATACCCTGTGAGTTCCTCCCCACTGATGAGGAGGCACAATGCAAAAATAAGATGGGGAGAGCCCCTGCTCACAGCTATGACAACTGCAAGGTGGGCAAGCTGGGGCTTGAGTGGTAGGGTAGCCTTTCTGCAGAAGAACAGGCCTCCAATACAGGACAAGCAGTATGGATCAACAGTGTCACTCTGGGGAGGGAAAAAGCAAACATTGTATTTGGTTTGAAACACAAAATTGCTCTGTGAGACAGGTGAAGTAATCCTTCTGCTTTATGTAGTATTATGAAGGCATCAGCCATATGATTAGGGGGTTAGAAAACATGACCTACAATGAAAGATCAAAAGAAGTGCAATTGTTTCACCTCCAGATGGGAAGACTGAGGGGGAGTATGGTCACAGTTTTCAAAGGAAAGGAGTAATTTGTTCTCTATGCCCGTTGTGCACAAGAAGTAATAGATTTAAATTGCAGCAAACTTTTTTAGTGATAAGCACAGGGAGACATTGAAATATATTGCCTGGAGAAGCTGTGGTGTATTTGTCACTAGAGAACAACTTAAACATATTTCAAAACTGATATAAACAGAGCAGAACTCTTAATGGGGATGAAGTTTACAACTGCTAGAGATCCTTTCCATTTTTTTTTATTCAGACACAACTAGAATTCAAAAAACCATTCCATTATTTTAACTAGCTTACTGAAAGAATTGAGAAAATCACAAGTATTTCTGTATCTCAGCTCCCTATCAATGAAACAGAGACTAATGCACAATTTATGAGGACACTGCAAGTCTGTAATGCGTTATTGCAACCTTGTGGATGCTGGGAAAGGAGGTGATATACAAATGTAAAACATCTCCATTTCTACTACTTTTCATACAGATGTCTTTTATTGTGTAAATTTCACCAGAAGAAATTTCTAATTCAGAAACAGTGATCCTTTCTGCTCACTTAGGCACGTTGGAACACCTACTGGAAAAACCTTCCTCCTCAAAACAATTAGTGAACACGCACAGACAACACTTACAGTGAATGTTTAGATGACCTGTCCAACTAAAGAACAGCTGAAGTACCTCACTGTTACTTCCCTTCCAAAATGCAACAATAGGAGAAGATTCATAAGAACTTTAAAACATTCTTTGTCACTAAAAAGGCTTATATTTAAAGAAAAACAATTCAGGTGAATATGGTATGCTGTATGGTCCAGAGAGATAACTGCAGTTCAGATCCACTAAAAACATTGATCCCCAATTAAAACATTTTTATAAGACTAATTTGGACAGTTCTTTCTAATCATCTTCTTACAAACACTTCCTTTTTGCAGACTTTCTGCAACGATATCCATCTTTTTGCACCATAGCCCAGCATTTTCATGTCCAGTTCTGACATACATTTTCCCTGAGCACAGGTATAAATATATCAATTACTAAAGTGACTGGAATTATTAATAAATACCTTCTTCCTCATGTGTGCATCTACATTTAAATGTTTAAGAACACAATCCTGGAAAAGTAATTTGAAAAATAATTTCCTTTTAGCATTCCAGCTGCTGAGATGATTAAGTCAGTAACACTTTGTAAATTCTCCAGCTCTCTAGAGACCTCTTACATTCGGTATTATTTGCAGAAGTGCAAAATACTTAATTCCTTTCTATCTTAAGTCAAAACTCACTGCAATCAACTCACCTTAAAAAAATTACTATTACAAAGACATCATATCAAAATTACTGCTAAATTCCACTGCTTTTTTTTTTTTTTTTTTACTGTATTGCTTTTAAACTGATTACTTCTCATTTATTAAAACTCTAGATGTGGCCCTGAGGGACATGGTTTAGTAGTGGACTTGGCAGTGCTGGGTAAACAGCTGGCCTGGATGATCTTACAGCTCTTTCCCAACCAGAATGATACTGCGATTCTATGAAGACAAGTATAACAAAGTACATTTCAAAGCATATTTAAAATATATTCATAACTATAGTTCTACACAGGAGTTGTATTACTTTGCTTTATACTGGGATATTTAAAAATGGAGAGAAAAGTCTGGCAAAGATGTGATCACCAATCAAATGCTTATACCACACAGGAAGTCAAAGGAAGCCAGACACTGAAACCTCACTTGTGCTTATCAAAAGCTGCCTCTGCAAGATGTATTATATGTAGTTTTGCTATGAAAATAACCCATCAAATCACAATAATGAGCAGAAATTGAGAAGAGGGAGGTGATCGAATATGTTACTGGTGGGGCTGTGCAGTAGTTATTATTATACATTATTTTCAACCTTTGCTTTCTGCAACTGATTTCAAGTGGAAGGAGTGTCACCACCATCTCTCTTCTGTACCTGGGTAGATGGTTCAACCTTCCTCAAAACCTTTCAGTGGGAAAATTTGTGAGAGTCAGTTCTCAGTTAAGTAATACTGTTTCTAGAATCAGCCACAGAGAGGTTGGGAGTAAGGCAAGAACCACTGAAGTTTTGAAAAAGGACCTTGTTTGGGGATAGAGTCGACTAACTGTTTACTATTTACTAAATATTCACCATTCTCAAAGCTGAAAATTATTCCAAAGCAATGGATTGTTTTATTTGTCAGCTACACATACTAGGGCAATGAGAACCTCCCTGAAAAAGTTCTTAATCTGCATTAAATTGAAGAGCTGTCAGTAAATATCATGCAAAACACAAGGCTATTGATATCAAATCCCGTTGTCCCAAATTTGGTCACAAGATATTGGACTATTTTGTCCAATTAGTGAGAGATGAAGATGTCGAGATGCACAAGGGTGTGATGACACAAGCACACTTAAAAAGCAGGGCACACATTTAAAGTGAGACTGTGGGTTTGTATCCAAGATACACATGTATTAATCCTGATTCAACTGAAACCCTCATGTAGAAATGCTCTCTGTGCTTATGATCCTACAGGCATTGAGATCCAATGAAGCTAAATAGTTTCTGTTCAAATTTGGATGCAGTTTGTGCATTTTTGTATGGAATAAGTCAGAACAGCTACAGAGAAGCTACCAAACAGTCCTTCCAGCCCAGTGTGATGTATCTCCAACAGCAACCTGTAAAGTACTCATAGGAACTGTCACTATTGCCATGTTCATAAACTGTTTGTAGCTCAGGGACTTCCTTGAGCCAAAGGTAGAGGCTCAATAGGGCTAAATATTTTGTGCTTTGAAAATATGTCCACTTTTATGTGAGCATTAACCTTCCTGTCATACCTTCTGAAGAATATAGCATGATAATGGAAAATAAATTGTGCATAATTTCATGCCAAGTTTCAGGATTAGCTGTGATGCAGAACAGATGAATTTTCGAAGAAGGAGTAGATAAGCTGCTTAATTGAGTTCAGATTCCTTAGGAAAGATAGTAGGGTTGTTTAAGACAGAGTAAAGAATTCTTCAGTAGTAGAAGTAGACATGCTCAGTGTCAAGTCAATGCTAGAATTAACAGAAAAGGTGGAAAAGCAGCTCTCTCCTTTTTTTTTTTTAACTCTCTCAGGAAAATCCACCCAGACTTAGTAAATTGTGATTCATTTCAGCCAATGACAGAAAGGTCAATAAATCTGGATAGAAAGCAGATAAAAAAATTTGCTAAATCAGCTTTCTCATTTCTGAGAAGCAAAAGGCACTCAATATAAATAAAAAAAATTATTTCATTTGCATAACCTGTTGTCCTGGTTTTAGCTAGGGTAGAGTTAATTTCTTCTCAAGAGCTATACAGTGTTTTGGATTCAGAATAAGAATGGTGTTGATAATATACTGATGTCTTAGTTTTTGCTAAGTTGTGTTTATCCTAAGTCAAGGATTTCTTCCCCGTGTCTCATGCCCTACCAGTGGGAGGGAGCATAGCTGGAACAAGTTACCATTATTTACAATTATTATTGTATTTTACTTTATTTTCAATTATTAAGCTGTTTTTATCTCAACATACAAGTTTTCCTTTGATTCTCCTCCCCATTCCACCAGTGTGAAGGGGGGACAAAGAGGAGGGTTGAGTGAGCAACTGTGTGGTTCTTCCTTTCCATCTGGGCTGAAACCATTATACCTGTAATGTCAGTAGTTTAGAGAATGGACCATATAAGGAATTTCAGCATCTGCCTGTAGTATCATCTATTCAAAACACATTGTTGCCCCTTTACCCTGGGCCAAACCACAGTATGTTCAAAAGGCCACTGCAAGAACAACATGATATTCCTGGAATATTTCTTTGGCAAGATAAGATTTCTCTGCTACAAATATATATAAAATTGTGATTCGCTGAATGTGCAAGGTACACAGAACAGTTGTTCAGAAATCCCAGCCTGTCTTTTAATCAATCCCGTGCTTTAACAAGCTGTCTCTCTTGCCTCTCAAATAACCTACACTTCATTGGGCTTCTCCCTTTCTGCCTCTGAAATACAGGCCTTCATATCTCTAGTTCAACTCCTTAGACCCTGCATTAGCCAACAGCGACAGGCAAATCTCTCATCTCCTCAGCTGGTTTTTCCACAGCTCCTCTCCATGCTCCCACAGGTAATAGTTTCTAGTGTTTAGCTTTTGCTACTGTTAAAAAGAACTAATTCCAGAAAGCCCAAGGAAAAGCCAATAATTTCATCTATGACTGGCTGGGATATCAGACACAGGCCCCGTCTGGATCCCAAATCTCACTTCTGAGAGTCCAACAAGAATTAAACAATTCAACAACTGACTTATGGAATGATTGACCTAGTTTTTATCAGAGCATTTTCATGACAAAACCCCAAATTGATTTCCATCTTGTCCGTGTCACTCTAGACCTTTTATTCCTTCTCTCCCAAATGTCTTTTAGCAAATCAGAAAAGGGTGTTTCTGGTTCATCCCTGATATGGAACAGCAGGTCTAGAATATGAACATTTTATTCTAGTTCATTAGTAGAAACTAAAATTGCAAGTCATACATTATTCTAGTAGCATGGAAGCCTTTAACTGCAATACAGGATAATTCTGGTCTCTGTTTTCCTCCTTCCAAAGCACTAGGTTATTTCTACTTCTGACAAGTAAGGAGGAAAAATTATAACCATGCTTTCCTTGTCAGCCGCCACATTTTTCACTGAATAGCCACGGCCCTCTCCAGCATGGAAAGAAACAAACCACTTGCAGCACTGTCTACAGACACCAGCAGCATGATTTTCTTCATGCCTGGACTTAGACACAGCAGCAACATCACAATACTAATTTTTCCATTCACATGACAGCATGTCCTGAGAACCCCTGAATCCAAAGTCCTCATCACAGTGATGAACTTCATCTCCTGCCTATAAACCTTCTTGCCTACAGCTACTAGAGGAAAAGTCCTGTAGGTTTAATCACTGCTCTAAGTTTCAGATAGTGCAAGTAATTTCTTCATGGAGAGCTTAGATATCTCCTGTACCAAGCCAGTAACATCATTGTGTCTATGTCAGATAGTAAGTTCTAATAGTGGAGTGCAGCATCAGAAAGACTCTGAAATGTGGCTGAGCTGAGAGAGCCACAAACTCCCTTTTCAGTGCTGAAAAATGTTAAATCATGCAGTTGACTCCTGGAATGGTTACCCTTTTTCATCCATCCTGTGCAGTGCTTTTGAAATATGGGTCAGTGTAGAGATAAACCTTCTGTAATGGGAATGGAGCCCTTTAAAAGTCTGCAGAGCAGTGAGTTCTGGGGGGGAGCGGGATATTTCTGCAGAATTTCCAGCCTCCCTACTCCCTCTTTCTCCAAGCAAATTCTTGTCTCATTTATTATGGCTAAAGTATTTTCTCTCTTTACAGAACAACTTCAATTTCTTTTGCTTTAATTAAGATCAGTAGCCTTCAGGTTATTCTAAATTATGTGTGAGGGTATTGATTCCTCTTCAGAGGTGTGGTAAACACCAGGACATCTTCTAGGTGTGAAAAGAGTCCTTACAAATCTCTGAAGCATGTCCCAAGCAAAAAAATTCCAAACCCATTCATATTGCCACAGGCCATATCCTGCTGTGCAAGAATCTATTTCCTCATGTTTTAAAATTGTTTGATTTTCAAATGGTCCACAGAGAATCTAATGCTGATAATTTTTTTCCCAAGTATGTGCAAGACCCAAGAAATGGCCAAGAGTGCAGTTAGATTATTCTGAGAGATTTCCCCAGGGATCAGGAAAGCTTCTGCCCTCTTTGAAACTGCTTAATTAGCCAGTCCTTACTAGGCACACTCATTTTGCACAGGACCAATATAATAGAACATGTGTCTTTGCTATATTGGGCAAAACCAATCAATTTCCTAAGCAGAAAGTCTCAGACCACCCTGTTCCACCTCATCTGAACATAGAGCAGAGTGCTGAAACACTCTAAACAGAATCTTGACTATCCCCTGAGGAGCATTTTTCTGTCAGCTGGTACTGGCTCTGCGAGCTCACACTTTGGGAAATCAACCACCACGCTTATTCCTTGCACGGCAGGAATATTCAGCAGCTGAACATGATTGCATTGTTCCTCAGATCCACAGGAATTTTCTTTTAAAATAAATCTTTCTGATTTAAAGTAACTTCTGAGCTCTGAGCTCAAGTTTCACCTGTCAGATCAGGTAAAAGCAACCCACCCCAGCCATCAAAACATCTACCATGGGCAACCCTGTGTATTAAAGAATTCTGCTTCTCCCCTTCTGTTCTCCACCCTCCGATTATCAACAGGATTTTTCTGCTTCACTGCATTTTTTTACATTCCCACAATTTCCCATTTTAAAAAACTAATTTCTTTATCTTCATGCAGATCTTCAAAACTGCCATGGATGAGGTTAAAATCTGCTTCCATCTTTCCCTACAACTGCACTTACAGGGGCTAACCCAGTGTAATTCCATCCCCCAGGGCAGCAGCTCTCTGCACTTGGCAGCCCCTGAGGAGTGGCATGGCCATCTTGTCCCTGACCTCAGCCAAGGACAGCCCCAGTCCTGTGCCTTTCAAGAGGTCCTCAGCAAAGGATTCTTGACCTCCCACACCCCTAAGTGTGCAAAGAAATGCTCTGAAGGAGATGCACAAGGTTTGGGTCTGATCCCAGGAGACATGGAGCTGATCATCTAAATGCTAAGAGCCAAGGAGACTCTCGGTGCTTTGTTAGATTGGATCCAGAGTGGTAAAACATCTCATTCCAAGTGCATTTCCATACACAAATACATGCTGAACTCTTCAGCCCTTTTAGAGCTTGCTCTGTTATTGTGTTTCACTTCTCATGTTTTTAAATTCCTTAATTTCAGTATAAAGATTTTGAGAATCCTCCTCCCCCTGGATTTAGAGAGGGTATTACATACTTTTTTTTCAAGTTTTAAGAACTACACTGTTCATTAAATTTAGCTCTTCATATTCCTAAATTACAAGGATAAATGAAGTTACATCATGTGAATTATGAAGTGATAATATCTTTAGTTCTGCCCCAATCAGAAGTGTGACTGTTTAAGGCTTGTAATAATCATGTTCAAACATATTCAGATTATAATTACTTTTCTTCTGATAATGATAGCCTGTCTGATTGGTTGATTACCTATTTGACTTTGATAAGTCTCAAGGTCAAAGAAGATAATTACAGACATCTGTTTTCTAAGAAAAATAAACTCTTTAAAAATAATATTTAAAGTGACATCTGCAAATAAGCATTTTAGAAGCATGCTGTTCATGTGAAAGTCACAGGCAGGCAAATAAAATAACAAAAGAATTTGCAAAGTTACCAACTGATCACACTTCCCTTGTAAATGTGCAAATCTTCTTTTGTTACTTAGATAAGCGCAAATAAATTCAGTCTGATCAGAACATTTTTGAGTAAACGTTAAGGCTAAAAAGAAATGAAATTCAAGTAATGCATATTCTGTACATTTTAAACCATTCTTGTAGGCATCATTTGCTTAAAAAAAGAAAATTAATTGTTTAACCAGAGAGTGGGTAGCAAATTATGTACCCTACCTGTTGCTATTTCCAAGGAAAGAGGGAGAATATTATCCAGAGAAAATAAGCCAAAGTATTTCAGTGTCCTAGCACACAGTGATCAGAATGGACTCCTTTCATTTTCAGGCCAAAGGTGCCCTGATCAACAGTGAGTACCAAGGCTATGGAATACCAAAGCAAGAACACTAATCTAGAGCAAAAGGCACATGGCATTTGGTTCTGGAAGAAGAAGAGGCAGGAAAAGAGCCACAGGGCCTAAGACAAATATTCTATAAAGCAAATATTTTTTACTCAGATGCTTTACCTCTGCCTTGTACCTTCTCAAGCAGGTTTCTCTTAAGAGTAAAGAAATGCTGTCAAACCAAGATACTCTGCTCAAACTAATGATAACTTCTCCTTTCCCAATCTTCACCCATTTCTTCTGCATCAGCAAAATCCTGTAGTTTAAACAGCTTTTCTCCTCAGCAGGCACTCAAATAGACACTTCAGCAGAAACCTCTGTACTCCTTGCTCATCTACAAGAATGTAGATTTAAATTTTTTTAAAGGTCAACAATTGTTACTTAAGAACTTTCTGGATGCTCCCCAGTGATGAAGACCTAATTTATGTAGTTCAACAGAAACCAGAAGTCACCATAACCTACTAAAGCCATCAGCTGACAAGAGCCACATTCTCCTCCTGTTCTTTGTACTACCAAAGCCATAAGATCAGCTTCAATGTAATTACTTGAAATATTCTGTTAGATCAGTGCATACAACCATCCACTTATGTTTATCTGCAACCTTTCCAGTTTTGTGTAACTTCACCTTGAGGTAAATTCCTAAATGATTCTGCTTAGAATATGGTTAGTGAAAAGAAATCGAGATATCATTAATTATCTTCCAAACAAGTCTCTGGAGGTAGGTTAAAATCAAGTTAGAGTCTTGAACATATCTTGAACAATGCACCTAGTTGGGTTATGTGATTGCAAGATTAGGATCTTGTAAAACAGAGAAACATCCATTTTAAAAGAGATCATAGTAAGAAAGAAAAAAAGACAGTGCAACACAATGAGGAGGAGCAAAAATGGATGAAACATGCTGATAAGCATTATGTCTTACTCAGTAGGGAATGCAGAAGATAATTAGGAAAGTCATAGGCAACATTAGATTCAGGATGCAGGCAAATGGTGTTTGGAAGAGCAGCTATATGGGTTTCTATTTTGTACATTGAAATATTCAATCAAAGTATCAGGGGGCTGCAAATTTGCAATCTATTCCCAAAAAGAATAACCACACAGTTCAATTTAATTTTAAAGCATCAAGAGAGGTCATAATCTAAAGAAATGGAAAATATGGAGAAGTAGGTGGATTTTTCTACATTTCTTGAAAATCTAAAAACCCTGACAGACACAAAACAATAACTAGATCCTTTTCAGGTAAACTCTGATTTACAGTACTGTGCTATAGCCCTCAAAATTATAGTAGACACCTCTCTTTTTGAAGCAAAGAGAGGTTTGTGTTTTCTGTTGTCAAGGCAATGAGGTACTGAAGAAAATTGTACTCAAACTTTGCTAATATATGATAATCAAAATTTAGATCTTCTCTAGATCAAAATTTAGATCTCTCTCACTCTGCAAGTGAGCATTTGATAAGTACTGAAACAGGAAAAGCAACCGACCATTAAATGAGAACAGAGATGAGCAATGGGATAAATTAACCCCAACTATTATTGGTATTGTTCAAATATAAAATAACAGCTCTCCAGAGAAGGACAAACAATCTAAACTAGATCATGATTTGGGGTGGTCTAAAAAGAGCACCCAAAGGCATGGCAGACCATGGACTGAGGGGTAAAAATCTTGGGCTATTCCTTATCTGCCAGGATGGAGGTGGGAAGAAAGAAGCAGAAACTCCTTATCTCATTTGATGCTGAATCACAATCAGACTAAAGAACTGCTGCTCTTGCTTTGAACAGCTTGCCAGCAATGGAAATAACGCTGAGGCTTCAGGCTGTACTCTGTTTACTGGCACAAGTACTGCCCTAGGTCAAGTGGGATACAATTGAGAGGAAAGGGGAGAAGAACTGATCCCTCAGGAAGATCATTCTCCATTCATTCATCTCTACTCAACAACATGAACTTCAAGCCCCTTTTATTCTGTTATCTACGTAAATTAAAGCATGAAAACTGAAGAGGAAGAAACAAGTCCACGTACTGCTACATGAAACCAAACTACTGTTAATAAATGAACTTTCAGCACCCGAGAGAAGATGGTGCTGCTCCTCTCCCAAAACTTCTTTGCCACAGAAGATGGGAGAGACTGGGTGACCTCACCAGGTCCTTCTGAAACCAGCAGACCTAATTGGAACTAACTGACTTCGAGGCAAGCTTAAATACACAGACTTCTAAGGGGAATCATAGCATGTTCTGAGTGTTCTCCCCTGCCCGGAATAGGTCTTAAAGCAAGTCATTGTATTATTACATAATGGGCCTTGTTGCTGTTATGCCAAACAAAGCAAGACATAAATAACTCACCTGGCACACTGATATCTGTAGAAGGTTATCAGCTGTGACAATGGTCCCCTGACTGCAGGAACACGGAAAAACTTAGGAACCATTTCAACAAACACGCACACTGATATGTACTCTTAGGAAATTAAACATGCACTTTGCAGTACCTGTAGAATGTTTCATGTTTGCAGCCATGACACCAAAAGAAGATGAGTGTAACAAACGCAGAGATCCATGTGGAAAGCTGCGTCCAAACCATCACTTTGTGAATATCAGTGTTACTCTGTCCTATGGTCAGTACTGCAAAAAACAAAACAACAACAGTGATGCAACTCTAAATACTTATTTTCTTTCTTTTTTTAATCACAGGTCTATACTGGCCATTAAAAAAGTCATTTTTCAATGAGTTAGATGTCGTTCAGTGTAAGAAAGTCTGGAAACAGACTTTGAGCTGGCCTGTCATGTCAGAGAGGGGAAAGGAGTCATTTTGTAATCAAACTGTATTTTTAGAGCATAGACCAGGCAGTGAAAGACTCCCGAACCTGCTTTGACACTCCGTGGAAAAAAAAAACCCAAATGCTATAGACATGAGAAAGAACCTCATCATCGTTCAATCCTGTTTCTCAAAAGTGCTCAGCATTGGTCCAACCTATGTTTTGACACACAGACCTTACTATGCAGTCAGTAAGAGCAGTCACAGTTTTTGTGCTATATTTCTGCAGACACATAATTGGGCTACATCAATATACACCAAGTATTTTAACTGGCAACAAGCCAACACATATTTACAATATATGGTTGGGAAAGTCTTGAACTTTAAGTAAAAGAGGAACAACTCTCCAGTAATGAACAATAAATGGCAAATTCTTGTCCCTGATGTAGATGCCTGCAGCAGTAATTTCACAAAAGGGAAGTTGTAATTCAAGTACATTTTTAATTGCTATTCCTATTGAAATTTTTATTGAAATAGGAGATGCAGGTATAAAATGACCCCAAGATAACTTACGAGTTAAATGTTACTGAAGTCTCTCAAGTGCCATTGTAATTATGGGTGAAAATTAAGGTGCAACTCAAGAAGCAATGAATTATATTAACCAAACAAACATTATTTCACCTCCACAAGCTTCTTCCATAAGCTACCAAAGCAAAGTAAAGGGTCCTGAGATTCTTGAAGATAATTCAGAACAGCACATTCTTCTGCTGTAACACATTTGACAGGAAAAGACCTTGTCTGAGTCCTTGGATTGTGAAATTTGAACAAGACAGCGTTAACAGAAAAGAGGCATCATATAACCTACAGCTTAGTATGGGAAGTTAGATGATTTTTGAGCATCCTAAAAAAGAAAAAATTATAAATCTTTAACTAGGACACCACGTTATTGCAGCACATACGGATTTTGAAAGCCAAGAAGCATTCTGTGGACAGTATGGAATCTTTCCTCACATGAAATCATATGGGTTATGGCTTTCCCTGTCTGCCATGAACAACAGAATAACTAACATATGGCAAAAGGCTGTTTGACCCTGCAACTGTGGGAAGAGGGGAACCAAACACCATTATTTTACTCCATTTAGTCATCCTAGATGACTCCTATCTATTTCCCTTGAAAATTATCCAAATACTTTTGGGGAGCAGTGTTCTGGCAAAATTGGAAATTGCAAAGAAAGAACACGAGTCTGCTGGTCTCAGTGAGAGGTCCAGTTTGTCAAAGTGTTTCTTGGAAAAATGGACTGTAAAATGCCAGAATGCCACAGAAGTTTGAAGCAACAGCAGGTATTTCATTGTTAGGAAAACACTGTAGCTGAATGACTGTGCTGAAGGACAGACAGAAATAATCCAGAGCAGAACACAACTGACATCACTGTTTTCCACCCCAAATTCTCTTATGCTTCACCATGCAGCCCTCTTCATATTCTTTCCTCTTCTTACATCATCTACTGCTCTTCAGGAGCAGAAGGACTCACACATTATTTATTCACAAACACAGAAGTCTTGCTTCCCTGAGTAATAAATTATGTTGCCTTTTTATTTTTCTAAGTAGCTAAGCCACCCTACCCAAAGGGCTCCTAGGTCTCAGCATTGTTCTCTTGTATTTCTTAAACCTCACAACTGCAGCTTTTGTGAATTCAGGGCTTATTTTCAGCACCCAGCTAAGTAAAAGGAGTAGCTACTAAAACATTATCTTGTTTAGAACAGCCAGCATCCTTCCCTCCTGTTATGTCTCAAAGAGACTTCATGGGGAAATATTCCAAGGAAGTTCTTCTCCAAGATACAAGCCAGCTTTCACATGAACTCACATTTGTTACATAGGAAAGATTGTTTAGGGAACATACGAGAAAGACCCCTGGTAACAGAACATAGTCATGACTCGACTGGAATTTAATGTTTTTTATCTATGAAGCATAATACCAGAACAGAATTATGTATCTTTTTAACCATATAGATTAATTCATATTAAAGCTTTATTCCAGGGATTGAATGTCAGATGAAGAAAAGGTCCAATTAGATATTCCAGGGAACATTCTGTCATGGCTTGTTTGTCAGATTCTGTGTGAAGTCTTAACTCTAACAAACAAACTGGTTTACTTGTACATGAACTGGGAGAAAACAATGAACATGTTACTCCAGCCAATGGCATTTTTCAGTAAATAACAATGTTTGGGTCTTTTAACTGTTATCAAGCCAAACTTGACTATTAAAGTGGTTACAGTCAGCACAACACAGGGCTGGTGAAAACTCATAAATCAGTAAACAGTACTTGGTTAATAATTTAACCCCAGCCAGCTGGAGTTTGAGGCAGAGGTGTATTTACTGAGTCCTGCAGGCCTGTATGTTTCAGTTTAGCTTATGAGAATAATCACCTCTATGGGTGGATTCACAATACTCATGCAAGGTTACAGTATCAAGGCTGATGGTTTGAGAAGCCCTGAAATAGGGAAGGAAAAGACTAACTTTGACTTTATAATCAGCATTATGCCTTCAGCCTCTGGTGCAGTGTGCTGCCATATGAAAGCAGTGCTTTGAAAAACCTTCTTACAGTTTATTCTTTACCTCTTTCATCTGTCTTTTCACCCTTCCTCCCACTTCCTCTCAAATGAGCAGTTTGACCACTGTTTAAATAAACACCTGCTTGAGACAAAGGACCTTTCCATTAGAAGTTAATCTGTTCAGCACGAGCTGAATGCACTACCTGTGTGTCTTGTACATTCTTGCTGTATAACATATCTAAGCCATGACTTTTCTTATCCGTCCACACAGCTGAAAATCCAATTCTCATCTTGATTACCACAGCATCCTTCTCCTTGGCCTTGACATATACAATCTTGTCTGTCTTATTTCATTCAAAATACTACTGCAAAGATGATTTCTCTTGGCTCTTTTTATTTTGAGTGGGTCATCTCTCTCCTTGCAGTTTTCAAATACTGCTTCTCTACTGCAAACTCAACTCACTCACTCAGATTGCTCAGGCTTCCCAGTTCTCTTCCTCCCTCACCTTCTTGTGCCTTACTGAGATGCTCCATTCTGATCACAGTTCCATGCAAGCTTGCGTGCCTAATCATTACATTCCCAAGCTTTCTGCCATGTTTCTTAGAGTGATTTGGTGATAATCTAAAGATGCAACATGTCAGCAATACTGCCCAATTATCTTTCTCCACAGCTCCCCCTGGATGCTCTAAAGAAACCTGTGACAACAGTCAGACTGTCAGTGTGCTGAAAACACTGCCTGGCACAGGGCCATTATCCCACTGTTTCCTCACATTTCCACCCCTTTTTAGTTTCTCTTAACTGCAGCCTCTTTGGAGAAATGATCCTTTTGTTCTGTTATTTGTACAGCACCAAACACAGTGAAATCTCCATGTGCAGCCAAGGACAAGGTAGACAACAAATATAAACAATAGTGAAACCAAAGAGGTTTCTCAGTTTCTTTGAGAAAATGCTGCAGGGCAGGGCCTGGGGAGCTGCCAATAAGCTGGAGTAGTGTTTGTTATGGAGGGCCACACTTTTGTAAATTATGCTGGCACACTTTTTCATTTCCACAGGAACCTTTAATATTTCCATGAAGCATTTCTGGCAAAATGTTATTTAAAACCACATTTCGTCAGAAACCAAAAATATTTCAGAGTTAAAAAATTAAGAACAAGCATTTTTTTGCAGGGCTGTTGGCACAGCTGTAAGCAAGAACCTCACAAATTGCTGCACTCTAGATTAAATCCAGAGGTCAGTTTCACTATGAGATCAAGTATTTGTATTTGGGGCAGTAGCATCTCCCCTGTCCATGAGCAGAGAGGCAGATGCACCACGGTGCTGTCCTGTATGGAGTGATCTGATGTGATCCAGCAGTGATGACCCAGGGGCTGCTGTGACAGTCTCACACTGACTGTGAATATAGAGACAATGAGCTGTTGGATGTTGCATGTTTTGCCTCAATACACACACTGAGACAGAAAGAAGGAGAAAGCAAGTGTGTGCATCTCTGCTAAATTGCCTCCTTTGAGTAATCTGTGCTCCTCATGTGACTCAGCAGCAGCAGTGCTCTACAGCAAGTAAATGATCATGGCTTTACATAGAAACTCAGATTCCTACCATCACTAGAGTAATGACTTCTTACTTGCTTAACCACCAGAAGAGCTTGAATTCCTAATATTTGTTCTTTTGTCTCAAGGCCTAACTTTTCAAATTTGTGTGCACAGATGACAACTGCATCACTTACTTGAGCCTCATCACACAAAACTGATTTACACTAGGGATGTGTGCTGTGGGTATTAGATTCAGAGCATAAAAGTGCTAAAATTAGGGCTGAACAACAACAAAAAGCAGAACTAGAAGTGCTGAGGTTTGACTTCCTTGGTCTGTGTGCGTAAGAATTCGTTGCTAAGTTTTATTACTTGGGAGCTCCTAGAATCAAGCAAACATTCCCACCAAAATAGGAGTAGTCTTTATGGATTTGCTTAGCTCCACTTTCTAGCCTACTCAGAAATAAGCTCTGTAAAAAATCCCCAACCAACCAACCAGAAAACCCCACCAGACTAACAAAACCATTACTTAGATATTAGGTATATTTAGCTGAATGAAATGCAACTGAACTACCCTTGGGCTTTCCCAGCTAGCCTGCAGTAACTGATGACAGATGCTTTCCTAGTATGCCACAACTACCATGTGTTAGCTCCACTCACCTTTGTGAACTGCTCTGTGAGCATATGAGAATACTCATTGCTTCATCCATAATTTAAAATCAATGACACTATATCAAGGCAATGATTTAGTAAAATGCATTGCTCCATTAGCTGCTGGTAATTGGAAGCTGACCATGCTCTCTGCTGACCCAAGCAACAACTGTCACAGCAACTTCAATTAAAAAAAGAGGTTGAAAAGTCTCTCAATCAGACTTCTTTTTTAAACAAACTGAAAAAAACTCTTCCTTTTAAAAAGAGAAGAAAATGCTGCCCTCCATTGGATCAGACATCAGTGCTCTTCAGTTTAGAATACAGCAGGAAAATCACTTCTGGAAGAGTCAGGTCTGGTATTGCATCCTTTAGCTGATTCCATGTAAGATCCACCTCAAAATTCAGCCAAAAGAATCACAATTTAAAGTCCTGTCTAAAAGATGTCACCCTGACCCACATATCTCATGCCATGTGTGCCATGGATATGGAGATGGGAATATTTATTCAATTTAATAAATTTACAGTTTATGCAGCCGTCTTTCAAACCAGCCCCAGTCTGAATGACAGGGAGCACACTTCCAGACACTTATTTAGACACATTCCAAAATGGCGTGGCATTGTCTTCCCTACTTCCACTAGAGAGGATAATTTGCATACAAAGCAATGGATTTTAGAAAACATGTAGGTAGCACTCTCACATAATCAAACAAAATAACGGGAGAGATCTGGGGTCCATACACATGCAAAGCATACAACACACAGAGCATGAATAATTAGCATTAATGAATGTCAAACTCATCACTGAAGCCTGGCTGTTGATTCACAACACTGCTGGAGTGTGGAACGACTGCTCCACTGGGAAGTAATACAAGGAAAGGGAAGGAGGTCTATCAGGGAAGTCAAAGATGAAGGGGACCTTCTGTGGAAAAGATTATTAAAAAATGATGTTTCCTTTCCCTTTGTAAGGCAAACACATCCTCTGACAGTTTGATCTGACTAATGAGAACAGTACTGTAAAAAGTAATATCCTGAGAGGATGTGTTTGTTTGTTTGTTTTCCAAACCACAATTCTTCTCCAGAGCTTGCCAAAGGAAAACCTGAGTAGATATCTTAGGATGTGGCTCTTCATACACTAGCTGTAGATGCAGAGAACTAATAAGCTTTTTTTCTTTTTTCTTTTTCTTTTTTTTACATAGAATCCATAGAGCCTAGGAAAGCTCTTTATCCATTAATTTCTTATACATACAGATTCAGAATCCACGGAGTTTAGGCAAGCTCTTTATCCATTAATTTCTTGTACATACAGACTCAATTTTCACTTTCTGACTGAAACTGCTCCACTGGAACTCCTGTCGAGTTACTGCATTTCACTCCCAAAGGACAAACCCCATAATATAATTATAAAGAAATTCATTATTTTCCACTAAGAATGTAACATATGTTTAGTTATTCAGCATAATTTTCCTAAAAATAAGGACAGATTTCCCACCCATTCCTCTCCCCAGGTCAGGTACTAAACTCTTGCCTTGGATTTATGATCAAAGACTAAGAAGTTATGAACCACAGCACAGAGGTGAGATGTTGCCCATCAAATAATAGTAATTTGTCCCTGTGGGACACAAACTTCTACACTGGGCCTGCCAGAACACAGCAGGAGTCAGGACTTGGACCAAGTGACTTATGGCAGAAACAGTGTCAAGTAAAGAGGGTTGAGAAGGGAAGAAAAGCTAAAGGTCCACAGAAAGAAGGATGGAGCAGGAGCAGGGCTGAGGAGGAAGCGTGAAGTTGGGATGTTGAGGAATAAAGCAGAGTGAGGCTAGGAAGTTAAAAAAAGACATTTCACAGCTTTGCTTCAGTCTACAGAGACATGCTTCTCTAAGACACATCAAACTAGAGGGGGTGAAGTTATTTGGGGAGGTATCTGGCCCCTGCCAGATAATTCCATCATTAGACTTGCACCTTCTGAGAGCAACTTTTCTGTTTCTTGGCTTTTGTTGATTTTTTTGCTAGCAGACATTCACAAACAATATGTACTGTTCCTGTTACATGGACCTTGCAGCTGGTTCTCATTACTTGAGGTATCATTGCAATTCTTGCAATTTTATCCTGGATTGTGTTAACATAATGGTGCATCTCCTGTATTTTGAACTGATACACTTGCATAACATCTTAGCTTTAATGCCCTATAAAAACCAGATTTGCTAGGGCCCAAAGAGGTGGTAGAAGCATTAATGCTCAGGGCTGAAGAACACAAAGGCTAATAAAACAATCCGAATATTTATTATTTTTTGAGGTTGAAGCATTTAGAGTAGCATTTTTGAATCTTCGGGTTTGGCATTACTGTCATAGCTTCATTCTTTCCTTCTTAAATAGTTTACTTGGCTTGGAAATGGAGTTTATCCACTACACTCTTACTGCTTTCTCTTTTCTCCTTCTACTTTCAGCTTTCCCAAATCAAAACTGAAAACCTTTTCTTCAGTATGATGCAGGAAAGTTGGCAAGGGAAGCCACTCAAACAGAAACATAAGAGATAAAACCTTATAACCACTTCCAGTCTCAAAAAAAATAAAATTCAAACTTCTAAATAAAAAAGCCCTTGCCTTGATAAAACAGTTTTTAAAGTGAAACATGAGAACAAAGGAAGTACTCCACCATTTCAGTACTGTGACTCATGAAATTAGATTTAAAGTAACAAATTTTTCCTTAATACATTCACATACTTCACATTTGTGTTCAGCTTCTGCCATCGTTGACAGGTATAGTTATTTTAAACTTTCATTCCTTATCACAAGTCTTGCATTTTAAGAATAAAAAATATGAAGATTCTCACATAATTTCAGATTTTTTTTTTCAGGGTAACACCAACTATTGTAACGCTCATGATAAAAGTAAGATCTATGCACAATTCTATTAAAGTCACTGGGAAATAGCCCATTTTACAGGGGACAAAATGTGTCCAAAGATCCCTTTTTTCTTCAGAAATTAGTTTTTTTAATACTTGACCTTTCTCTCAACTGAGATTTCCCAGCTATTGTATTGTTATAAGCACTATTGATCATCAAGTCCATTAAAAGCATTAGTCACCTTAAATAATTCATCTCTCCAGACTAGCTTTGGCCATAGATGCCATCAGCAATAACCTTCCAGGAGACTCATACTAAAGAAAACCTGCAGCCCAAACAGACAATATCCAAGAATAAGCAAGAAACAAATGACTGAGAAAATGTGTCACATGAGTACATTCCACTGGGGATTGCTCTAGAAACCAGGTACATGACAATGGGAAATCCAACATCTTCAAATGGAGCATCTGCATGCAAATGACAAGAATATTTATTAAAGTATGGGGCTTTGAAAAAAAAAAATAGATGCATGCACAGAGTTTGTCCTTCTCGTTGTCAGCCTTTCAGCATCTGACTGCTGGCTGACACACTCCTTATTCTTGGAGTGCTCCACTGGCTGCTCAGCAGCCTGGTTAAGTGCTTTGGTCACTGTTTCAGGTATGTGACAGACCATGAGGCAGCAGCAGCAGAGAAGGTGACAAATGTCACTTTTATCTTAGCTAATAAATCATCATGGTTTTGGAGCTCTGCCTGGAGCTCCAGACCCCGTCCTCTTCACCAGCTGCACATTTCAGAGCTATGAACAAGCCAAAATACACTGTAGAGAAAATCTGCCATGGGACACACACACAAAATATGCACGACCAGCATGTGCAGTTCCTCACGACCCTCTCTTTCAAAGCCTCTACCAACAGCAGGCAGCCCAGTCAGATTACTGCAAGGAAGCTGATCAAGCCCAAGGTAGGCAGGATTCAAGCTACAAAAACATCACATTTGATTTTGCAAAATACTTTAAAACGTCTCCCCTATTTTTTATCCCCTGTCAAACAGTGAGGTTCAGGGAGAAGACTCAGAAGAGCTGGTGGGCTGACACACTGTTGAACTGTGTACCAGTATGTGCCTTGCTGCTGCAGCACAGGGCTCATGAAAGACAACTCACTGTGCTTCTGAAGCTAGCCCTGAAATCTGCACTTCAACTACACTGCTTAAGTACTCAACTTAGTGATCTCAGCCCCTGAATTGTCACGGAGGAAGTTTCTGTGGTTGCATTGAGATCCACCCAGTCCTGCCGTCCTCTTACAAAGTAAAATCTCCATGTAACAATGACAATGTAAATGACAACACATTTAAAATCTGAGGTGTTTTGCATTTATCTGCATTGTTGAGCAGAATTAAAAAACAGGTCAGCTGGTTATAGACTTGGAGGGCTCTAGGGAGGCCCAAGAAGGAGAAGTTCCTATGTCCTGACTGGTCACACTCCCTTAAAAGGATGTTAGTGGCCAGACACGAGGGATCAGTGTCAAAAGCAGAAGAAACATGTACCCTGGGACAGGGTGTGCACTGCTGAACTTTGTACATCACCATATTACAAAGATGTGGAGGAAATATTTAGTATGACTACAGAGAGATGAAAGAAAAAACGTTGTCTCATCAGTTTCTACACTGGTATTCCCCAGTGAGCCAACCAGTCATTTCCTAGTATCTTTAATGAACACTGTGAAATATTATTAGAGATGTAGAAATTATTTGAGCCAACGCTGTTCCTGAATTACTGCCACATCTAGAATTATAGATCAATGGACTGAAGCAGAACGGGCTTTCATTCAAACAGAAAAGCAGATTGATCATTCCAAAGTCTCGTGAAGAGTCCTGTTCTGCTGGAGGCTGCACATGCTGAGGCACCTAGTTAAGAATTATGATGTATCAGATAAAAGAGAAAGTAACAGGAAATGGAAAAGCACACACTAGTAAAATATAGATAGGCTCACCCATTGCCCAGTCACTGTCTGGTTTTACAGGAATCATAATAGAATTAAACTTTAAGGAGTATTTGAAGCATTAGAATTTTTAAATTATTATTTTTTTTTAATTTAGCAGGCAAATGTTCTCCAAGTCTAGACAGACACATGACAGGAAATCTAAGCGTAGAACGGACAAGTGTGAAGGAAAGTGAGACTATTTTAAGACATACCTATCAGATGTTATGAACAAGTCACTCATATTGAGAGAGCAGATCCAAATTTTTAAAAAAAAAATACTCATGCAGAAAAGAACATGAAAATTAAATGTAGTAAATGAGTGGATATGAGTACAAGTGGGCAGTTGTTGATGGTTTCCAGGTGGTTGACTTTGGATGCAGCTTCAGGAGCAGCATTTGCAAATAATGATGCTCATTTGTCTTGGAGTCTATCTCAAAATTTGGAAGACCCTCTCAGCCACAACATGGCTTGTAAGTATTTCAAACAGGTAAGTGGTGAGTGAAAAGGGAAGCAGGGAATGAAAATACACACATAGGAGACAATGGCAAGTATAAATATACCTCAGTTTACAGGTTAAATCTGGGAATAACACATTTAACACACTTCTATCACCATCTTAGTAAACTGTTGTTCTGCAAGTAGGTTACTGTCCTACAGTGTCAGCTCAGTACTGAACATCCAGTGAATTCACTAACACAATTACTGCTTTATTAGCATGCACTAACCACATTCCACAGTTCCTGTCTGTCAAAGTTCATTAAAACAGAAGTGCACTGGCAGCTGTCATTTCCTAACAAGGCACACAGTTTTAAAATGCTGTGGTCTATATACAGTGGGAAACTGATACACTGAATGCATCTTTAGAATGTTTTGTGTAAGAAAAGTAATTCCAAAAGCTACTCTTTACTGAGAGCTTATTGTCTTCCTTGAAAAAAAATAGAAGTAAGGAATATTTTTGCATTTGTTTTTAAATGTGTTGACTAAAAGCAGAAGGGTACAACATGTCCTATGAATGCAAAACACAGTTTTCTCAGTTCAGAATCTTTTAGTGGTTTGCTTAATGTACTGCATTGCTTACATCATACACATCCACATTTGCAAAACGTGTCTTCAGGTTTGACTCTTGATCAAACCACAGAAGACATTGAGATTGCACAATGCAATCTGATGGAAGGTCAGACACTACTCCTGTGCTGCAACAAGGATCTAACCTACCTAGAGTACTCCAACTCTGTCCCAGTGTTCCCTGAAAGCAGCAGGAATGTTCTTTCATTTGTGTGGGGTTTTTGACTTTAAAAAAACCCCACAACTTTTCTATTATTGATACTCAGGACATATCAGAGCAAGAGCAGGCACCTCTACACCATTACTCCTTTGGAACAGGAAGTCAGTGAGGTTTTGCTGAGTGGTGCAGGTAGCAAAAATGCCTCTCAACTGACTAAACTCCCACTTTTCCCTCTCACACTTCCAAGGTAGAAAAATATTTGAAATAGAACCACTGGAGAGTGTTTCCAAAAGGCACTGCACAGCTGTGGACTTCCAGAGATAACAAATTAGCACTGTAATAGGAAAAAAGGGAAGCAGGTGAACATGGCTGTTGAATATTTTGATGTTGTAGCTCTGTTTGTAAGTGCAATGCTGAACCTTAAAAAAAAGAGTGGTATCAGTCTGCCTCAACCATGTTAAAAGCACTGTTACACTGTTGGTATGAATAGGAGTCATAGCACATGCTGTGGTTTAGCTAAAATACTCCATAAATCCATACTTAAATCTGACCTAACTTCCTTTTCAGGTCACTATTAAATCACTAATTAGAAAACAGTTACACGGTACTTATAAAAATGTAAACCTACTACCAGGCAGGTTTAGCCATGGTGTTTTAAATCCAGGAATCTAAACACTCCTGCAATTGTGTCGTTGATGCAGACCAGCTACAAAATCCTGAGTGCCAAGCCTGAAGACATTCTTGGGCATTTACCTAATACTTTCATGACCATCACATCCAGAGTGATCTGCTGACGTGCTTGTTATCAGCACTCATCAAAACTGGGTCAGCACATGGCTGTATCAACTGATGCTGTTGCTGTAAAGTCAAACAAAAGGCTCCGGAGCAGCTGTAGAAGATGCTGTCCCAATACTTCCCCTACCCTCAGCCTCCTCTGATAGTTCATGCCACCTATTTTGAAAGGCAGCCAGACAGCTGCTCAGCACCCCACAGCCTCTGTTCAAGTTGGTAATGAAGCCCTCAGAAAGATGAACTGATACTTTACAACCAAATTAACTTTTACATTAATGTCTGTTGCTCCAGTGAAAATAATTCACACATGGAAATAACTAAACTCCTTGTGCTCTGACAGTTAATTCCATTACACAGCTTTCTTTTAAGTTGGTCAGAGTTCCTCTGTCTGCTACTGCTCCTTTATGCTCTCCCATATAAAACAAATATGGTGACAGCAAGAAATGGGTACTTCTACTTCTACTTTACATTAACACGGCCTCTCCTGTACATGAAAGACATTATTTCACTAATGAAATATCAGGCCACCACTAAAGAAAATGTTTCTCACCAGAGCACTCATAAAAACAAGCAAACCACAGATATAATTCTAGAGTGTCTTTAAAATTATGGAACAGAGGTGTATGTTTAAACATAAAGAGTTTTGGGGGCAAGAAAGAAATAAGATCACACCTGTAGACTCCTTTTAAACCCCATCCCTCCCTCTGCTGGTAAATGAGTCTCTACGTCCACTGTTTAGCAAACTGTTTAGGTCTCCCACAAACCTGATTCCCTGGTCCTCATGGAAAGCAAAGAGCTTCTGTAAAACAGTGCAGCTCCTGAGTTCCATAGTGGTCTTTGTTTACATCCATGTGCACACAGATACCTGCAGTGAAACACACGTATCTGTACCTTCCCCTCTCTCCTTCTTCAGGGACAGAACATTGGCTGAGGAAATGAAGCAAACAAGCAATCTGTCCCAAGGCCCTTCTTTCAGAGGGAGCTTTAATGAGCTCTGGAGTCTTGACTATGCAGGGCAGGACTAATAACTTCTCAGGTAACCTGCTCTTCAGTGCCACATGGAGTGGAGTGCACTTGGCACAAAACCAAAAGCCTGACTCCATAAATTGCAGGGATTGGTATATCTCAAAGGAGACAGCCAAACTCCTCCCTGAATCATCTTCTCCTTCACCCTGAGGAGTCTTTCTTACTGGCTCTTATTAAAATACAGCTTTTACTCTCCACAACACTTTTGCTAATGCCTTTCATCTAGACATGAATAACAACTGCACAACATCCATATTCACTAGGCTACTCTGACAGGCTGTCTAAAACCAGCTAATAATTTACATGGAAATTGTATCTACCAGAGGGTATCCATGCAGCCAGTACAGTAGAACAATATTGACACAGGCTCAAGAAATTAATTAAACCTTTTAGATGAGGGCTACATAGTTCAGACAAGATACAGCCCTTAGGTTCCACAAGTATAATATTTTACAAAATTTAGAGGTAACATTAACAGGTTATATAATTGCATATGTTTTTAGAATCTGCCCTCCCAACCTGAGTTGCTGAAATGCTTTTAACTGTACATAACACGTCTGAGAATAATAAAAGACATAATAAAGGAAAAAGATCAAAATGTTTTCTAGTTTTACCATCATCACGAGTGCCTTTAGGCATGATGCTGCATCACTGAAAAAAAACCCAAAACAACCAAAAACAAAACAAAACCCTCCAATTGATCCAGAACCCCCTTGTGACACTCAAGGATCTGGAATTAATCCAGTAGGTCTCTTTACAAAGACTACTCAAGAATCATAGAATATACTGACTTGAAAGGGAGCCATCAGGATCATCAAGCCCAACTCCTGACCCTGCACAGGGCACCTCAAAACCAGTAAGGTAAATTTTGAACTGCTTCTGATCAATATGAAGCAAAAATGAGAAACTCAACACAGTTTGAAAATGCAAGATGTGCTTGTTTTTCAATTATCTCTGAGTACAGCAGTCAGTAACGCCACTGACACCAGCAGAAATGCTAAAATAAAACTATGCAGTTAAGACATCAGAAGAAAAAAAAAACCCAAACCTAAATAGCAGCATTACATTTATACTTCCTGCAATCTGCACCAATTATGTCGCATTGTTTCATTAGATTGGTCGTGAATCACGTCACATCCAGTTGGTGGCCACTCACTTGTGGTCCTGAGCCCAAGCCAGTTTAATATATTTGCTGATGATCTGGACGAGGGATCCTGTGTACCCTCAGTATGTTTGTGGCCAACACTAAGTTGAGTGTGTGTGGGGATTGATCTGCTGGAGGGCAGGAAGGCTCTGCAGGGAGATCTGGGCAGGGTGGATAGATGGGTTGAGGGCAATTGTATGAGGTTCAACAAGGCCAAGTGCTGGATCATAGAGTTTGGCCACAACAACGCCATGCAGCACTACAGGCTGGGGGGAAGCACAGCTGGAAAGGTGCCCAGCAGAAAGGGACCAGAGGGTTAAGCAGAGTAAGGTCAAGGGACCTGCCCAGGAAATTCAGTTCCTAGGAGCAAAGGGGCGAGATGGATGCCACCAGATCCCAATGGATGTGGTTAACGGAATAGCAACTACATCTCCACTGACCAGCAAGGAGGAAATGCAGGCTTTTCTAGGCACTGTGGGCTTTTGAAGGATGTGTATCCCAAAGGACAGTCAGATTGTAAGCCCTCTTTGTCATGTGACCTGGAAGAAGAACGATTTCAAGTGGAGCCCTGAACAACAACAAGCTTTTGAACTGATCAAACAAAAGATTGCTCAAGCAGCAGCCTTTGGGCCAGTCAGGACAGGATGTAAAAAACATGCTTTATACCACAGCCAGGGAGAATGGTCCTTCCTGGAGACTCTTGAACATCATCATGAACTGATGAAAAAAGGTGAAAATTTTGGACTATCATCCCATGATGAAGAGAGCAGATGACACATGCTGAGGAAACCTCACCATAAAATCATTTACCAGAAAATGAAAGACAACATGCTCTCTTCGCTAATGGCTTCTACCTTATCATAGGGACAACTCGAAAATGGAAAGCTGTCCTATGGAGTCCCACATGTTGAGTCACATTGAGGGACAAGGTGGACCAAGTCAGATGCCAATGTTGAAAGCCATCCTGGGCCTTGAAAAGCAAGTCCTGTGGTGACATGGCATTACAGAGAGAATTGAGTCAGACAGTGAGACTCGTTTCAAAAAAAGACTCCAAAAAGTGCAGTATTGAGTGGGTATATGATATTCCCTGTCATGCATCAACCTCTGGGAAAATTGAATGGTACAATGGACTGCTAAAAGCCACAGCAAAGGCAGTGAGCAGTGGGACCTTCAAACATTGGGAGCCACATTTAGTGAAGGCCACCTGGTTAGTTAACACCTGAGGCTCCACCAATTGATTTAGCCCTTCCAAATCAAAACTTCCATGTGAAAAAAGTGAGAAAAAGTCCCTGTGATGCATATAAGAAATAGGTTAGGGAAGACAATCTGAATTAGTCCTACCTCAAGAAAAAGCAAACCCATCTGTGGGATTGTTTTTGTTCAAGCATCTGGGAGCACTTGATGGGCAATGCAGAAAGATGGGGAAATGCAATGGGTGCCTCAATGGGATCTGATTTTGGGTGAGAATATTCTGTAATGTGGAATTGCATATGTAATACTGACTGCTAAATGATGCTGCCACTGTGTACTGTACATGCCATGGATAAATGAGTACAGACCACTCCAGTTACACCAGTCACGGAGTAAAGGAACTCCACAAGCATCTTAGGGGAACAGTCGGTAACCTGAAAAGTTTCACGTATTTTCTTTATATGTAGAAGTTGTCTCAGGAGTCCAAATCAAGATTACACCCAAAAACATGAAAGGCAAACTATAAATTCAGAAAACTGCTAGTTTATGTGTTCACACTATGTTCAACATTCTTTCAGAAGCAAACCAAGGTGACTAAAGTGGGGTTTTCTTTGAACTTGATTTCTCTTCCTTGTTCCTGTCTGCTGTCACAGAGTGTTAGATGCACACATGTATAACTTCACTTGTTCACCTTACCTGATGGGTTTTGATGCAATTGTCCATGTAAATAAAATCATTCACATTCCTAAGTATTTGAAGACTGTATTTTAAATTTGTTGCTCCCAAATCTGTCCATTGCATTTTCTGGGACTCTAAGCAACATTTTTGGAACACTAACTTAACTGTTCCGCTTTTCTCTATCTAAAACCCCTCCAACAAGACCCCATCTATGCAGCTGTAGAGAAAATAAAGAACAACTACAAAAAGTCAGCCAAGGGTGGATACACAATTCTTTTACAGAAGGAACCTGAGTAACAGTGTTTGCTCAGTACATGTCTGACAAAGCATTTAGAACTCAGAAACCTTCCAGCTTAACAATTTCCGGAAGAGAGCTCAAGGTTCAGAGGAGACGCCACACCGAGTAAGACGTGTGCAGCTGCCAACAGTCCACAGTAACACCTGTGTGTTGGACTCATTAAAGATTTAACCAGAGAAGTCACGTGTGCTCTCAGAAATGGCTGACAACTGCCATGCTTAACGCACAGCTCAGAAACTTTGGGAAAAGGCAGCAAAATGGAGTTATCTTTGGATGAGGAGGATGGCACTTTCACCAGCATTTCTTTGGCAGATGATTCAGGTAAGAAACTACAATACTCTACTAATACAAGGCAAAATCCACGAGTTTAATAACAGCACTGTGTAAGCAGACAAATTTGTAGATCCTTTTTACCAGTTCATTGTATTTTTAGCAAATGCCCTCAAGTAAACTTTTTTGGTTGTGTGATTGAATAAGCCTTGTGATTAGTTAAGAATTGAGATTTTGGGGTATGGAGGGTATCAAAGTTTTCTCATATTAGCATATAGTAATATGTATTCATCATCTGAGCACATAGAGCTGCTTAGAGGGACACTGTTACAGAAAAATTAACTCAATAGCTACTATCAAATAAAATACAGATAATGCTGGCGCTTCCTCCTGAATGCAGAACAATAATCTCTTTGACATATTCTAGTGCGAGCTCACAATAAGTGACGCAAATTAATTGGTAATGGAAATAAGCTGATAATTTAAATTCCCACTATTAGGCATTTAATTGTTTTAAAAGAAACTACAAAAGCAAAGACTGCCTCCCCTTCCCCCACTCTCCTCTTCAACTTACGGAATAAAAATTACTTGGAAGGGGAAGTAGGATAGTTCTACATACTGGAAAAATGAAGTAAGTTAATATGAATTGATAATAAATTATTTAGAAAGGTGTGGCCACAGTATCAACTTGTTCATGTCAGCATGGCTGACATAGAGCTATGCTAATTTACACTACCTAGGAGGGCTTATTTATGAATAATACAAGTCCTATTCCCTCCCCATCCCCCTTTTTTAGCATAAAGAATGTTATTGTGCGTGCTATATTTACCTCCTTTATATGTTAAAAAAAACCCCACACCTCAAAAGTATTGAATTGATCTTATTTTTAGAACACAATTTTCTAGCAATTCAATATTAGTGTGATGGTGCTGAGCTGGATGTTTGAATGCACTTCATTTATACAACATACAGCCTAATGACATCAAGATGTGCTTTGACCCGAACTATTCACAAGGAGACAGTTTAGCAGACCTTGGACCAAGCTGTGCAATAACAAAGGGTTCTCCTGACTGTGAATCTCACTCTTTTCCTGTAGCAAAGTATAGAAAAGCAAGGAAAAGGTATCCTATGAGACACTGTTTTGTGTCTTGCTGCACGGCTGGGAGCACGTCAAGAACAGATGAGGGGCAGCTTTAAGAGGCAAGATTGTCTTGTCCTTGCAAAGCGTTCAGAAGTAGATGAGTTACGGATGACTCCATAATACTGATGGGGTTTGAATCTGCCCTGTCTCACAGATGGGTGTGTTTGCCATATGGCTCGCTTAGTCTTTCAGAAGTCAAGTCACTTCCTTTCAAAGGTGACCACCCCCTAACCTCCTTTACTGCTCTAACCTCAGCACCCTTGCAGCTTGGAAAATGTCCATGCCCCTGAGAAAACAGAGGCACGAGGTTACAAACTCTCCCATTCAAACACCAGCTGACAGCCCCTAAAAGACGTCACTGCTATAAAACATGGCAAATAGGACTCTACTGCACCTCAGCAACAGAGCACTTTGAATTTACCAGATTCTGGAGTGCAGTAACTCACCTAAGGTCAGAGAAAGCTCATCTTCACAACACAGAGGACCATAACCAAGGCTTCTTTATTAAAGATATGCTAAGAATATCACAGCTTTTCCTGTAGTAGTGAAGAAGTGGGGACAGTCACTCAGAAAGTAAAAGTAAAATCAGAATAACAGAAAACAAGTGACATTTTCAGGCAAGCTTAGAGCTTGAAGGCACGGAGGGTAAATAAAGTAAGTTTCATGTTGAATATGATAACCTTGGTCCATTCCTTCTGCCAGATGGCGACACCTTGACATCAGAAAGGTGTAAGAAAATTCCTAACCTGTAAGAGGAAGAGATTATGATAAACTTTGTAGGAAACAGTCTTCCTTATCTGTCCCAGCTGAAGTTAAGACTAATTACAGTAACTCTGGGGCATTGACGCTAACAAGCAGAGTGGGCCTTGTAGCTGTAACTGTAAGGCTGGAGAAGACCAATTCTAGAAGAGCAAAGAAGCTAAAAGTCTACACAGTGAGAGAGACAGAAAGATTCCTTAGGAAGGTCAATGGCTAGTTCGAGCAAGGAATAAAGAAACTAGGCTTGCAGTACGTAGATAATAAGTGGACTTTGTCTGAGAATGACAATGTTTTACATGCAAGTGTTCCATAAGTAAATATTTAAAGGGTTCACAAAGACACACTGGTTTTAATGAACTGGAGCGCATTTGTTATTGCATAAAGTTTTCCCTTCATTTCTTAAAACATCTCAGAAAAGATACTAAATAGACAAAGCAGAACAACATGCTACGTATGTACAGTCTGAAGCATAATCTGAATACAGCCTTCATATCAAAGTTTCTTTAGTACAGTGAAAAGCCATCGTGTCAAAGCAACAGGGGCTACTGAGCCTGATTATCCAAGTGCAATGCATGAATATTTAATAGCTATTGCTCTTTCAAAACAGCAATGTTTCTCTATTTGCCTCTATTTTTCTCTATTCTCATGCAAGTATTAAAAATAAAACACTTCCATGTAAATCAGGACAATGACAAAATGATAGCAAGACAGAAACTTCTTGCTAAATATTTTAATAGCAGTATCAACTGCACATGAAATCAAGGAAAGCATTTACTAACAGCATTTCTGAAAATAATTTCACTTTTAATGAAAGAAATGCCTTTTAATTTAGAAACTCAGCACTAGATAAAGTTCCCTCAAATCATGACCTACCCAAACAAAAGCACAGAGGAAATTAAACCAAAAGTAAAACAAAACTGAGATGATGTCCAACAGCTGCAAAAATGTCTTTATTGTACTTCTGATCAATGTCAAGGAAGTGAATCAAGGCACTCTTTCCTCATTATAAAGGACCTAGAAATTATCTTACTCTTTTTTTCAAACACCTTTTACAGAAAGCCAAAATTTCTTTTGTAAAGCAATCCTTTTAAAAGTAGATACAAATCCCAAAATGTTTGGGCCTAATTTATAAAAAAGACAAAACACTTTTCCATCTCATTAAATTACCAGTAGAGCCTTATGGAACCTTGCTAAATACCCTTCTGGTGGCAAACCTATAGGTGATGACTACAATGAGGATCAAATCGTTAACATGACAATGTTATGTCACATATGTTGGTATTCACAGCTTAAAGCTGCAAAAAGTTCAGTTCCTCAGTCCATTTAGAAATGCATTTTTGTGGAGTCAGAGTAGAAAGGAAAACATTTGCACTTAGGCTCAGTCTTGCAAAGGATAGATAGAATGAAGCTATATATAGACTACACAGCTATATGTAGCTATATGAAGGCAGGCCTCTCCAGGGATAAAGAAAAAATATCACTTCTTGAGGCCTGATTTTTGTAGATTTTCTAAAGAGACTGCATTTTTTTTTATCCCAACTATGTGCTCACAGATTATGTCATCCGATGAGGTCCCATTCTCACTCAGGACCTAAGACAAAACCAAAACAAACACAATAACTAAGGATACTGACAAGAGTTAGAACAATGTAAGCCAAAGTTGTTGCTTATTTTGTGTAATTTGATTTGGTTGGAAAAAGCACTGCATTTGACAAAAGTCCCTAATTGTAAATTTTCACAAGGATGTATACAAGGCTACAAAAGCCTTTTGAGGTTATTCCGAAAGACTAACAAGAATTGCAGAGAATTTTGGTGTAAAGCAACATTACATGAAGAAGAAACATCTCAGAGTCTGTTATTTCTGCAGAGAAAACCAAAGTATGAAGATTTGATGTAAAGGGTCCTGAGAGTGAGCATTGCAAGGAAAAAGAATTAAGCCATTTGTATTCCTTTTTGTCTTTTTTCTCTGTGGCAATAACAAGCCAAAGGATCAAACAGTACAGTTCAAAATAGCAAACTCATCTCAGAAATATGTACAATGCCCTCCTCTGTTAGAGAAAAAGGAGAATACATTTCTGTTGTAGTGGGGAACAGTGAAACCTCTGTAATCAGTCAGCTTATGCACCTCTGGTGCCTGTAACATTGCCAAAAAGGAAGTCAAAGCCTTGTTGGTTTGCACTGTGTGCCATGGAAAAAACAAGATGTACACCAGAGTTTTAGAAATTAAAAAGTCGGAAAACATTTGTCATTAGCAGCAGTGACTTAGAGTCTGAGTCCAGAGCAGTAAAATCCTCTCCTCCCTGTTTGTAACTGCACCCATATATGTACTCAGATAAACTATTAAAGATGTTTTATATCCGAGGGAGAATTGCATTTTCGGCAAAAAATGCTCTTTCAGTGAAACTGAATATAGCAATTCCTTTTGCCGGTGACATCATCTAGTTTTAGAAAATCTAACTGGAACTCAGGGTACAAATAAGTATAGATAATTGCATTTGTGAAGTGGAACTTGTTGTTCCTATAAATTTAATATAATGACAATATTATGAACGCCTCCTCTGTTTTAATGAAATGCCTTAGAAAATGTAAAACAAATTTGCAATAAAGAAAGGGATTAGCACCTGTTCTTAGTTACATCCAAGTCAGTTTGGACTTCAGGAGCTCTGACACAGCTCTACAAATTACAAGATCTCTTTATAATTCTTCAGTGAGAAAATCCAGTCATCTGAAGCGAGTAATCTAGTGTGACATGTAAAAACAGTTTAATAAACCAAACAGTGGAATATAACTTAGGGAAGAGTTCAAATATTTCCAGTAACAAAGAAAATACTCTTACTTCTTCCTTAAAACTGCATGGTGGCTATTGGACTGTTGTTATTCTTCCTCACAGAAGGAAACAATTTCCAGCATTTGTGAATATTATTTAATTTTCTTAATATGGCATATGTTCTCTGAAGTAGAGAGCAGTAAGTTTGCAAACAAAACAAAAAAAAAAGCTCTGTGAATACAGGTTGTGTCTTGTGTCTCAGTCTTGTACTGTATATTCCAAAGACTCAAAGTAAACAGCCACACAGCAAAGATGGCCAGTTTGCTCACAGTTACGTATACTTAGTATTTACCTCATTAATTTTGCCCCTCCCAGTCAGTGAGGAAACTGTAGTGAAGCAACTGGTGCCAGATCCCTGTCAAATCGATGCCAGTCTTCAGAAGGATTGTTTCAGGTTCCACTGGGAATGGTCCCCAGACAAGACCTGCCATGCAGACATCTCACAGAACAAAGACATGACACTTTCTGACACGAGTGAACAAAATACTACAGGCTGATAAAAGCAAGGACTGTTATATGAGGGCTTGAATTGGCCAAAGGGGACACGAAGCACATCCCAAAAATGCAAGGTACTGTTTGGTTACTCTAGAGATATCAGAGAATCAGTTAGGTTGGAAAAGACCTCTGAGATCAAGTCCAACTTTTGACTGGCCACCACCTCATCAACCAGATCATGGCACTGAATGTCATGTCCAGTTATTTCTTGAACACCCCCAGGGATGATGACACCACCACTCCCAGGCAGCCCATTCCAATATGTAATCACCCTTTCTGTGAAGAAATTCCTCCTGATGTCCAACCTGAACCTCCCCTGGTGCAGCTTGAGCCTACATCCTCTCATCCTGTCCCTAATTGCCTGGGAGAAGAGGTCAACACCCACCCGGCTACAACCTCCTTTCAGGCAGTTGTAGAGAGTGATAAGGCTCCCCTGAGCCTCCTTTTCTCCAGAATAAACAACCCCAGCTCCTTCAACCACTTCTCATAGGACATGCACTCCAGACCCTCCACCAGCTCCATTGCCCTTCTCTGGACACACTCAGCACTTCAATGTATTTCTTGCAGTGAGGGGCCCAGAACTGCATGCAGTACTTCAGGTGGGGCCTCACCAGTACTGAGTACAGGGGAAGAATCACTTGCCTAGTCCTGCTGACCACCCTGTTTCTGATCCAGGCCAGGATGCCATTGGCCTTCTCGGCCACCTGGGCACACAGTGGCTCATGTTCAGCCAGCTTTCAACCAGCACTCCCAGGTCCTTTTCCACTGGGTCGCTGTTCAGCCACTCTTCCCCGAGCTCCATGGGGTTATGGCTGTGGCTGAAGTGTAGGAGCTGGCACTTGGCCTCGTTGAACGTCATACTGTTGGTCACAGCCCATCTATCCAGGCTGTCCAGGTCCCTCTGCAGAGCCTTCTTTTTGCCTCCAGGAGATCAACACTCCCACCTAACTTGGTGTCGTAATATGCATAGCTGTGCCTTCCCTGGGACACATCCTGCATTATAAGAGGAATCTGATTGTTTTGGATATACTCTAAATGCCTAAAGCTTGACATTTAAAAAGCACAAATTTTTCAATTGATAATATACCACCCAGTGCAAGAAAGGTGAGGTAAGGAATTTGAAAAGCCAGTACATAAGTCACAGGATACATTAAGCTGCTGTTATTTTGGTTGATTTTCCATAAAAGAATACTTTGGGCTGTGGGTTTTTTCTCTGTAGTGTGTTAGGTTAAGGTATTTCTCGATTTGCATTTTGAGGCTTTTCTGTGTGTGTATGTTTGGTGTTTGTTTAAAACTGGCAATGCACTGGATATTTAGAATCCTGGAGTTGATTTCTTTGTACCAGAAAACAGAGGGAGGGTTAGGAATGCCTTTTTAAGGGAACACAGGATGATCTAGGCATTCTCTGTGGAATTTGCATCCAGCAGTATCAATCCAACAGTTTCAGTCCCTGGACTGTGCAGATCAGGGCTGTGCACAATAGGGTTGCTCCCTGCTGCCCCAGCACTTAAATATACTTCCCTTAGAAACCAGGGGATGAAGGACAGGGAAAGAAAAAGAGCAATGCACATTAATCATTCCACAGTAAGGATTTGGGACACAGCCAGGTCACAAAGAAAACAGTTTCTAAGTGTTGGGGCCAAGGAGCATATGGCAGCTGCACAATCTCAGATACTAGGGAAAAGGGATTCATACCAAGCACTCCCAGTAGGAAGATGCATTGTGTGAGATCCAATGTGTCCGAGTTTACTGCAGTACAAACCTAAGGAAGCTTCTGTGCAACTGTTTAACACTAACCTGGTAACACATAGCACTTTGTAGACTAAAAACATCATCTGCTCTCTGTTGATAGCCCCTCTGCAATGCTAAGAGTGCAAGCTCAGGAAGAGACAATTTTCTCTGAAAGAAAATCAAAAAACCTCTCACATAGGTTGACTCCTGCAAAGGAGCTTCATTCTGGTGCTCATGCTCAAAAGTCAGAGTTAAAAATCAAAAGAAAATACTACAGTCAGAAACCACAACCACACAAAGCAGAATGAACCCTCAACGGTACATATACCAAAAGGAAACAGTATGTAGACCAGCAGCTTTTGAAATTACTTCTGTTTTGGCTACAACAGCATAGGAGCTGATGTGTCTACTTCCCATTCTGTCACATAATTTAACATCAAGGATCTTCCCGCTTTGCTCATTTTGGGACAGTTTAGACAATAATCTCCAAATGTAACACAGCAAGAAAAGTGGAGGTTGTACAGTAGAGAGGTGCATTTCTCCAAGATAAGCCCACAATGTTCTTTTTTTTCACCACTCTTACAGTATAAAACACAGTGAGTTCCTCACCAGGTAAGCAAGCTCTCCACCCATCTGTATAAAGCTGCAGCCTCTGGCCATACTTTCCCCTACCCTGGTAATCAAAGTGCTGGAGATTGTCTCTTAGAAAGAATTATGAGACCCTTTGATTGTCAGGCCTGCCACACTGTCAGTGCAGCAAGCAAGATCAAAACAGTGTGAGAAGCACCGTCATTTTAAAAACAGCAATCCAGGAGACTTACTAACAAGATCCTAAAGCCCAGCCACCACCAGAGAATAGTGCTTGCAAGGAATAAGGAGGATTGGTGTGCTGAAAACTCCCTGTATAAGGAGGGTGATAGATATACTTTTAAGTATACTAGCTAAGGGAACTGAAAACACTCATTTTCTATACAGGCAGACAGCAGGACACTAATTTACAATATATTTTCATAACCCGAATAGTATTCAGTCTAATCTGAACTTATCTGATTGTAAGGTTAAAAAAGGTTATTAACACAATGATAGTAATACTGTGGGGGCAGCCAGATGTGGATATTAGAAATACACTTTCTGAACTGTACTTAAAAATACAGTAGAGGGCTCACTTTCCCAAATGCCTTTATCTTCCTGTGTACCTGCACAGCACCGAATTATTTATTTATAACTAGATATATTGCTGCAATTTACGGATACAATAGGGATATATTTCACTGCAACATTCGTTTCAAAATACATAGTACCTATAAAGACACTACAGGTTATGCAGTGCAGTCGCTTCAGTGAAGCCACTAAAATTAACTCGGGTCCTGAACGTTTTTCATTCCTTTACTGTGGTTCACAGACTGTGCAATGAGGTCAAAGTGAGGACCCTGTGCAGCATCTTATTCCCTCCAGGGAACCAGGGAAAGAACAAGGACACAGGAGTGTTGTTTCGGAACTGCTGGGCTATTAGATGAGAGTAACTCTGTGAAGTTACTTAGGTTCGTGTGTGATGTGATTTCTAATGCTTTGAGATCAGAAGCAAGGAGCTAAATCACAATTAATTTGGACACTGCTGTGAAAAAGGCCTGCTGATCCACCAGACTGGAAGCAGTAAGGCCAGGTGTATGTAGCACTGAGCTGGAACAGGTAAACCCTGCTGGACTCCGTCTGGGATGCTCCTCTCTCCCAGAGCTCCACATACTGGGGGTCAACAGCAGTCACACACAGTCTGGGTTTCCTCTGACCTTCCTCAGGCTTTACCAACCCAGCTTGGATCTGAAGGGGTTATACACCAGGGAACCGCTGCCTTTCCTTAAGTTCTTCTGAGCGCTAGGAAGAGCAATTGGCCTCTGAGGACCACTGCTCTGAACACTGGCAGTGTGTGAGCACAGAACGTATTAATCAGAGAACAGTGACAGTAATTTAGAATCAGACTGGTCTGGGTCAGAAGGGACCTTAAAGACCACCCAGTTCCAACCCCACACCGTGGGCAGGGACACCTTCCACTAGACCACACTGCTCAGAGTTCCATCCACCCTGACTTTGAACACAGCCAGGGACGGGGCATCCACAGCTTCAGGAGCCTGTTCTGCTGCCTCGCCATCCTCGCAGTGGAAAACATAGAATCATAGAATTGATTGGGTTGGAAGAGACCTCCAAGATCATCGAGTCCAACCCTTGATCCAACACCACTGTGATTACTAGATTGTGGCACAAATTGCCACATCCATTCTCATCTTAAAAACCTCCAGGGACAGTGAATCCACCACCTCTCTGGGCAGGCCATTCCAGTGCCTGATTCCTCTCTCTGTAAAGAATTTCCTCCTAATATCCAACCTAAACCTCCCCTGGCAGAGCTTAAGCCCGTGCTCCCTTGTCCTATTGCTGCTGCCTGGGACAAGAGACCTGGCTACAACCTCCCTTCAGGGAGTTGTAGGGAGTGATGAGGTCAGCCCTGAGCCTTCTCTTCTCCAGGCTGAACACCCCCAGCTCCCTCAGCCTCTCCCCACAGCACTTGTGCCCCAGTCCCTTCACCAGCCTCCTTGTTCTCCTCTGGACCCGCTGCAGCACCTCAACATCATTCCTGAACCGAGGGGCCCACAACTGAGCACAATACTCAAGGTGTGGCCTCACCAGCGCCGAGTACAGGGGAAGAATCACTTCCCTCGTCCTGTTGGCCACACCATTCTTGATACATTATTCATTGAGTTTAATTTAAGCGCGTTCTTACTAGTTACTTCCATTATCTTATCGACAGCTCGGCGGGAAAGGACCGGGTACGACTCGGGCAACCCGTGCGAGGGGCAGAGGCGAGACGCCCCGTCCCGGCCGCGGGAAGGCGGACCCTCCGCACATCCCGCCCCCATCCCATCCCTCCCGCATCCCACCCCGCTCCG
>WBMV01002843.1:348502-421856 GCA_013396655.1 Campylorhamphus procurvoides | reverse complement strand
GGTGGGTGAGTGTCGGCGCGGGCAGGGCCGCGCTGCTGCCGTGCGGATGCTGCGGCGCTGCCTCCCCCGGGGCTGCGGGTCCAGCGGCGCCGGGCGCGGGTGGGATGCGGCCGGGAATGGGGGATGCTCGTGGGTGGCACGGCCGGCCCGGGGCCCGGGCACCAGCCAAGGGGGTGGACAAAGCAGGGCCCTTCCGCTCCTGCCTTCGGGAATAGCCAATTCCAGAACGATCGGTGCTGAGAAGGCGGCAATTACATCACCGAGACGGTGATATTTTATGCGATAGAGTCATCCGGATCGGTTATTTTTGTAAACAGAAGCATAGTTACCCGAAGAACCATAGTTACCTACCACATAATACCCTAGGAAAAATAATTAAACAATGTTCCTCTGCCTTAGGCCGAAGTGCAGGCCTTTCACTGCTAATTACAAAATTGCATCTCAAATCTAGATATAAAGGCAGTTCCATTAACAGTTGCCTCCATGTTCTTTGCTTTTGTTTTTTTTCCTTTTCTTTAAGCAGAGCATCTCTCAAGAAAACGCTCCTCAAAAGCAGAAACAGCCCATTCTACAATGATGAATTCCGACATGGATGGTATAAGTTCTTAATGTTCTTGTTCTTCATTGTTATTGTTTCTACTGAGTATAATTTCTAACCAGAGGTTGCACTAAAATTCTCATGATTTATTGCAGCTGTTGAGGCTGAGAATCAGGTGGAATTAGAAGAGAAAACACGGCTTATTAATCAAGTTTTGGAACTGCAGCACACACTTGAAGGTTAGCAGCTCGACACATCAGATTTCTTACAAGCACACAGTAATAAGCAAAAGAAGAGAAGCTTACTGCTCTGCCCAGCCTTAGGCACAGTGTCCAGAAGTATGTCACTTAAAGCAGTTGAAGGTACATAGGCAAGGTCTTGGAACTAGTTTTTTTCTTCCTCTTTATGCAACATTGTGTTTGCTCGACTCTATGCACATCAAGTAGGACGAGTGATACAGTTAATTTGTTGCTTATTACCTGATACACATCTTTGAGTCTGTTTCCAAGCAGTTAAGTTTGCAATAGCTTAATTCAAAAAATTTAAGAAAATAATAAAGATCCAGACCAAATTTAGGAAGTTTATCAAAATCCTGTACTACAAGATAATACAAGAAAAATGGGCTTTAGGTAAAACTTTTGTAGCAGAATATTATTATATTATTATGTTAGCATAATACCTTGTGGTAATGTTTCCTGCATTAAAGGTGTGAATAGGCTGATATAGGCCCGTAGAACATAGTCATTATTGTATGCAATAGTGTCTAATATTTTTCTTATAATATCACCTTCACAGATCTCTCAGCACGAGTAGATGCTGTTAAGGAAGAAAACTTGAAACTGAAATCAGAAAACCAAGTTCTTGGACAGTATATAGAAAATCTGATGTCAGCGTCTAGTGTTTTCCAAACAACTGACACAAAAAGCAAAAGGAAGTAAGGGTTGACTCACAGATGATGCTGTTGTATTGCTGCTGTCTTTTTTGTTTTAACTGGCATAGGCTACATGAGCTAAAATACCTTAGTTTGTGGCTTACTGGATACTTAAAAGATTATAAACTTTGGTGATAAACAGAATTAAGAACATTATCATGGACAGGAGACATAAGTTTGTGTATTAAGATTAAGCAATGTGCAAATGTAGTGTAGACAATTACTAAATTTTGATATTTGTTTTAAAAATGAGCATATCTTGTTAAAAATTGGATTCAGTTTGTCAGGTTAAACAAAGGTCTGTTGGCACTCTTTGAGGTCTTTGGGTAGAGTTCTTGACTAGCCAAATAAGTTATGATATTGTGTTGAAGCCCTATTTGATAAAAATATTCAGAGTAATTGCATCACTTTTTTCACCTGAAATATATTTAATTACTGTGTAGTACTGTTCATAGCTTTGAAACAAGAACCTGTAAACCAGTTAAGCATTTCTGTGAAGTAGTAACAGTAAGACATGGTTTGCAGGGCTTGCAGACAGAAAAACACTGAAGATTTTTTGGGAAGGGGAAGGGTATGGGGAAGAGGAACAAGGGGTTAGCAACTTAATCAGGGAAATACCAAACTGATGCAGTATTGGAGTGTTGTAATATGTACACTTGAAACCACTTTCACTTTCCCATTTCCTCAAAGAACTATCAGGCACAGCATCATCATGTATGATCTTCCTGAAGTTTTTCAGTTGTGTGAATGAAGAGTTATGCAAAAACCTGAGTGATAAGCTTTTCAGAAACAGCTGGTCACCAGTGTCTCTCATGCTCATTGTGAACAATCTGCAGTGAGGAGCTGAGAAGTCTTCTTTCCTTCCCACCTTTTACTTTCCTCCTGAAGTGCCAAACTTGTCTTTGCTTCAGGCCTCAGAGCAGCTGTTTTCCTGCCCCAGAGCCTGAGCTCGTGAAGTGCCTCTTGAGGCACTGCATAAAAACACGTAAGGCAGAAGGCTGCAGTGGAACAAAGGTGGCTTTTGCCTCTCAAAACCATGCTGCTCTGAGCAATGCCTGGGTCAAGGTGCTGTTTTTTACTGGCTTGGTTGTGTTAGCAGATTTTGTAAGGGAGCTCGGCTCAGATTGTGGGTCTGAGCACTTCCCAGAGAGGCAGCATGTCCAGCATAATCAGTGTTAAGGGAGAGCAGAAGCTGAAATACAAACAACGATGTGAGTTTTATCAGTACTTAGTTGCATCTGTTTCATCTTGCCATAAGCAGCAGTGCAGATTTATTTATGGATGTTAGCTAGAACTGAGTATCTCTTCAGTAATGAAGCCATTTTACTTGACCTTTTAAAAGGAAACCACTAGTTCAAGGATCTCTTTCAAACTAGCTGGGAATGAGTAAATGGAATAGTAGAGTAAATCCCTCTCAAACCCCAACTTTCTTGGCAGCTAAGCACTGCTTAGTCTCAAGTTTAAGTTGACATTGTGAGGTTGCCCACTTCTCCCCATTTTAAATGGCTCTACAGCGCTCACTGGAGTGTCAGCAAAGTCAAAAGACTTCAAAAAAAGCACTAATAAGTTTAGTCTCGAGGGCTGTTTACAAGTTTGGGTCAAAAAACCAAATGATGAAAAATGTTTTACCCACCAAGATACAAATGGGTGATACTGTTTGTGTCATGGGGTCCTTGGAAGCATCTAAAATTGGTTTTAATCTTCTATGGACTACTCTCTCACATTACTGGAACTCTAAATTAATGCAATCAGGTAGAGTAGATCACATGGCTAGTCCAGAGTTTGAGCATTATACAAAGAACAGTCACACCAAGCACTTGAAGGTTGCATCACATTACAGCCATCATAGCTTTAAAGCCACGTCACTGCCCATCTCCATCTGCACTGTAGGAGCTCACCTGGTAACAGAGCATGCGCTTGTTAGACTTCAGCAGCTTCCCAGTATAAAGTAATCTTAAAATCACGGGTTTGTATTGTAGATTGGATAGTGATATTTTATCCATCAGTGTGTATATAGTAGTTATTTCATCTCTATGCGATTTTACATCCCACTACTGTGGCCTTCATTTAACTTATAAACATTTTGAAGATGTTGTATTACTGACTTTACACTAAATAAAAACTTTTGATTTGTCTTGATTAGTTTGGTTTAACATTTGTAAACCCTAGAACTTCTCACAGCTATTTGTAGTCAAAAGGTGAAAAAGTAGTAGGGTTTGCCATTATCTTAATGGCTTCTACACAGCTGAACTGTCTGAAAGACTAGATGAAATCATCAAGATTAAACCTGGGTTAATGAATCTAGTTTCAGCAAGGTTTCAGTTCCTGACTCACTTGCTATTTTCAGCCATGAATCTTACATTTCTGTATACTTTTCTATTCTGGCTAATGGAAAAAGATTGGTAGACTGCATCCAGTGTTGTCAAAAAGCTAATACTTGAACCTCTTCATGTGGGAGACCTTCAAGCCAAGTTAGAACATGGGAAATGTTACCTTTTCCTACACAGCGAGCGCTATAATAGACAGAAACCAGAATTATTACTACATCATACCTTCATAAATGTGAATGCCAACTGAGTAGCTTCAGCTGTAAGTAAATAAAACAGCCTCAGTCCTACTTGGCCTTCCCTGCATAGAGAAAACCTTCAGTCTGGTTATCTGGCATCCTTAGCAAGACCTCTTTTATGAAGCTACAGTGTAGCCAGTGGGAGTGCACGCTATGGAGTTCCAAAGATGACTGTCAGTTTTAATAGCAAGGCATCCTGGAATTGAAAATCATTACCTTGTTAGTTTTAGAGCTCTTTCAAGCAGCCACAGTAGGAAGATCAAGTATTTTTCCTGAAACACCAGTTCAGATAGAAATAGAGGATGCACAGGTACTGTGGATGAAATCTCAACCTTACAAGTATCAGTGGGCAGGGGTTCCCCTATTTCCTGGTTTTCTACATCTAGTGCCTCAAATCCCCAAAGCTCCAATACTTCTCCCTTAACTACCAGCAGAAGACTAGATGCAAGTAACTGATGTGCAGAAGGATGTCTTCTATCTCAACTTCTGGGTGATCAAAGTCCTTAAGTCAGTATCAAAGTGAGACAGGCCTTACAGAGTCAGTATTACTGCAAACAACACCCTTGGCCTTGAGAATCCACTGAGCTGTGGGTAACCATTTTACCCATAATAAATGGCTCCTTATTTACTCAAGTGAGGTACAAGCAAAGATGTTGATGAGGCTTTAATCAAGACTTCATGGGACCCTTAAGTTTAAAACCCTAAGTGAAAGCTAGCATCCCCTGTGGGGTGACCAATCCCTGGAGTAACTAAATCACATCAAAGGAACTATAGTAACTACTAACTATAGTAACTATATCATATCAAAACAAAACGCCCTCTAAAATAAACAAACCAACCCCAATCCCAGAACCACACCCAAATGCTGAAACAATTCCAAAGGACTTTTATCAGGCTCAGACATAATCCATTCAAAATGAGCCAGAATGCTTCCTGACAGCTCACAGTAGCTGCTACTAGCAGGATACTACACTGATAACTTCTGCCCATCACTGAGGAGTAATCTGGAGTCTTCATTTCTTACCTTTTGCATATAGACCTGAAATAAAGAGGTGGGGGCTTGCACTTAATGACACAAAAAGCCCCAAACCAAACAAAAAAACCTGAGATTTCCATCTAATTCACACCAAATAAGAACCCAATACAATTAACTTCTGAACACTTCAAAACAAGTACTTGAGGACACTGCCTTCTTCATTAGGGTTAACTAAGCAATCATTTCTTAGACACTTCCATGGAAACTGCTGTGAAAATACTAGCTTTTTGTGTGAACTAACTCCTTGCCAGGCACAAGAAAATCTGTTAGAATCCTTATGAATTAATGTATTTCTGCTTGTTTATAATGTATGACTAGCACCTTACATTCTACTACTACAGGCAGCTGTTGAGCAGCAAGAGTTCCTGGTGACTGAAATTTTATTGTTTTAATATACAGCTGAACTTTAACAAAACAAAGTTTCTTTTACAATATGCAGTTTATTTCAACTACATTATGAGAATGCCCAAGTTACTCACATCTTTAAAAAACTTAATCCATCAAAAATTCTTATCTATATTAATAAATTTCATGTTAAGGAAGAATTATTAAATATTTTTAAGTTGCAATATACACTTAGCAAATATTCTATAAACAGAGGTTATACCACTCTGGCTTGGAACATGAGAACTATAAAAGTTTGCAAAAATCATCTGTATATCACTTCTGCAGATTTGATACCTGCATTCAAAAGTAAAACAAGTCACATCAATTACCACTTTTTCTATGAGTATTCTATTTTAAAATATCTCTTAAAAATAAATTACTGTAACGAATGCCTAAAGTGAACAGGTGACCACCCATGTAACAAGATCAACTAAAATAAATACTTTACAATAAAAATTGTTGCTAGCACAAAATCATCATACAAAAACAATTATTGCATTTAGCTCTGCACAGAAAAAATACCTTTTCTCATAGCAGCATGAACTGCTATAGATGCTACATCTGTACTATCATTCTCCTTTAGCTGAAAACTGTAAACAGCTAATTTTGTGCTAGAGCTGCAAAAGTATTATAATTTATTCATTTAAAAAAATATTTAGAGTAAGTTTATCTCCAACTAATACTAATTTCTAAGAAACGTCAAATCTTAAGAATCTTCACCTAAAAATCAGTCGGCCAACTTGTAATTTCACTTGTGTTTTCAATTGGAAACACCAGCTAACTCCTCAGAGATAGTATTTCTCCTTAAAAAAAAAGGGAATCAAGGAAGTTCAGGATGGTTAAAGAGGTCAGAGAATTAAACCAGAGGTTAATTAGCAATGAGTGTCCCTTTTTCCTTCAAAGCTCAGGAACTTGCATGCTGTCAGGCCCACTGAAGTGGCACACCAAAGGTTACTACCTAGACCTGCAAATACCAGCTGGAAATAGCTCAGTCCTTTCGTACTCTTCTCTTGCGCACTGATTTCAGGGGATGATCTCCTGTACCTTCATCAGCTTCTTTCTTCTGAACATAATAAAAAAAAATAAAATTCAGCATTAGAATTTTAAACCTATTTTAATTTAATTATTGAAGCTGGCATGCTACTTTATTTCTCCACTCTGAACCCCTAGTCATGTTATAACTAAATGCAACACTGAAGTGATAGGATGCTTTTTTCAACAGTACTAACCTAATAATAAATAAAGTGGGTAGAAGACTTTTCCTTTGTATATTCAGAAAGAAGGGAATAGTACATCTAAGCTGATGTCAGTAATTTGGGGTTGCCCATGTATTCACTGGTTTAAAAGCAGTAACTTTTAAATTAATTTAGCAACTTAAAGTACATGTTATGCTACTTTTAATTTCCACCTCTGAAGCAAGAAGCATTTCAAACATTCTAGCTATCCCTTTTGGAGAGCTAAATATAAAGCAAACTGTTCTTAAATTGGATGTGGTGTTCCCAGTTTAAAAGCAATAAACTTACAGAGGCACATAAAAAGCCTCTCCAGGGCGAACTCCATTCTCAGACTGTCATTGCTTCCTCACTTCCCTGCATCACCTAATGGCAAACACCTCATTCAGAAGGAACAGCTCACAGAATGTGGCCCAACCTGAGTGAGGACATGGTGTACATGACATCTCCTAACTAGGTCACCAGCTAAGTCATGACAGGAACTTGTACATGCTGACAGGACTGGGAGAAAAGCAAGCCATGGCCTCGCTGTGATACTGTGTAATGGCACAGACACATTCACATCTTGTTACTGACTTCACAAAGAGGCCTGTGAATCCTAATAGGGTCATTAGATCCTATATTCCTAGGTAAATGTACAAGGAAAAAAACTCCAACTTCCTATAGGAACAAGAAGTACTAAATAAGGGGTAATTAATAAAGAATTTCAGTATTGAAACAATGCAACCTCATTCAAGGTCCAGTTTCCTAGTGGAGTTTTACCTGAAAAGGAGTTTACATTACATTAAATAACTCCCCTAATTTGGGAAGAGACTCATTTAGGAAATGACAAGCACAAGATGACCAATGGGTGGATCTAAGGCATTTCAAACACACGTTTCTAAATAAAGGATAATGAGTAGTTGATGAGCAAGAAAAGTGCATGCAAATTCCATTCCACAATGTTATTTTATGAAAAACATTTTGTACATTATCTGGGTGACTGAGTTAATCTGCACAAGAAAAATAAAACTGCAGGTGCTGCATTAAAAACCAGTATGGTAATTTTCCTTAAAACCTGATTTTTGGATTAAAAAAAACCAAAAGATAACTGAAAGTTTAAGGTTCTTCTAAGTCTCACAAAAAGGTTATTCCACTAGAAGAACGTTTCATCAATTAAGTAGCAAAATAAAGACTGACATCTACTGCAGCATCCAAATTTTCAAGACTTGCAATTCATTTAATAGCCTGTTAAAAACTATACTCCTGTAAAAACATTTCAGGTATGGAGACCTGATGGCCACTTCTATACTATACCTGTACTCATACAGAGCCTTTGAGATATCAAACTCAAATGAAAACAGATTTCCACTTCAGGATTTGTTTTATGGCTCAGGAGAAGAAAAACCACTTGTTGCAGGTAGCTAGACTTAGTTGGAAATATGATATCAGATAAGGGTGAGGAGAAAATAGGGCAAAAAAATGCAAACTTACCTCATCTTCTGAATCAGATTTATTTGACAGACCACCTTCTTCTTGACTTGCATCTGCGACTTCATTTTCTTCTTCATCTGCAACTTCATCATCATCAATATCTTCACCACCTTCATCCTCATCTTCTGCAGAAGAAGTTAATTTTACTTTGTAAGCAAAGCTATATTGAAAATGCACTGTATCCACATACACTAGTAAGGAAAATAGCCAGTTTCAGTCTTAGAAAGCATCTCTAATACAGTGAGTAGAATTCTCATGAATTAGTAGAAAGTGATCATTTTTCAGATTTAATAACCAATTCTAACAGCTCCAACTTCACCTCTTTTCACAACAGCCACTACTCCGACTTCTTACTGACTAAAAGGACTTGATTTACTTAAAATCCAAGTATTGTATCGGATGGTTTTGAGACCAGAGTCCAAGACAGGACAACTCAGACATCCCAAATCTGACTGAATTCTGACTTAGATAGGGAAGTACAATATTGCAGGTATCAGTCATCAAGCAAGAGGGACACCTACATCTTAAGGGAACTTCCATTTCCAGCAGGGAATTCTTCTGGCATCCTGTTTCCTTTGAGGGATAAGCAGCCCAGTACTTCCCCCCTTCTTATGCATTATTGCACTGCAGGAACTAGTCAGAAAAGCACTGTACTCCGCTTAGCTCTCTCAAGATATGTCCAGCTTGCACTACTTGTGCACCAGTACCCTTTGCAGTACTTTCTGTCATGAGAAAACAGGAAATCTTGCCTAAATCTGCTAGAAAGGATACACAATGACATTCTACAACTTATTCTGCCAGTGGCTCAGCTAAAAACAGTAATGAAGTGCTCAATTCTATCATTTTCAGGTCATGCCTACATCTCATAAGCACTACTTCAGTGTGGATAAAAAAATTAAAACAAAAACCCCACAAAAAGCTCACTCCCATCTCCCAGTTCTTATTGTTGAATCTCAGTAACACTGAAACAAAAGTATCCTTATAAATTCAGAAGGCAGTCACATACAAGATGTGACTCTCCTGATTCTTGGTGAGGAAAATCTAGAAATGCCTAATTTATTAAAATATTGTTATGAACTAAAATTCATCTTCCCATCTGTCAATATATCTGATACATGTCTACAATAATCTCTCTACTTTTGTTATTAAAAGGACAAATATGACTAAAAAATGGAGATCACGGTTTAAGAAAGATGTAGACAAAGATTTCTGTTCTAACAATATGCTCTTAACAGAAGAGCTTGGCAGAAATTCACAAAGCCTTTGCTCATATTCTAATGAAGAGATTAGAAATGGTAAATTATGCAAATCCAGCTCTTCTCATAAGTACTAATTTCAATAAAGGGGGCAAAACCCAAAACAAATAAAAAAACTTTAGACATCAGAAGCTGTAAAAGCCAGAACTGGACAACTGTACTATGTAAAATTAATTATAATAGTATTTTAAACAGTATTTCATATAAATTTATAACTTGACAAATAACTTCCAGACTGTGCCCCTGAAATTCCATTTTGTGGCAACATTCTTTTACTGCCTGGAATCTTTTTCTAGAGGGCAAGGAATTCAAGGAGACAAAGCAGACAAGTAGAACAGTCAAAAACACAACATCCTTTAGCAATGTCACAAAAATTAACATAGAACAAAATAAAACTGTAAATCCCATGGACAATGCCCTTCAAGAAGTACTCTCCCAGCAACTCATTCTCAATGGAGTAAAAGAAATCTCCAAGTATGTCTAAACTTTGCTATTGTGCCACACTTTCTCTTGTTTTTTAATGGCCCCAAGATAAAATGTGGATCTCAAGTAACTCACTATTCCACAGCTCAAACCCCATGACCTTCCATTTCAAAAAAAGAGGAGATAATGATTATAAAGGAACTGTAAAAATTATAAGAGACAAAGACACTAATACAACATATTTACGGCTACAGATACCACAGGGAGAAGTCTCAGAAGAAACTTGCATCCACATGTGATGAAAGCTGGAATCCACCAGCTTGAAGTTCTACCATCAACAAGGAAGTAGAGGGAAGAAACCAGAGAGGAAAGATCATTTGCAGGTCCTGCCCAAATTACTCCCCTTTCCCAGTACCTGAAAGAGAAGCCTCCCTTCCCATCTTCTTTGTATCCTTTATAAGCTCTCTTTTTGTCTCCATTTCTCTTCTCTCTGTAGCAAAAAGAATCAGGAAAAGGAGGCAGAAGACAAATTCTCTAATGTTTTCAGATAAGAAGAGGCAAAAGATAGATAGTGATAGAAAAAAGGGAAGCTTTCGACCTGCAAATGTAAATGGTGCAGGAAGCTAAGAGGAGCTAAGCAATTCTTCTTAGAGAAAGAAACTGTAAAGTTGTATGACAGCAAAGTGTAACCGTTCCCTCTGAAGCACAGAATTTACTTGAAAACCTTGGAATAGTCATACAAAAGCTAGCTAGGTTAGTTTTACTCTGTGTTCAGTTTAGTAACCAGGAATCTAAAATAGAACCTACCTCTGCACACCACGAGCAGCTGTTCCAAGTAGAATTTAAAAGAGTTGTGGGAGCTAAACAGTGTTCCCCTGCAATTACCTGGATCTTATTTCTAACAGTGAAACACTCTAACCTAACATTTATTAAGTGATGTGTTGTAATTAATTAAGATTAACTGACTGTCTTAATATTGGAATTGAGGTATCTCAGCCTTGCAATAGCACCATATTAGGTACAAACCATATCTATGATCTCCATCAAGACTAGGTAGAATAAAACAGAGTCTGTAATTCAGGAGCAAAGAACAGGTAGAGTAAGATCAAAAGGAAAATGTAGGAAGATACAATGATGAAATTATGTATCTACAGTTTATGCCAATGTAGAGAATAGCATAACAAAAGAATTAAATGCCTAGGTGAGGCTCCCAAATAGTAAGACAGATAGTAGGGACTCACTTTGGTGTGGCAAGCATTGTGACAACAATGTACTTAATTCTGTCAGTACTGGCATGGGAATAGCTGATGCTTAGTAAAATTTTAAGTCATACAGACAGAAGCCATCAACACGCATGGAACTTGGTGCAGAGACAGACAAACCCCACCAAGTTTCAGTCAATAATACAAAGGAAAGTACCAAGATAAAAAAGCACAAACCAAGAATTTCTGCTTGGTTTCTAATTATCCTTGCCAGTCACTTGTCACTTTCTTTGCTCTTATCAAAGTAGAGAGAAGCAAGAGGCAGAATCTTGCAGAGTTCTGAAGCTAAAAATTTTCTCATGGAAGTCAAAATAATGCAAGGTGATTTGATTTTTATTCATTATATAGACTGAAGGAAATGCTAACAGCACATCAGTGCCATAGGATGCATAGTACTGGTAATCTCTGATGCAGTAACACAAGATGATTTTATCCTTGGATGCCAAAGTACAGCTCAACCTACTGAATCATTGATTTCTCACTTGGGCAGCAGGACAGGCTTTTGCAGGAATGCAATATGTTCAAAAGCAACACAAAGGAAGCAGCAAACTTCAGTATTTCAAATATTTTCAGGCTTTAACAAGAATTACTAAAATTAGCGATCAACAGAATAGTTCAAGGTCCAACTCTCCCACAAAGAAATAAACAGAAAGACTTATATTAAAGACTTAAAGCTATTCCAGACACATTTTAAAGATAACCATGTGACTTTAACCACTTCAGGTACTTATACCTGAACCACTGTGTTCAATATATGAAATATTTAGAAGGGATAAAATATGCATCACTGCCTACAAACATAAAAAAGACTGGTGCAAATACATTCATTTCTTGAAAGTGAAAAGTACTGAGTAGAACCTTACTTTCTGCTTGTATTTATCAAAGGGGTATTAGCCACAGGATTCCACTCGCTGGAGGTTGTCAAAGAGAAAATAAGACTCAGAGCAAGGTAGATTTCATATATTCTAAGATAACTGGCTGTAATTATTGGCAATACAATCCATGAATTAGTTCTATTCATAACTTTGTAGTTAACCAAACCACAAGCTGATATGTTCATCTTACCATCTTCAACAGTATCTTCATTTTCTTTTTCTTCTTCTATTTCATCATCTTCAAATTCCTCTCTCTCTTGTTTTAATTCTCCTTTTCTAATTTGCTTAGATACATCAGGTTTTTTGAAGTCATATTCACCTGTTTTCTACAACAAAAAAATCAATTTACATTTCAACTCAAATTAAGAATTAAACACAGCAGCCACAGTAAGCTAAGTAACACCAAAGGCACATTAAAAGTACATATTGTTGCACAGATGCTCGGAGTTTTCAAATAAAGTACAAAGAATAAAACCAAATGAAAAATAGAATAAATTTCTCTAACCTTTGCTGGCCAGCAGAACAACACACCTAGACCAACAGGGAGAGCTAAAGTCAAGATGTAAAGAACCCAGAGCCATGGGTGGTCTTCTGCAGCGGTGACCAGTTGACTAAACATACCAGGCTGCATTAAAAAAAAAAAAAGGTTTATGAAGTGTAGCCTATACATTTATATTGTCCAAAGGAAACCTTCCTTTACCCTTGTTTTTTAATGACTAACACAATATAACATTTCAATGCTAGTAAAGTAACAGCTCTAGAGATTGCAAATAAATAGTAGGTGCTAAGTAAGAAGGACAGATGTAGTACTACAAACACACAAAGACTGGCCACGACTCAGCTTTGTAAAGTGACATTTAGTCTTGGCAACCTCACACTTTACACCCCTCACAGCTACTCTGTTTTTCCTGCATGCTGTGCTAACTCAGCTGAAAGATCCAAAGCAATAAAAGCCTCAGGCCAGCAGCCAGCCTCCTGAGGAGCAATGCTGGCTCCACCTGCACTACCACGTTCTCTCCCTTGACAGCCAGTTGTTCAGGGAGTAACTTGCCCTTCCAGCCCCCTTCTGACTTAGACAGTAGAGACAGCTGGCAAGTACCTGGTGCAGTAGGACCTCTGGAAAAGGTACATTGGCAACTAAGGGATTTTGAGACACACACTGGAGTGAGGAAACCCTAAGGAATTTTTTTGCCATTGTGTGTACAGGTATAGATAAAGGTTCAGACACAAGCACATTTTGGAAATGAGCAAGGTTGTGGGAGGAGATGGCTTTCCTGATTGCATGGGCAGATATGCTGTTGCTACTTGCTCATGCTGTGACAAACAGCAACTATCAGGAACTGGCCACATTTGCCACCAACCCATTATTTCTCTCCCAAAATTGCAGCCTGCTCTTGCCACTGAAAGAAAAACAGGAGTGCAGGCAGCCACTAGAGGGGCTCATGATCCCGTGTGGCAGGGCAGGTCCTTCCCACAGCATAGGGAAAAGATCTAGGAAAAACCACAGTGGATGGCTAAGTTCAGCACACAAACAAAATGTGGATGCACAGGGACAAAGTGTGGATGTACACATACAAACAGAAGAACAGATACAGCTCCATAAACACACACGCAATATTTTCAGAGCTGCATAATACACATCTAAGCAGCCAAAGTCCTAAAATTATTAAACAGAAACCAACAGTAGACTATCCATTACTCAAGGAAGGGAAACATCTAAAGAATATACACCATGGATATAGTCACAAGCTAAAATGGGGGCTGGAGGGGAAGTTAAAAACCAATGGTCTTTGAGTGTAAGTAACTCAGCTTCCATTTGCAGTCAGGTACTGAATTTCTAGTATCACTATGAAGAGCAGACGACTCAATATGATGCCAATTTCTCACTAGGTGTTTAAGTAAAATTAGTACCCTTTTCATTTCAAGGAGATATTGATCTGGGAAAAGCAAAAAGCCAAACTATCAGAGTTACTCGGCAAGATTATAAACTGCAGACAAATTATTATTCTATCAGCATTAATTGACAGAAAAACCTTCCAACAGCACAGCTTCCTCATTAGTTTCTGCTATCAAGAACATAGTAAAGTTCATACCTCATTAGCACTTGCTACTAACTTCTTCAAGCCCCAGCCATCTGCTGCCCAATGATCTGCTACTTCTTTTTCTGAACAGATGATGAAGTTATCAAAGTAGATATCAGATGTCATAGACCACAGTTCTAAACCAATAGCACTGACAGTGGTCATCTTGAATGGGTGAAGATCTTCAAAATAGTCTGGGTTTGGTATTTTCCGAGGGCTCCAGATTCCCTGTTAATGCAAAAAAAATGTAATCACATTAACTACAGCTCACCAAAAAAACAAGCTGTGAAAGACATTTTAAAATAATTACAACTTCACAACTCTGTTCAATGCATTATTTAAAAAGACAAGCAGTAAAGTTTAACCTACATAAAAACAGACCTGGAAGTAGCCTATAGGATTTTGGCAGATGGCTCTCAGTTTCATAACTTAAGGCAGACCTGGTAATTCTTTTTGCCCACACAGGTTACATTATGGTTACAGTAATAACTGACTGTTACCAGAAGTGTTAGGGAAAATTTTAGGAAAGGAAAATTCAGCCTTATGACACCTGTGCAAATTAGAACCAAATTTTGTTTGCAAACCTGCTTAGGATCTTAAGCTCAAAGAAATCAGATTCAAGTATTCCCCAGCCACAACTAATACAAAGTAACTCTCATTAATATGCAACTGATTACCTCTTAGATCTGAAGGGGAGGAAGGGAATTTAATTATCCAAAATTAAAGCATCCTCTAAAATTGAACTAGTAAATCAATCTGCTTACTGAAAGGCTTAATTTTTTAAAGTAAAAAAGATCTTATTCAAAAGATCCATAGTTAAAGCCCCAATGTAACCCAGAATACAATTCTACAGAACATATTAAATAAATGGTACCAGTGCAAATCATACAAAAAGCAACTTTAAACAGATATATTGTTTTAACACATGAAGCATTACCCTTTTCCAGTATACTTGAAGAAAAAAAAGCAAATTAAAATGCAAAAAATCTCAAAATGTTTAGTGAGGGTATTGACTTATTCTAAAATATAAATGCACTGTAAAAAAGCCTAAATAAATATACTACTTTGACTTTCTTGCTCTGTTGAACTCTGTACCTCTTAACAATGACCTACAACTTGGCTATTACCTGATAGTTAGGATTGTCTATCATAGGTGCTCTCCATTTTCCTTTATATTTCGGGTTATTCTTCATGGGACGCACCCACTGTCCACACCCAGGTGCAGTCTCACACTTTGGATTAGGGATCTGAGGGGCTTCCCACTCCCCATCCATTTCTTCATCCCTAGAGAAAAAAAAATAATTACAAAGAAGTGATTTAACATGGAACATGTCTGAAACACTGGCAGTCTGAAGTCAGGGTCCATTCACATTTTGCTATGACAACCTCAGGATTCTGACCAGCTCACAGAACTTCACCCAACAGTATAAACACGCTTTTTACGGAGTGCTAAATTTTTTTTTAAAGGTCACATGTTCATAACCACCACAGCATCACTGACCTCAATTACATTCCTGCATCTGCAGACAGCTTGAAACACTTCTCGCCTAGGATGCTTACAGATCCCTTTGAGATTACTATATTATGACTTCAAGACATCAACTTAAACTGTAGCAAATTCTTTCAAAGAGGTCCTTCATATTCTGTTTTTGCTTATGTATCTTCAGAAAACAAAAAGCAATGGACATGTTCATGTTTTTATAGAAGCAGTCCCACAAACCAAAAATTATTTGGCCATACCTTACACATTCCAACTTCCTACCTCAAAAGACAAAGACATTTGGATTGATCTCCACAACCAATAATCTGCCACAGAGAACAGGTCTTACCTACAAGGCACATTAACAAGATGCACTTACCAGTCCTTTGGTTTTTTTGCATTAGGGTCTGGAACATATTGTGGTTCATCATCAAGCCACCCCTCAGGCTTAACAGCATCAGGATCTTCTATTTTGGAAGGTTCATCTTCATCCCTTCAATTACAGACTTACATTAGAAAATACAGCAGCCTGACTTTGAATTCTCTACAGAGGAGTGTAATTGGCATGAAAGGGTTGATTTTCAAAGACACCACAGAACTAGACTCACTGATCATAAGACCTCGACATCCAATTATCTGTTTATAAATATCTGAATTACATTTACATTGTTTCATAATACTGTTTAGTCCAGAAATTGCTGGCATCAATTGGCAGGTGTCAGTAAAGTCTTTCCACTGAGTTTTTCCCTACTCTTCTTGAGCTGTTGCATGAACAGTAGCTCATATACAGGAAAGTAGAAATCACTGAATGTAAATGAACACTATATGGTGGAAAAGACATCCACTTCTTATTCAGGTGTAGCAATCTTAGTTATTAATTGCAACCACAGAGGGTACAAAATCAGCAAGAATCAATTTTTATTTGTCTCCTTAGAAGATGACCAGATCTTTGTACCCACCTCAATTGTTTTCAAACTTTAGTACTTTTAGTGAAACATGTTCCACTCAAATCTTTCAAATAAATAACCTGCATATAAAAGGCATTGTAGAGATAAAAATATTCTCCTTACCAGTCATCTGGTTTGACAGCATTTGGATCAGGTATTTTTGGTCTCTCATCCCAATCATCAGGCTTCTTATCACTAGGATCCTCTATTTCTTTGGAAGGGTTTACTGGAGGAACCATATTCTCAAGAAGACTTCCTTTACTGACAACCGTTTGGTCAATCAGCATTTCAAATGTATTATCTGGTTTTAGCACTAAATTGAAGAAATTTGTATTAAAGAAATAAGGGAGCCATTCATTTCATATATAACCAAAGCTATATAATAAGCACAGACTTAGTCAAATAACAGCAAACAGGATCCTTGCTAGCAGAGCAGGAGACAGACCCCTCCCTCAGGTACTGGATCTGGACACAAAAAGTTGCCCTTGAGGGGGTGTATGACCAGCATCAGTCCCCCCACAAAGAAACTTCTGAAAAATTCAACGGCTGAAACACATCCAAACAGATTCTAAGAGATTTTTCAAAAACCTACACTTGGCCAAAATTCTGCCTTTTTGTTTAAAAAGCTCAGATAATGAAAGACAAATCTCTGCTCCAAAAGGCATCTCTGCTACTAAATTACTATCTCTCAACTGAAAGCATGGAAACACCTGAATTGTACCAATAGCATAGTGAAGGCTCAAGGAAGTATTTTCTCTCAGATTCAAACCTTTAACAGCCATTTCCTTCAAATGTCAGAATGCAAATACAGAAAATTCTCTTCAAATGTTTAAGTATGTTAGCAAGTGTGAGTAACTGAGAAGCCATGGTCACAGAACTGAGCAGTATCAGACTCAGATGCATCCAGATCCACTTCTAATAAGCACTTATAAATGTACACACTGGTTAACTAGTATATTCAACTGTCCATTCAACACAAAAGAAGATTATTAAGTAAATACTATTCCAGTTTTATGACAGTTTTCTAAACATGGGTGATGAAAACCAGCGTTAGTCTTATAACAGTTGGATAGTATCTAATGAAGATCTTGCAGCCTAAAAGTTTTCAGAAGTATTAAAATATCCATAAACACGAAAATGAACCCCCTCATATCACTTCTAGACAAAATACAAAGAATTAATTTTTAAAACTTCTGTTATCAGTCACATTAGAATTACAAAGCTCTGTGGAGTCTGTTTGAACAAGTATAACAGAGTAAATGCAATCCAAGTTTAAGTATCTTGAATTTCTAACAAATAGCCCAAATACACAAATGCATGTATTCCTTTATTATAAGATTCCTATTATCTAAAAGTGAAAGTGTGCTATGGCACACTACAGCAATCTGTTTTAAAATCCACTATGTTTTCCCATGGCACAGCATTTGAACATGCCTTCTGTTATTATTATTCAATGCAAGGTTATAAGTACAATTAATTTGGCTGGATTTGCAGCATGCCACAGATTAGCCCATTCTTCTGTGATTCTCTTTCTTCTGAGGAAGAATAAACAAAGGGGGGAAATGAACTGAACTTTCATCTCTGCTATACCGTTCACTGGTGCTGGAAGAGTTGTCACATGAATTAAAACCAGCCCACATTCATTCACCTTCAGAGAACATGCTGACCTATCTGTTCATGCACACTGCTGCAGGTGCAGGTGTCTGTGAAAACTCTTAACACATGAAGGACAGTGGTGTGTGACATGCTGCAGATTTAACTGAATTGCTGTAAACTCTTGACACCTTCCTAGAATACTGGACAGTTGTGTCTTAATATCTTTCTCATTAAAAATATTTTTACCATAATAAATACTGCAGGCAATAATCAATTCTTTATGCTAAGGGCTGGCCAGGGCTGATATGTTTTTTTACAATAACTGAATACTAAACAGCAGCATTTGAAAGCCGCTTTTATGTCCTACAGTCAAGCTCAGTCATTACACCACTTAAGCCCAGTTATTAAATCATTTAAGGCCAAGTCATTAAGCAACCACCCTTCAGAATAAAGAGACTATTACAAACAAAAAAGCAGACTCAATCACAAAGCTTCAGCAGACAGAAACACATTTTTAATTTATCCTTTCCAATTTAAACTTGCAAGAATTACAATACCAAGAGTATATAGATGTGTCTTCTTGTCCAAATAGAACTTTTTTAGGTCTACATCAGGACGTTCAGCATGTTTTTCATCATATTCTCCAGTTTTAGGATTCTTATGTCTGAAGATGAAGTGTAGTTTGTAATCTTCTCCACATTTATCTGGTCCAAACATAATAGTGTAAGGTGTTTTGTCAAAAAAGTATTCCTGTAAAAGCAAGAAAGCTGAGCATGTGTTATACTGGACATTTCATGAAGTCACTTTCAGTAGCTCTTTTCCTTGGCACACAGCATAGTTACCTTTTTCTAAAAGGTAAATGAAAAGTGGCAGGGAAAATCATGAAAGGAACTGAACGGTCCTCTTGAGTTGCTGGGTGCTCTCTGTTCTCAGGGAATGGACTAACTCTTTTAGTATCTTCAAGGACGATGAATTTATTTAGACTTTATCCTTACATTAAGTAGAAATGCCTGTCACAAATTAAAACACCCCTCTACAAACACTACACTAAAAGATAGAAGGGAACTAGTTACTGTTCTCTGTAACAATTTTGTATTCCAACAAAGATAAAAGCCAGAATTTCAATATCTAATATTCTATTAGTACTTTTTTCTCTCCACATTAAGCAACAGCAACAAACAACCCTGAAAATATCAGATATAGTTATTTTCCTTCAGAGTATGTTGCATTAAGCTGTTCAGTTATGTCAGCACCTTTCAACTATTTATGTTTTCCATATTTGGATAACCTGCCCATTCTGTACAGTAAACAAACTGTTTCATGAGTTATGAGTTAAAATGCTATGGCTTCTATTAATACAAAGAGACTAAACAGATAGAGAAGTTCTTTGTCCTGGATATAAGACATCACCCATGGAGAACCAACTTGTTCCTCAAATCAACAACTGATAGGAAATGTTAAGCAAGAGGACATACCAGATTCAAGTCATCACTACTGGAGAGAAGTTTAATATATGCACCACCACAGTCAATGCCTTTCTGAAAATTCACTTCATATCTGGGCAAAGAGAAAGTGGGAAAAAACAACATTCCAAGTTGGAAAAAAATAAGAATTAACTTCTCCTCTGCAGTTCTAATTATGAATATATGAAGATTATGTATTAGTCACCACTGTCAAAACACTTCTACATAAGCAAAAGGTTTTAACTGCCACACAAGCTAATACAGCAGTAATGTTTGTCAAAGAACACCAGCAATTGATACAGTTGGTATCACCAGTGAGAGAAGTTTCAAGGTAGTATCAACCAAGATGCAAATGTCAAAATGAAATGAAAAAGGACAAGAGTTCTACAAAGTTTGTGCCATATTGAAACTGTCCATACGACACTGAATTTAGCCAGAGGAGTTATCTGGATATGTCTGTAAGTACAAGGCAAGTCTGAATATGAGAAAGAAGTGCCATTGCCATGCTGCTCATCATGACTAATACTGCTACAAGGTGTTCAAAGTTGTTTTTACAGAGCTACACAGAAGTATTCTGTGGAAAAACACCATACTCAAACTACACATGATTTAGATCTTTCAGAGCAAGACTGAAAATCAATTAGCTTTTTCAGCAACCTTGTAAAATACTAGATTTCTGCCCAAAAATATTTCATAATAAATATCACTTTTAAACACTTGTATTACAATCTTAATTGATTATTCAATCACTCATACTTACAATTCTGATAGCTCTGGATATGATAGGCCAATGCTATATGGGAGTCAGTATTTTTATAACAGGGGTTCACATTATTTTCTTGACTTAAAGATTTTAATAATAAACATTAAGTAAAATATCAGAGTACTTACTGAACAATCAAAGGTTCATTATCAAAAACAAATGGTTTTTTTAGCATTGCTGATATTGCATGATGCTTTGCCACTGATTTTAACACTAATCCTCTGTCTCCAGGCACTGTGTTTTCTTTCAGCTCTTCTACTTCCCATCTTCCTAAAACACAGACAAACAGAGTCTTTGAAAAAAAAAAAGCAGGCTGAAGAAATCACAGCCTTGTTGAAAGCAGAGTTAACAGTGAATAAAGACCAGTTGCCCAACCAGGGAAAAAATCTTGACATCTGATGTCAAAGATATTATTTCTTGCTCTTCTCAAATTTACAGAGATCTACAAGAAAAATTTGATAGTGGGGATCTGAACCTTTAGATTGTAGTACCCTACAATGGCTAGAGGAACATCAAATATTTCTCCAGATTTTAGATTTACTCCTACCATCATCACATACAAAGCATTAGTCACAAGGGACTGTGTAAGTCAGAGACCTGCATGGCTCTTTCTCTTCTGCTTACACAGAATTAGAATCTTTTGGGTCAAATCTAATCACAGGGTAAAGGCATTCCCCCCTCCTCCCCCAAGGGTCTTTCTAAGAATTATCATATTTGATCTTAAAGACAAACAAGCCTATAGCTTTAAAAACAGAAGATTATATATTTATATATTCGCCAAGTTTGGGAGAAATACAGTTGAATACACATGTGGCCAATATTTAAAGAATAAGATTTCTAAAAGGGTTAATTCTCAGAAATAAACAGCACTGGGTTTTTTTCCAGGAATGAACACAGCACAAAAACACTACTTTTGCCATTCACTGAAATCTTCAAAAATGCCTGTGTCAATGTCAAAAGGAAAACAAGAAAGTCATGAGTTCTCCAGCACGTATTTTAAAGAAAATTCATAAATTGTGAAATGCCAATGAAACAGCTATTTATTTTTATTCAACTGAAGTGCAATATGTGAAAAGTTGTTAAGGAAGGCCAGGTATGTACGTCAAAACCAAATTCTTAGTTTCTTCTAGCCTGCTAAACAGGAGAGAGGAAAATTCCCTCTTCTTCAATAGTGTTCCTTCCTGGAAATAAGGTCAAGCAATAATGCTAAACAAAACAACAAGACTGAAAAAAAAACAAATTATGGGAAAATAGTTAAAAAATGTGGGTTTTCCATGGACTTTATCAAACGTTGAATTTTCTGAGTGACTTCAACCAAATATAACTGTTCTGACAGTAAAGACAATTTCTATCTAATATGAAGTCAAGTAATCAGAGAGACATCACTTCTTATAAGCATCTCATCTGTATGAATATCTTACCTGCAAATTCTTAATTTACCAGTTATTTCTGGTAATTGCTAAACCTTAAAGCATCTGTTCTGTTCTGCACACCAAAGTCCTGCAAGTTACATTTACTCACCACTTTCTATTAACATTAATTGATTTCATTTGACATAAGAGCAGTAGCAAATATTTTTCTTTTGCAGCAGGAACTTTTTCTGTTCTCTCCACTCCCCTCTGAATGAAGGAAATTCAGGTTCCAAAATTATTGCCAGATATCCCACATCTCAGTTTAAAATTCCATTTAAGCAGCCAATCCTAGACTAGGAATTCACAAGTCAAGTGCAAATTCCAATGACTAAAACATTAAAACAACTTTAATGCTCACCATCATATTTAGCAATGTTATCATCCATTTCTTCTTTCTTGGTTTTAGACAGCACCCACCTAAAAAAAAAAAAGTGTCCTGGTCAGTGAACTATCTATGCAAAGCTGCATTATTTAACAAGCACAGAAAAAACAGCTTTGTTTCTAGGCTGTGAACCTGTAATAATGATTTTGACAGTCTACAACATGGAACTGTGTGTAGTTCAAAGAACATGTAAAGAAAAATTAAAATAAATTAGTCCAATATGACATTTCAAATTATTTCCTGAAAATGCAAATAAATATACAATTATAACTCTAAAGTAATTAAATTCCTGAATTATTTAATTCTGAATAAACTTCAGTTTTATATACAAGCTGAGTTTGGCAGAATGTAAGAATATTAAGTAAGTGTATAATGTACAGAAATACATGGAAAATAGCAAGTTTCACACATAAAATCTTCAATATGATAAAGAAAGAAAAAAAAAATCACCCAAAGGAACCTTAACTTTATCTGACAGTGACAGTACACGTGCATAGCAGAGGACAAAGGGAATGGTAAATGTCCAAATGACAAATGCAATTATATACTGTACAGATTCCAAGTGTTCTGCACATAGAGGATCCAACAGGGCAAACACACTCCTGATCTCCTCAATACTATGAGCCAGGCAAACTCAGCTTAACAAACTGAGGTTGCCAAAAGATATGCAGAGTCTACACACAAAGTGTTCATTTGGAGAGGTAAAAAAGGAAAAGGGCAGGCCCCCCTCATCTGAACATACAGTGGTTCTATCCTGAGCCATGCGCAAGAATATATTAAGCAAACAGTGCTGCTGAACTCTTCATTGTATCAACTACAATAATACATTCTCATCATTAATTCTGTAAAGAACTATTTTCATTCATTCTGAACCATCCTCTGTAAGGAGTATGTCAGGAATGAATACTGTATCTCTTCTGCTTGAATTTTAGTCACATTTATTCCATGTTAACAGAGATGCTGCAAAAGCTTCACAGAATAGATAGCAAACTAGATTCTTGGACTACGAGGACAGAGACCAATAAGGAAATAAAACATCTCTACAAGTCACACAAAAGACATTCAAGGTGCATTCTCAAAAAAGCTACTCTATACTGGTGATTTACCTAGTCAATTTATATGTACTCTTTCCCACAGTTTTAGGGAAGAAAGGCAACATGCTGCTTGTTTTCTCATAAATCTTTCTTTCATACTCATTACTTGTATGTCAATTATGTCCAGCTAGACCAAAATATTCCAAGCAATGTAGCTAAAGCTTTGAATATTAAATTTAGTAGGAAGACAAACTAATCTTTGAACAGATCTCAAAAAGCTAGAAATTGGGATGAAGGTATCTCAAGTATCATTCGAGTATCTCAGTTAAGCCTCTGCATCTGTTAATCAAGGTTTTCAGTGGTTTGTTTTTTTAAACAACCATTATCACCTCTTCTATTTAATAATTTTTCCGTCATCTTGGGTACTAATTTTGCACTTAACATTTAGAAGTGACCACATCACTAAGACAAGCGATACACTGAAGACTGGAGCTTGTTAACTTATTTTCCTTCTATATTTGGTCTAAGTATTCAACAAAACAAGAAAATAGAAAAGAGCACAATGTGAGTAGTAACAGACTAATGTTCAGTGGTCTGTAACTCTACAGTAGAGAATGGTTTAGAAACAACTGGAAAAAGGGAGTAAGATTCAATTCTACAAAAGTTACTATGTCTGCTACCATGTTATTTTGTCCACAGTTCAAACTGTGTCTTATGTTGGCATAACCTCACTCCTATTGTAGTTGGAACTCATTTTTCCCACAGGAAGTGAAAAGTAGGCAGCTTTAAGTTCTACTAAATGAAGGTATCACATCACATCTGCTTTCACCTCTCTGTGTGGCTCTTCCCAGGAGTTAGATTTTGTTCATCCATTTTAGTAATGTATGAAAACACTTCTTTTCATGATTCTTCACAAATCAAGAGATAGCTCTTTTGTTCAACAGCATCAAAGTGTACAGGAAAAAAATACCAATAAGACCACCCGATTTTTCATCAAAAACAGAGACTTACATTCATATTTTAAAAGCTGTTCTCATAGCAGGAAAGTACTCTAACATCACACCAGCTTTTACTAAAGAGATTTCTCCCATATTCAGATTCTACCTGGATGCACACCCACTTACCTTGAGACAATGACAGCATGCTAAGCTGGCTTGATTCTTTTTTCTTTTTAAAAAAAGAGAACTCAGTGATCATGCAGATCACATTTACATGGTATGCATTTGGTTTGTCCTTGAGATTCTATACCCTTTACACCTGAACTAGAAAGAGGACTGAATGCCAAGTTGTTTTCCAACTAGAGGTAGTAAGTCTATTCCAGAAATAGAAAGCAATAATTATGTTCTTTCTTATTGACAGTGCATTGGTGGCAACTGACTGCAGCTCACAACACACAGAATTTCACTGAACATCATAAGCCACTCAGTAGCAGGTACACCTGACACTGCCAGACTGTTCTAAGAACACTCCCAAGATACAGACAACACAAAACTTTCTGGCTTAAGAATTGTTGAGATAAACCTGAACATTTTTCTAAAATTTCAATACAGTAAAGACTACCTAGGCACACTTCAGTAGTCTCATAAATACCTAACTCCTCCTGAGTATGGGAAGCAATAACATAAATTAATAAAAATCTGCTAAAGAAGTCTTTCCCAATCAAGATTTTTTCTATAATGGCGCTGCCTTCTCACACATACTAAGATAATGTGAAAAGGAAGAAAGGGTTTGCTACTGAAGTATAATGGCTATGCACTTTACCTTTCAGCTAGTTAAACTCAACAGGCTTAATCTTTATATTATTTTCCTTAATGTCCATAAACCCAGAGTTTATTAAAAGCCTCCTTAAAACACACCAAAAAACAGCAACATATCTGAAATGTTTGTTAAATGTCCAGCTTGACATTATGATGTATCTGGAACAAGCATTAACAGCTTTCTCAATTCTAAGCCCTGTAAAAATTAATTTTTATAAGGATACTAGCAGAAAAATGAATACAAGGTAAGTCCTGCCACTGTAAGTTAAACTGGTGAATGCAAAAGTTTATCATTTTAGGCTATAAGCTTACCCAGACAATCCTCCATCAAAGGTTTCTGCAAAATATACTTCCCCAGTTGGCTTTGGAGTCTGGTACACAATCTAAGGGACACATACATATATATAAATTACAATTTTTCATTTGAAATACATTATCATACTTCCAGAAGTAATCTACCCAGACATACCAACAGATTTTGTTTATTAGAAATATCTAGCAGCATAAAACCCCTTCCACCCAACCCAATTTCACATCTGTGAATTTTATAAGTTGTTCAAAGCTCATAAATAACTAAAACTTTGTTACATCTTATGTATAACAAAACCCCAGAAAATTTATTGAACATGCACCAATTCTCTGCTTCCTCCCTATTTCCTTCTATACATGTTTTCCATTCTTCTATTTTCCTATCCAGTCAGCACATTACAGTTGGGTTACACAACAGAAAGTTGAAAAAATATTTATTCATATTGCCTACATCTATTTGCATCTATTTTGAAGTACAGCACAACAAAAAAAGGAAGATTTTCTCAAAGTAAAGACAGTGTCAAAAGGCAGCTGTGACTAATGGAGTGCAGAAACTGGTCTAAAGTCAAAAGCTCAGTAAGCCCAAGAGGCTTTCTGCTTTTTTCTCTAGAAAAAATGTTAGGATTTTCACCAAAAGGTTCTGCATCTAGATTGCAGTAAAACCTTTTTTATGGCTATCCCACTGCAGGCAGGAGATTTTACACTTTGACATAAGAGAATCATTCTTTAAGTTTGCCCTATATGTCACACACAGCAACTGAAAAACTCAGGCCACTGGGTTTGACACCCACTCAGTTGTCAACTGCATGTTAGCTTACTCTTTTTAAAATGCATTTGTCCACTAATTTCTCATAGTTATAACTATGCATTTTGTATTTAATCAGGCTTAACAAAAGACTTCTGTAATCTTACCTCTATGGAAGGTTTATCTTTTTCAACTTCAGCTTCTTGGGACTGCATGTCAAAATCCTCCCCTTCAACATCTGCATCCAGGTTTTCTTCATTTTCAATTTCTGCAGTCACTGAGCTAATTATCAGGACACCCAAGCACAGCCAGTCCCACTGGAAATGCATCTTGGTTACCTGAAGAACTGAAAGTTTTAAATTGTAAATATTGTTGCAAGGATATTATCAATGTTAGTTCAATTTGACCCCAGACTTTATCTACAAGAGAAAAAGCACATTAAAATAGTCAGAAGCAACTATCAGAAAGTGTTGTCACTATAATATTTTAGTAAAGTGCTATATCTTAATTTGATTTTTTTTTTGACTACAGAACCCTGACTCAGACTTTTTTTTCCTTCTTGATGTCCCTAATGAAATGCTTGTAGCTTGTTCCCTTACCTTGCCAAATCTAGCAAGAATATATATGCTATTTAAAGGACTAGGGAACACTGCTTTTATTTTTCTCATTCTTTACCAAATCAAACAAGTAATCAAATTGAATCAGTCTCCACAATGTAGCAGGAAGTAACATTCCTTTAATTAGGAAAAATAAAATCCATAGATTTAGGGTGTACTATTATCCACTACAACTCTAAATATCCCAACAATTCTGATACTATCTTATACTGGAAGTGTGAGTCTTTTTCTTTCTTTCTTCCTAGATTTATCGGATTTGCCAAGCAATTCGAACATTAGAATTGCACCAATAGTTATTCACCATTCATGTTTTAACACCTGAAAATTCTATCAAGCAACACATATAAAGACTAAACAGTATCAGGGCTAAAAAACTTCTCATCCCAGCATGACTGTGCTACAAATATCTGAAAAGAAAAAAGGAATAAGGAAAAAAATTAAGATCTATTAAATTAATATTAGACTGATTTATTTAGAGCCAAAACTCAGGAGTATCATAAAGAAATGTTTCACACATTAGTCCTAGGTCAATATCAGGAAATAATCAAATAATCAGAAGCCTTTCTTTTTGGGTCTAACACCTATTTTCCACAAAACTGCATTAATCATATTACCACTCTTCTTTTTCTCCTACACTACTATCCACAACCCCTGCCATTCTTTGTGGTGACTTTACAACCTTGCTTGAGGATGGCAGGTCTGTGGTTCCTTCTTTGCTCAGTTATTAACACAGTGATACATTTCAACAGTTACCTGCAAATTTTACTGTGTTTTTTGTATTTGATTGTTTAAAATTTTAGCTAAAAACTACAGATTTTTATTGTTCATTCACAGACCTTCTTGGCCAATTCTAGAACTTGAAATAATCTTGTTCCGATGATTTAAACTCATTCAGTTTATCATGGTGAACATTCAATTTTATTGTGCATTTTTGAACACCTTTGCCTGAAGGGTATCACAGTTAGTTTTACCACCCCCACCTTCTTGTTTCTTAATCATTGCATTAGGAGAAACAGCTGCAGAATTTCATATCAGTACCTTCTGGGCCTCCTTAGCTCCCAGCTAGTGTCATATATTAACCAGGTACGAGACTTGCATTTTCAGTATAAATCTTGCCTACCTTACTTTAGCTAGTCTGTCATGCAGGTGGGTCTCCTCCTCTTCTCCTAAAGCAGATAAAGAGATACATCTTTTTTTGTCAATACATTTCAGCTGTATTTTATGTATGACTCAAAATGCTTTTCAAACTACATAGCTGTCATTTTACTGCAATTAGCCCCATCCACTTTTGTTCCAAACACAAACTAACAAGGGCATTCAAGAAATCAGACCACTGCTCACCTTTCTGCACAGCTGCCTTCCACAACTCCTGATGCTTTCACTTCATTCACACTGAGTCCTATCACTATTTCCTGGTCCTAACCTAGAACTTTATCCTAATTTCACTAAGTCTTCAGTTAGATCTCTTACTTCTTCCTTCAAGAAGAGGAGACCTATTTTAACCTTTGATCTTTTGATACACTTTTAATATAATCCCAGAAACACCAAAATACATTATTAAGACGAATTGCAGTTGTCACTCAATTGCCAAGCAAAGATGGTTTTAAACAAGCCTATCACATCTTTTACTTCTGTGAACTTTGCCAGCACTACAGTCTTAGAATGTAAAATAAATGAAAAGTTTCTGGTCTCAAAATAGAACTTCATACTACACATTCTATCATTTTTAAAACCTACTGAACATTCCTAACTAACACATGAAGACCTTTGAAAAGCTTTTCTTACTCTTTCTTCAAGGTGATGATAAAACCAAGTCAAAAGGATCCTCACTGTTAGAAGTTTCTCAGCAGAGCAAAGCACGTTATCCCAGCCTACGGCTCTCACACAAACCCCAAACATGTTTACTGGCACTTTTGCCTAAACACCAAAGACCAGTGACTTCCAAACTGTCCTTTAGGCAGCTACAGCAAATAGGTAATTGCAAAACCATACATCTTGGCAGCATTTCACAGAATTACAGAATATTCTGAATTGGAAGGGAACCACAAAGACCATCGAGTCCAACTTTTAAGTGAATGCCTCTACAAGGATCAAACCACACCCCTGGCACTATTAGCTCCATGCTCCAACCAGCTGAGCTGATCTCGGGGTTAGTTTCCTTAAGGAATGCCAATAGCTCTGTATGACCCATGAGAAAACTGGATAGCCTGTCCTTATTTTGAAAATCTGTATTCACAGAAACTGAGACACAGGTATCTATTTGGTAATAATTGCACCTCCAAATCAGGATTCCCTATCTCTCCTTTTGGGATGGGCAGCTAATATTCAGCTGTCTCTTGATATATATACTGACAGAATTGTCAGTGTGTTTAAGTTCACACCTGTAATTTTAAACTTCATTTTTGCATAGCTTGGTCAGTTTTTACCATGGCTAATGACAGCACTGCTACACAGCAGAAGGGACATTTGAACCAGCAGCATTATTGCAAAGGACAGGCTTGGGACCAGCAACAGTGCTGCAACATCAGCAGAACACTGCACCTGAAGTAACGAGCTGGTGTTTCTGAGACACACTCTAATGTTTAGGAAAGACAACAGACATAAACGGAAAGCATATTCTCACAGGATATTAGAAGTTTTTCCCCCGTGAGGACAGGCAAGCAGTGGTACAGGCTGCCTAGGCTCTGTCCTTGGGGTCTTCCACACAGACCAGACAAAGCTCTGAGCAAGCTGACGTGGCCTCAGGGCTGCCACTGACACAGTAGAGTCCTCCCGGGGTCCCTTTCCACCTGAATGATTTGACTTGATTTCTACAGATGGCTGGACAGTGCAAGCATGTCAATCTTCAGACCTCCGCTCTGTGATCTGCTGCATATTCTATACATGCCATTAAGGTCGTGATACCATTATTCCAACTGATGCAAAACTAAACAGAGACCACAATCTTTTAGATTATTAGTAACTTTTCTTTGGACTTTGAAGAGGGTTCATGCCTTATACATGGATCCCTCAGCATTCTGCATTCTCAAGCATAAAGGGGATAGGCCAGCAATTAAGAGTCTCTCTCACTCTAAGGTCTAAAATGCAGTATCAATACACATAAGCTTTTCCTAAGGCCAAATATCAATTCCATCCATGGCTACGAAAAGTGGAAGTGTTTTTTTTCCCCATAACCATGTGCCACCTTATTCCTCCCCCAAACTGGTGCATGGGCATCAACCTAACCAACGACAACACCGAGCTGAAACTGCTCCCTGAAAAGCACCCAAGGATTCTCACACAAGTTTTTAATTTTTCCTTTATTTGGTGTGGAGGCCATGCTTCCCTGTCCTTTGCTGAAGAGCTAAAACACACTGGAGGCCAAATGTGCAACTCATCAGCCCCTCCATCTGCAGTGCTGCCCTCCAGAAGGTGCCTGCTCGATGTACCTTGCTGCTACACGCTAAAACCTCCAGCGAGACGGTATTTTTAAAAAAAAAAATAAATAGAAGATTAGGTCGAGCGGCCTCTGGGTGTTCAGACGGCGCCCTGCACGATCCCGCTTTTGGGGATGCCCCGCAGGGAGCGCCAGGGCCGAGGGCGCTGCGAGGCCGCGCTCCCCGTGCCCACCGGGGCCGGGCCCGCACTCCCACCCCACCCCCGAGGGGAGCCCACCGGGGCCGGGCCCGCACTCCCACCCCACTCCCGAGGGGAGCCCACCGGGGCCGGGCCCGCACACCCACCCCACCCCCGAGGGGAGCCCACCGGGGCCGGGCCCGCACTCCCACCCCACTCCCGAGGGGAGCCCACCGGGGCCGGGCCCGCACACCCACCCCACCCCCGAGGGGAGCCCACCGGGGCCGGGCCCGCACTCCCACCCCACTCCCGAGGGGAGCCCACCGGGNCCCCCGGCCACGCGCGGCCGTGAGGGCGGCGGTGCGGCCATGGCGGCGGGAGCGGAGCGGGGCCTGCCCGCGGCCCGGGGACAGCGCTCTGCCACCGCCAGCCTCACACTGACACTGCTCCTCATTGCGCGTTGTTACAGTCCAACCATCCAGGATACGTGTCTGACCACCCCGGTACACGGGGATCGCTGAGCAGAGCGGAGTAACACGTGAAACACATCAGTAAAGGCCGGTTCCCATCTCCCCTTGGCAGAGCAGACAGATGTTAGCGCTCCCTCTTTCAAAAGCCCCTCAAAAGATTTAATCCAAGGATGGAGGCGTGCCATCCAAAGAAATTGAATAAGTGCTCCGGTGAAAATCCAATTGGGTTGAATAAACCATTATGAATATTGAATAAGCTTGGAAAATGAGCTTGCTTTCCACAGAGGCGTTTAACCTCATTAGGTACATGCACAATGAGCCTGAGGTGGTCAATACTTTGAGACTCTTTTGAACAACATGGAAGTGTTGAATTAAAATTTCCTGCCGAAGGAGCACGGTGATCAGGTAAGGAATCTGAAACTCAGAGTTCTTACATTTTTCACTTGGGTTTACTGCCTTTGGTTTTATGAGTTGCAATCACAGTGCCAGAACTTTAAAACCTGTCAGCTGCAAAGTTAGAGATGCTCCTTATTCCCTGGATCCCTGACCTGAAGCTTCCTCTCGGCAGCCTTTATCGGCCGACCGGGCCAGAAACCTCTGCCCTCCCCAAAGCACAGCAAAAAATCAGTGTCAGTGCCAAGCAAAATTTCACTTTACAGGTTCATTATTCACCATGTCAACTAAAACCTCATTTACATCAGAGTAAAATGTGGATCCTGTGATGGCAATGGTTGTGTAAAAGGTGTGAACACGGGAAAAATGAACGAAGCTGGCAGCACAGGATGAAAAACTGCATTTAAAAATGTTTTTTTAAAAGAAAAATTCATCAGAATTTCAGGTACTCTGATGAGCTTTTTGAAATTACGCCTTATTGCTTTGAGTGACATCTCACTTTGCTGTGAAAAGAAGATGGTTTGGCAGCAAAACCTATTACCTTAGTATTTTCTGTGTTTTCACTGATCTATTAAAATTTCCTCCTTACAGTGACACTGCCCTGTAAGGCACCCTGGAAGCAGACACTACTCCCAGCTCGTGAGTCTGCTGCAGTGAAAGCAATGGCAAAACAGGATTTTATGTTTCCAATGTAAGCGCTGATGGATAAAGGTGTCCCTTGGTGTATCTCTTAAGCATGCTGGATTACTGCCTTGATTCTTAACTGGCATTAAATTCTTAGGGCTGCAATATTTGGTCCAAGAAATAGATGTACACATAGTATATATATATATATATATATATAAGTATACATGCACATTTATAGCACTACAGTATGTAAATAATCTGGTAAATCATAGTCTAAATAAATAATATAAAATAAATAAATAAGAAAAGCATAAGTAATGCTATTGAGATATTATTAGAGGTGGTCTGTAAAAAGCCACTCTTCTGAACTCTTTGAATGTAAGGCAATTAATTCCAACTCATTCTAAATGAAAAACGCTCTTGCATTAAGAATACAATTCTACATTAATGAAACCCCTTCGATACAAACTGATGCATAGCTGCACACTGTGGTTAATTTCCTGCAGGAAAATGCAGGATGCAATGCCTGTGCAGGGGAATGAGGGCGCTGTCTTGCTTCAAGTGCTAAGGATGTGAGACTGGAATTCTGCCCAAGGTGGACTGTCACTTCCCAGAAATATTTCAAATGAGGTTACTGTGGTTTACTTTTTATTTTCAAATGTATGTTGAATTTTGACTTGTGACCAGGATTCACATATGAGTACACACTGATTATCAAATTATAGGATCCAAAATTTTATTTAAATAGATTTTGTTTCTACAAAAATATAGTTACAAATAATAACTGTATTATTTCCTGTAGCTAATTCAATGCAGAATTCACTGAAAAGTTTTACAATCTTCTAAACAATACCTGTTTAAGTTTCAAGTTATTCAAATGGTAACACGTAGGCACTTCCCATTAAAAAAAAAAGAAACATAATTTATGCTACATTAAGGCTGAAACACACTTATGTTGAGCTTTCATAATATTAAGCAGTTCCTATGGACTTCTTTAAATACTTGCAATGAATGTTGACAACTTTCCTTTCAATTTTACTTTCCCTACAAAACTGACCCGTGGTTTTAGTGGAGTTGAACACTGTGTTCTTAGTATTTTTCACCAATGTCCATATTTTTACTTCTGATGAAATTTGTTATACATTTATGCTTTAGTCCCTGAGACAACCTGTAATGCCTTAGCAATTGTTTACAATAATATAAATTGAATGTTGCCAAACTAAGGTGAGATTTTTATATATGACACCTTACTCAAGAACATTTTATAGAAATTACAAACATAACTGGGTTCTTTATACCTTTATCTATAAAGATTTAAGAGTTAACTCTTTCACAATACACAGTATTAAGAATTACATGGGTTTGGAATTGGTCTTTTTAACCAGTTCTTTTTTTGTTGCTGTCAGCCTTGTTTTCAAACAATCTGTAACAAGCGACACACCAAAAATGTGTTTTCTTTTTTAGTTTTCAGATGGCTTGATAAGTACCTGAAAAAAAAATATTATTTTCTAAAATCAACAGAAACATTGCCTAAGACATTAGCTTTTGTCTTATTCCAGCCATGGCTAGAGTTTAAGGATGTAATCATTCTCTTCAGTGACCTTTGCTGAGTATTTTCTACTTATGGGCTCACTGATATTCAAACACTTGGAAAAACTTGAAGAATTGAAAAATCACATGTTCATCTGAAAATGCTGACATAATAGAATTAATATACAAGGTGGTGACTGAAAAAAGCTTTTTTAATCAAGACCCAAATCCTAGCAACTACACTTACAGCACTGCAAAACTGCAGAATCATCCCATTTGAGCATTTTCAGCACTTTCTATGACATAAATTTAAGTTCTCCCCTGAATAATTAATATAATTCTCCACTTCTGTGAGTTTTTCCACATAACATTACATTCAAAATTAAATAAAATTCATGATTATTAATACCATATGATTGGAATAACCAAAGCTCGTTTAACAATGAATAATAAAAAAGTTTTTATTAACATGCTTACCTCACTAAGTATTGCCCAGACAGGGGAATCAGAATGGATGGATAAACGAATAGCCTGTATTCTTCCTATTGACTGACTGATACTGCCTCTTGCAATTCCATTTTCAAAAGCCCCTAAATAAAAAAATAAAGATCCATATGAACATATATTAGAATGAAATTTGCTTCCAAGCAAACTTATGCAAAAGCCCTAAATTACAAGCTATACATTAAGTACAGATATTATTAAATAACACATTTGAGAAAAAAAAAATCTTTTGGAAAAGGTCAAACTGTAACAACTGAAAAGTAAAGCTATAAGCAAGAAGGATTCATTCCTTCAGTTACAGCAACTAGGAACTGGAGAAGAATACAAGAAAATAACCTATAGCTACAAATGTAAAATAAATTTAAATATGCTAGTAGTAACCATATACATGTGGCACGTGGTCATTTTAAATAATCAATTTAAATAAATGTCTGTGCTCCTCCTTCCTCCTCAGAGGAGTCAGCATGGCATCCTCCCTCCCTCCTTCTTCAGTGACCTTGATGCCTGGAGAGCTGTGTCTCTCCTGTATTCTCACTCCTCTCCCCAGCTCCAATTGCTGTCACATAAGGGGTTTTTCCCCCTTCCTAAATATGTCACCCCGAGGTGCCACCCCCAAAACTGGGGGGCTTGGCCTTGGCCAGCAGCAGGTCCATCCTGGTTCTCGCAGAAGCCCCCACTACCAAAATCTTGCTATACAAACCCAGTCCATCCTATTAAGACTTTCCAGGGACTGTAATTAGTTTTTTCTTCTAAGTAGATGTCTTGGCTTTTGCTTCTGCTGGTAGGGTTCTTATTATTTAAACCAAAATAGGATAGTCATTGGTGAAACATCATACACTGTATTATACAGCAGTGCAAAGGGTTTCATTTCCTTACTACTTCACCTTGGAATGTTGAGTTCATTAAAGAGCTAATGAAATGCTCACAAGCAGAAACATTTTATATGTAAGAACGAAATTTCTGGTTTTGAAGTGACAATAAAAAATTTACCTATTTTTAAATATCCGTCCTTGGCTGCTGGGTAGTTAAATTTATTTTCATTATCAACCAGTTCTTTTCTTTGCATTTCCTGTAAAAAAAAATCAGAAATATTTTCTAGGGTATGACATATTATGCTGAACATCATTCTTAAAATGAAATACAGTTGGAAATTAGATACTTACATCAGCTGGCAACACTTCCACAGTAGTGTTAAACAGTTGGTCTCCAGGGTGCTCCACATTTCCACTTCTGAAGACGTACCTGATGATAAAGGTATATTATTTCCATGTATTTTATACTTTAGAAAAGTTCTAGGGAAGTAATTCCTTCCAGTTTTGAAGGAAAATTTCAGATGCCTTTTCTTTAAATAGTCATGGGCTATAGAGAACAGAAATGGGCATTGAAACTTTACGATGTGTGACCAAACCATAATAAAGGCTTTTTATTTTAAACAGAACAAACATTTGAGCCATCTTTCTCTGGAACTATGAATGCAAGTGTTCCCCCTTTTCAGTGCTCAAGTTCCAAATAAATTAACTTCACAGGTTTAAATACCTAAGGAAGATCTGATCTGTTCTTATTATTGTAAGACCAAGGTGAGATGGCAGCAAAAGCTCCTGTTTCAACTAAACCATTCACTACATGCCAGGAGAATCCCCCTTTTTTATCAATACTGATCAATTCAGGTGCTTCTAAATAATTTCTTTTCTGGCCAATGAGCAACAGCACTGACAAAACAAAAATCCAAGCAAAAACACCTATAAGATTTAAAAATAAAATTCCCTGTTTGGCTTTAAATTTCTGTCATTAGAATTCTTAGGGTTTTAGGTCCAAAAAGAACTAACAAAATATAAAACATCAACCTCTCTCCTCTGGTACCAAACATTCAAGGCCTAAGGCCACCAAATATTATAGGATTAATAATACATTTTCACAGGTTAGCATTGTGATGGGGCTGGGACCAGCCATTAGACAATCCCATATGTAAGTTAGCTTCATCCAGTACAGCATCCCAGTAATAGGAAAATGCAAAAATACAGGTACCCAAGCTTCCTAAAGCATAAATCAATTAACTAACCATTGACCACAGAACACCAGTGTTTACTGTAACAGCTGTCATTTAGTGCAGCTCACTAGGTGGAGATACAGACTCAACACCATGCAAACAGCCTTTCTACTGGCAATTACAGAAATAAAGCCTTCACTAACTCTGTTAATGGAATTCATTAGTTAGAAACAAATTTTTTTGAGAATTACCATGAGAGAGTGGAAAATATTTACCTGAATAAATAAAAAGAAAAAAAATAATTAAGAGGCTCTCTAATTAGCAAGGAAGAAATGTATTTCAGGAGAGGAGTTCAAGAAGAAGAGCAGGTAAGTAGCAAATTGGGGGTTTTTTGTCAGTAACAAGGTTTATGCAAACAGCTGAGCACTGATGATTTTGAACAGACTACATCATTTCCAAACTGGATATATGTAGGCTTCCATATTTCATATCATATAATACTTACTTTTCAACTTTCAGTGGATTTAAAAAGGTGAACCTGAGGTAGTCACCTGCCACCGGAGCTAAAGCCCAAAAACAGTCTTCTCCTTTATACACTTTTTCCAAGGTATATTGCTGGTATATCCTTAGGCTTGTATCCACTTTTGCAGGTGGATTGTTATGTGCTTTATGCAGCAATTTTTTTCCAAAATCTTTATCCTGTTGGAGATAAGGAAATGTAATTTCACTCATACAATGAAAAAAGTGCACTATGTGGAATTACTACAGGAAGCTATTCTAGAAAATTGTTACCTCAGCATAAAAAAATATACAATGTATTTTTAACACATATAGAATATTCATTTCAGTGCAATCACTGGGACTCAATGTTACAGTTTGTAGAGAGAGCAGTACTGATTATTTCTTAGTTGCCAAGATTTAAAAATAAACTTCTCCCCAGGAGTCTATTTTATAGTTGCCTACTGCCAGAACATGTGATAGTGGTCTCTGCTAAAGATGATGTGAATCTGTAGTCTAATCCAATATAGAAATTCCAATGACCTTGTGACTAGTCTAAATGGCACCATCAGGAGATCCCTGAAATCTGGTGCATCACTGCTCTTGTCCTTATGAGATATGTGGTTTGCTCTCCAAACTCTCCCTAAAAATCTATGGGATTTTAGGCACACCCTTGTCCTACCAGTACACCTTCCTAATAGTCCCTCCTATTGGGAATGTGAACTGCTCAGCCAAAACAAACCATCACAGCTGTCTCTGTATGGAGCAGAGCACCTGAAACCTTGTTTCGGGAAGAGGGTTCCTACATGCCATGAAATGCTGCTGTGAGTGGTGCAATTGTTCAGATTAGAGATTCAAAAAAGTTTGTGCAGAAGCAGCGTGCCCCAGCTGCAGCTTGGATGCCAGATCCATATTCTCCAACAAATCTGACATACTTGGATATGGAAATGCCATCCAATGCCAAAGATGTGATCCTTGAAACTGGCTTGAGAAACAAGTCAGAACATGAGCCTATAATTTAGAAACGTGGCATTAATTTCTTCCTCTTACTTTCAAATTCTGTATCTTCCCAGCCAATGATGAATAAGTTCCCATATGCTGAAAGAGAGAGGGTTTAGCACGGATCCGTAACCTTGACTTTTCTTGTTCACAGTGTGTCTGCAAAGAAAGTAAAAAGGAGTGAAGCATTATGGAAACCAAGGAGAGACAAAGTTCCATTAGGAAATTTCATTCTGTAGTTGAGAGTATGGGTCCAGGTTTTTTATCCATATTTAAATGAGTAATCCTTAAATTAGAAGTCACCTTATATCAAATATTCTGTTTCTAGATCAAAACTCCTAATTCCGCTCCTGGTATTATGTAGATTTGGAGGCTCAACCACCACTAATTCAGGGATTTCTGCACTGTATACCATGAATCACATCTCAGAGTGACAAAAACAGACCTCAAGACTGAAAGTGATTTTTTAACTGTTTTTGGCAAATTTTATTTCAACTTTTAGCTTTTCCATGTCATTCTAATTGAACTATTTTGACTAAAACTGACCATCTTGAGGTATATCCTGGTTACACTTCAATTTTTATGATTCTGCCTCTTTCTGCTATGTTTGAAAGGCTTATAATGTACTCTAAGTTGTGGATCTTTTATTGTATAATTAGATAAAGCCCTTAAATACTGTATTTCAACCACAATTTTCCAGGTTACTGCACTTGTGACATGACATATACCAGGCAATTAAATAACTGTAATTGCTACCAATTTTTGAGTTCCTTGATTTTTGAATGATAGCAAATTACCTCTTTAAATGTATTTTTTTCTCAGTATCTATAGAGCATCATAGTTTGATACAATGAAGCAAACATGCCACAATAATTAATGAGACCATGAAGCATAATAGCATGGAACACAGCAAAGAGCTAAAATGAGACTCCCTGGGTTCTACTCTCAGTTCTGCCCCAGAATTATTGTATGAGCCTCCCTGTATTCCAGGTCTCATATCATAAATTTGAGAGTGCTTTCAGTTCAGTAAAGGAAGAACACTACATAAACTGTATCAATGCCTTCTAAAGCTAGAAGTGATAAAGTCTCCACTCTGCTGGCTTAAACATCAAAACTCATGGGGGAAGTACTAATCAAAAATTCAAAACCACCTGGAAAGCAAGAACTAAGTACCTTTATGTTTGTCCACAGCAGATGTTCAGCAAAACAATGTAAAAACACAACACGTGCAAATTGATTTACTGGCAGCTGTTTCTTTGAAAAGCATGCTATGCTTTTGCTAGAGAAAAAAGTCATTATAAGAAAGTAAAAATGTGATCTTTCTACTGGCTTGGTTTGGAGTTCATCCCTTATAATAATGTAGTCTTCAGCCTGTCTCCTTTTATGCTATGGCAGCACTACCCAAAGAGCAAGAGCTGAGAATAATCAGTAGCACAGGGCTGGTGTGGTCATTCCTGCAGAAGCTGAGATAAGGCTCCTGGTTGAGTCAGGGCTTCCACCCTTGCAGCCTGCTAGTCCCCACTGCACATGAGAGACACACACCACTGCATATGATCACGGAACCATAGAATGGTTTGGGTTGAAAGGGAATATTAAAAATCATCTAGTTCTGACCACCCTGCCATAGGCAGGGACACCTTCCACTAGACCAGGCTGCTCTGAGCCCCATCCAGCCTGGCCAGGAACACTGGATTTGGCACCCACTGCTTCTCTGGGGAACCCTGTGCCAGTGACTTACCACTTTCACCATAAAATATATTTTCCTTATATCCAATCTAAACATACCCTCTTCCAGTTTATAAAACTGTTGCCCCTTGTCCTGTCACGACAGGCCCTGGTAAAAAGTCTTCTTCCCTTTTTCTTAGAAACTCCCTTTAAGTCCTGGAAGGTGCCGTAAGGTCTCCCCTGGAGCCTTCTTTTCTCCAGATGGCACAACCCTGAGTCTCTCAGCCTGTCTTCATAAGAGAGGTACTCCAGCCCTCTGATCATTTTTCAGCCTACTCTACATCAGCTCTAACAGGTCCATGGCTTTTTTTGTACTGGAGGCCCTGGAGGGGTATGATGATTCACAGGAGGTAAATATCATGAAATTTCTGAACCATGCAGAGATCTGATGGCTCTGATCACCACAAACTGTCTTTTCCAATTTGGTGAGCAGATGTAGCTGAACCTTGCTATGTTAACAGTCCAGGCTGAAAACCCGGACAAGCTGCACAAGTGGGCCGCAAGGAATCTCATGGGATTTAATAAGATCAAGTGCAAGGTGCTGCACCTGGGTCAGGGCAACCCCAATATCGATACAGGCTGGGGGATGAACAGGTCAAGAGCAGCCCTGCTGGGAGGGACTTGGGGGTGCCGGGGGATGAAAGGCTGGACATGAGCTGGGAATGTGCACTTGCAGCCCAGAAAGCCAAGTGTGTCCTGGGCTGCAGCAAAAGAAATGTGGGCAGCAGGTCAAGGGAGGTGATTCTGCCCCTCTGCTCTGCTCTGGTGAGACCCCACCTGCAGTGCTGCATCCAGCTCTGGGGTCCCAGCACAGGAAGGACATGGACCTGCTGGAGAGAGTCTGGAAGAGGGAGACCATGATGATTAGAGGAATGGAACACCTCTCTTATGAGGAAAGACTGAGAGAACTGGGTTTGTTCAGCCTGGAAAAGAGAGGGCTATGGGGTGAGCTAGTTGCAGCTTTAGAGTACCTGAAGGGAGCCAATAAGAAGGATGGAGAGGGATTTTTTACAAGAGCATGTAGTGACAAGAGAAGGGGGAATGAATTCCAACTGAGAGTAGGTTTAAATTAGATATTAGAAGGAAGTTCTTTTCTGTGAGGGTGGTGACGCACTAGAACAGGTTGTCCAGAGAATTTGTGGATGCCCCATCCTTGGAGATGTTTAAGGCCAGGCTGGAAGGAACTCTGAGCAACCTGGTCTAATGAAAGGTGTCCCTGCCCGCAGCAGGGGAATTGAAACTACATGGTCTTTAAGGTCCCTTCCAACCCAAACCGTTCTGATTCTATGAAAATGTGCCAAACAGCCATCACCACAGAATGGCACATAAAAGCCACAAACTGGTGCCCCACAGTCCCTCCTGTCTGTATTGTGTGTGATCTCTGAGTGACACCCAGTTTCTTGGAAAGGAGAAAACGTGAGGATTTCTCTCAGCTTGCCTTATCTGGTGCCTGTAGGAAAGTCCACTGCTTTAAGCCGACAGAGGAGGAACAGCAGCTGGATCCAATAGATTCCATGTATCAGATGGAAGCTGACATACATTAGATCTTCAATGGGTGATGTTAACATAATAGTATCTGGGGTTTAATCTGTTATCACAGGCAGGCAAGAACTTTGAGTTACTCAAAGCTCACTCTAAATCCTATGAGCTGGCCTAACCCACAGAGCAGATTTCAAAGCCTCCATTTACTGCCTTCTCATGAACAGTCCCAGTAGGTCATGCCACTGGTCACTCCCACCCAAGGACTGTGTGAGACTGACTTGTCTCAGCAGGTTTTTGCTCCCCACAGCAATTGAAATTGCAAGTGCAGAAATGAAACTCAGCAGAAACTTGCTGATACCACTCTGCTTTGGCTTGGCCAGAGCAGACTCCCATGAGCTGCCTGCCTGCCTTTCAGGAACACAGCTTCATTTTAGGTATGGAATCAGGACTTACAAGCTGGAACAGTCATTTAAAAAATAAAAGCAAAATATTTCATTTATCAGCTGGAAGCTGGCATATGTTAGACAGATCTGGGATAGGTGACGTTAATATAATAGTATCTGGTTTTTAATGTGTTGTCACAGGAAGGCAAGAACTTTAATCAGAGTTACTCAAGGCTCACTTTAACTCCTATGAGCTGGCCTAACCCACGCAGTAGGATTTCAGTGTTTACTCCTGCCTGTATGCAGTGGATTTGGAAACTCTTTAGGGGCATTACTAAGTATGAAATCAGGGACCTTCTGCTACCCCCAGGAGTCACCTGTGCTACACGGTACAACTTCAGGCTTGTTTGTTCCACTCCCCTTAATCTCCTGCTCTGCACAATTCCATCTGTCTCTTGTTGTTTATTTATCACCACCAAAGTAACACATATGAACGCCCGGAGTAGGGACTGGCTATGCTAACTAAAACTCCTGAACCTTAAAAACCAAGAAGGAGCAGAAACTCTGCTCAATCCTCCATGGCACTGAATGTTATACAAGAAGACTATGAATAGTGACCAGCACCAAAGACTGGCGAGAGAAAGAATGCAAAATGACATAAAGAAATACTTAACAGATCATTGGGCTCACTGGTAGTGCCAGAAATAACACCTTTTGCAAGTCAACACAACTGTTTCTTTCATTTTCAGTAAAAGGCATCACTTAGTTCATTCACTCCACATGTTTTCCTGCCATTTTTTTTCCCCAGGAAAACAGTCAATTTTTTTCCCCCGTAGTAAAAGATTTAAAGAACACTTAAGTTCTGCTTCCTGAAAGAAAGTAGTTTTCAGGCAAATTTCAGAACTGTGATGGTAACATTATATGTTTTACTGACTTTCATATTAGAAGGTCAGCAGAAGGTTATGGGAAGTGATAGTCCCCATAGGTTTACATATTAATATTTTTGTTTCGTGCTGCAGGGTTGCCTACGTGACCAGTTGCAGGCAGATGTGAGCTTGTGCTGTCCATGTTCTGAGCTGATAGAGGCAGCAAAACAATTCTGGTGTGGAAATGTGAATTTCTGAGAGTCAGGCCTCTCTATATGGCCCAGTAGGCTCAAATACTGTGTCACTCTATGCAGCTCCACAGCACATCTTTGCCCACAAAGTAAGTCAGGTTTGAGAGATTTATATTCTGCTTTCTGAAAATAAATTATTTTGTCACTGTGACTCTTTGAATATTACTTATGGTCATGAATTCATAGATATACTTACTGCATCCTTTTCTGGATTGCACACTTTAACCCAGAGCAGGTGGTCTATAAGCCAGTCTATGGGCTTATCTTTATAGAACATGAGAAAAAATTCCACTATGAGTGGCAAGTCTTCTGATTTAAACAATTTTCCTGAAAACAAGACAAAAATTTCCATGTTCAGATACTGCTATGCAAAAATCACCACTTTTATGTTTAAATACAATTTATTTAAATAAATATTTAAGTATCACCAGCCTTAAACACATAATTCTGATATTTAGTGAAAATTTCACATAGACTCCAGCTTTGGAGAGTTGCTGATCCTCCAGCTCTTTGGGATTTTGCAAAGATGGCCATCTGATACCTGGAAAGATTCTTACACAGTCAACCAGTTGATTAATAATGTGTTTAATTATATCCTATTTCCAAACAAAAACCTGCCAGTCACCTGTAGCAGTGTGTCAGATGAAACAGCATCAGAATAACTCCTAAAAATACTGGACAGGCAATTTCAATGGCAATATTATACTGAATATCTTCAAATTAAGATGTAGGTATGAAAAACATTGCTTGATTCTTGATGACTACACATTACAAGGGCACACAGTGCCCTGACATGGAACAATTTCCTTCTTACAGGAACCCAACTCTAGATCCTATGCTGAGGAGACTCTGTATTAAAAATACAGCTTTAAAGAGCACAAAAGTAAAAGACTTTCAGTGGGACCTTCCTTGAAGAACTAAGGAAATTTTGATACATGAGTCCTTCCATATTTTGAAATGTAATTCTCAGCAAGACCTATCTGACCTACACAGCTCCAAATCCAGTTGACCCTGCTGAGATGTTAATACTTACCAATAAATCCAAGCTGTGAGAACTCGAGAACCACCCAGTCTTGGGACTGTTGAGCAACAAAGCTTTTTATACGTGCAATATAATCAGGTTTGGCTATAATATCATCTTCCAGCTGAAAGAAAAAAAACCAAACCAAAACCAACAGAGAAAAAGAAAAGGCAAGTGGTGATTTTATTGCTTGCAGAGGGGATGGTGATGTTGCCACATGCAAGTATTAACTGTTGTACTGTGTGTACTGAAACTTTCCCAGACTACAGTANAGTGGTGATTTTATTGCTTGCAGAAGGGGTGGTGATGTTGCCACATGTTCCCAGACTACAGTGGATGGCTATTAACTTCTACATATATCTCTGCTTTAGTATAATTCAGTAAATGTTTATCTACAGGAGTAACCATAACACTATGGGAGCTTCTCCCTTTTTTGAGAAAGGAGGACTCCTGACTTTAAAGAGATCTTACTTAAAAGAAAATATTAAGCAAAAAGGTAAGAAGTTAAGGAAGATGAAAATAAACAGTTTGTACTTAATCAACATCGACAATCAACAGGAGCAAACTCTTTGAAAAGAGAGATGTCTAAAGCAGATGGTTAAGAGCTCTGGGCAGACTTTGCCATTCATAAATGGTGACTGAGAAGAACTGTGGATGATTACTGAGATGCCACTAGAAAGGAAGTTCCAGGGAATACTGTTAATAAATGAAGGAATGTGCTATGTGAATTACACTGAAGGACAGAAATACACAGAGCTTTTGAGAGGCTGTAAAAGCTGGCACAGCAGCAGACCCAGCTAAAGGGTACTTGGAAAAGGAGACCAACATCCATAAAGGAAAAGGGAAAGGCCCTGGCTGCAGTTTTGCTTGGCTTTCAGAGAAGAACAGGGCATCTGAAAAAGCAGAGGCTGTTCCTGAAACTAAGGCTGAGGATAATGAATCCAAACAAGGAGGTTGGAGGCAATGACACAAAGGAAATAAATGTATTCCAGAAATAATTAAGGAGCAAGTAATTCACAGTTTGAATTTGGTATGGGTGTGAAGACACAGGAAGAAGAGCATGAGTCTTCAGGAAAATATTGCTGGGGTGCAGTACTTTGATGTCACTGCTGTACTTCCCTGGCCCTGATGCATGCCTGGTGGTGCTAGAATCTGCTTCAGAAAGCTAAATAGCTAGAAAATTAATGCTATGAGGGTTAAAAAAAAAGGCACAATTTCCTGCTGGTTTTGTGTCTTCAGCTGACTTAGCACAGAGTCATTAAGAGCTTGAGAGAGCAGGCCCACAATTTCTGGTTGAATTTAGCTATCACTACAAGTGTAGGGCTGGCTGAAGAGAAATGTGTTGTCACAACAGTGAACCCAGGACGAAGCAGAATGAAGTTAGAAAGACAAGATTTGACCCTGTCAGCTTTTGCTGATGTTAAGATACCTAAAAATAGGCAGACTGAGACAAACTGATGAAGATGAATGGTTCAGTGTTTGTTAACAGATTCTGAGATGTGGGGATTGAGTTGACAGCTATGCAGAAGAGAACAACAATAAGAACCCCTAAAATATCAACTTGCAAGAAATCTTGCATAAAATCAAATGAGCTTTGAGGATTAGCCATGAGCTACATGTAAAGGGAGAAAGAGCAAGGAATCAAAGAAGGTTTTAGAGAATCCTTAAAGAGGAATTGAGGGCACCAAAACAGGATGAAAACCAGAGAGGAGTATCTCAAAAACCTAGGGAGACCACCATATCAAGAAACACCATAAGAAAACAGTAAAGATTAAAAATACAGAGGCTGTGATGCAAAGTGGGTGTGAATGTGGTTATGAACTGAAAGTAGTTCTGCATAGTGGTAAGTCTGAAATGGTCTTTCCTGAAGCTGCCAGTGAGTATTAGAGAATGCAGTTTGATATCTTACATAGCACAGGCCATTGAAAGTTATTTATTTAACCCTGTACTGAGCCCTGTAATTTGTGTTCAACTAAAATACATCTTCCTGGAGAACACTGCCAATGCTTAGATATTTCAGTATCAGTTCTTTTTCAGTATGTTATACACATAATTTTCCTGAATGTTTAATACATTGTACCCAATTTCTAATGTGAATTTTTCTGCCTTCAGCAGGTTATGCAGTGGCTGCACACAGCTGGATCAGGAAGTTTAGGATATGAACTGTCTAGTCCATTTGCCCCATTGCCATGAGAGGGCCAGCGAAACACACGAGCACAGCTAATTCCCCTTCACTCATCAGTACTCTGGGATGAAGAGATACATGCACTATAGCAGGCTATTAACATTTCCAACAGCATAGACAATAACTGGGTTTTCACTTGTTTTTCTTATGCTGTCTAAGAGAAGGAAAACTGAAGGAGTAACAAAAAAGTGAAAGCATACAGTGGAAGTGTAGGCATCAGACAGGAAAGCGTCTTCCTTTCTAAATTATATTAGGGTATTTCTATAGCTTCAAACACTGATAATAAATATGTGGAGGCTGTGAAGTTCCTTTTAGGAGCTCTGCCAAACAACAGGCTTGACCTAGAGTCAAGTGAGGGGAGAAAAAATCCATACAAAGACTCCTAATAAACTCATGGAGTTATTGCTCAGTTCTTAAATCCATCAAACACACTTGAGAATTGTGGTAATGGTGCTGCTGGCTATACTACCAGTATATATATATAGTATAGACATACAGAAAGCTTCCTCAGCCTCCCCAGGAGGTGATAAAAAAGCATAGCACTAGTTCAGTTCATTAGGTTAGAACTTTAAAACATTTTAACTGAAGAAGCTAAAATGGTTTTTTAATGTTTTGTTTTTGTTTCATCTCAGCGCTAATGGCAAACACTTCCCACAAACTCCTGTATCCATGTTTCTTTCAGACTTGAGATGTTTGATTAGTTCAGAATAAACTAAGCCTACATGGGTAAGAAGAACAAATGCATGTCCTCACTACTAGGCTGGGATTGGAATGCCTGTGTTTATGGCTATGTTAAAATCCTGTTATTACAAGTGCCTCAGTGGGCTCTGGTGAATGCCAAGAGGTGCAGTGAAAGTGGAACCAAAGACCTCAAAGTTAAGAAAATTTCACCAAAAAAACCTTCAAAAAGACCCCCCCCAGGCCCCACCAAAAAATCCACAACCACCCCAAATTAAAAAACAAACAAACAAACAAACAATCCCCCCAAAATTATAAAACTCAATCAATCAACCAAAACCCCTACAAAGCAAACAAATAGAAAAACCCAAAAAGCTGAAAGGAGACATAACTGATTCAGGTAAAAAAAAAAAAGGAAAAGTAAAAGAGATGCTTCAAGTAAAAGATATAAGATTTATTCCTTTTTTCAAATACTATGTTTGATCAGTAGGTAAGGTTCATCTGCAGCATAACCCTGTTAGCTTCAATGCACTTCACAAAGCTACTTGCTTAAATCCCGGTTCAGCAGTACCCTAGAATGAGTGTTTGTTCAGCAAAGACCTTGCCTAACTCATGACAACTGTTCTGTAGGCATCAAGACTAGTTGTGTATGTTCACCCTCTTTCAAAATTTGGAGTTAGTCACCCAAACAACACTATTCCTTACAAAACAGTAAATAGAATCTAAGCTAGTTCAAGGTTTGCTTGAGATGACTGAAGAAGTAAATCTTTGTAGCAGGCTAAGAAAAAGTATTTTTAAGTGATTTACTTTCCTTTAATACAGACCTTCCAAATAGAGGGAGACAATAACTAATTTTATGGCAGCAAGTGTTCATTCTTTTCAGCTGTATTCTACAAAGTAATTTTTGGGCAAAGCAGCATCTCTGCTCCAGAAGCAGCTGCAGGTGGACATAGAAATGAAGAAGTGGATATAGTAGAACAGTATGAGGAAAGTATAGTTTCTTTTGAAGAAAATTCAAATTGCAGGCGTAACTCCCACCAGACCATCACAATCCAGGCTTTGCTCCGAATAACACAAGTCAGTCCTTATATAATGTCTCAGATAAGAAAACACATATTATCAAATTTCTTTAAAAATACAAATACATAAATAAGTCATTTCCATACAAACATTAATGCTTGGAGAACTTTACAACAGAAAAGGACATTATGTGTCTGGCAGCATCTTAACATTTCATTTCACTGGGTTTCCTATAACTTAATGCTCTAGTACACTTAGTAAACTTGGGTAATGTTCTTAAAAAGACACAAGTGTCACAGGAAAATACTTCATTTTCCATTAAACCTTAACTGTTCAAAAGACAACATCTTTCTTTGCCCACCTGCCTTCTGAGCACCCATGCCACATTTGGGAACAAGTAGCTCAGCTCAAATGTGTTTGTGTTAAACCCTGACAAGAACTGTACAAGGTGTCTGCTCTTTCTCTTCTGCTTCCAGGAACCCTGTGATGTCCTTATGTGATAGAGAATCTGGAGCAGATGACCCAGGAAAACTAAGAACCAAACAAAACACTCCTCTAAGCTTTCTTAAAAACTGTTGACATTAATGAGCTACGTGAAAATTTTATGGATCTCTTCTATTATTGAACAACTCTGATACATTTTGGAATATCTGGTGGCAATTATGATCTTTATGGAATGCAATTTAACACAATTTACAATGGTGGCTAAAGCTAAGCCTGAATGAATAAAAACTTATCTAACACTAAATCTTATGGAGAAATTAAGGTCTGTAGCAACGTGTAGTTTAACCTTGACTCAAGTGTCACTCTACTGATGTGTTTCCCTGTGTCTGAAAGATTTTGGTTCATTGGGTTCTGGGCTATAACCTGGACCAATCACCACAATTTTGCCTTGCTGAACTAAGTAAAGAGACATTAAACTCTGACTTTCTTAACCTAATCAAATAATGCTTTAGTTGCCCTGCTATTCAGCCTCACAGATTACAGGAAGGTACAGATGGATTTAATCAAATAGTACCTGCCTGCAAGACAAATATGAACACAGAAATACACAGATGCTTGTAAAGAGCACAGGCAAAATACACAGAAAATTACAAAAGACTTCTGGTTTTATTGAGGCCTTTGAAACAAGTTAAAGTTGCCAAAGATAGTAATCAGTACAGATGTATCACAGCTACTTAATGGTAATATAGACATACCTGTAAATACAATGTTCCCTTAGGTTGGGCATATAGCATTAGAAAGCTATAATCCAAATTCTGTTTAGTTCTCCACCTAGACATAAGCAGCAAATTCTGATAAGCCTTTTAGGGGGTTTGCAAGAGTTATTTCTACAATAAAAGCATTTCTAATGTTCTGCAGTTCTTTTCCTCTGCAGTGAAATTGTAAGACTGAGTATTCTAACCCATAGTTAAGTGCAAAAACATTCCTCTACAATCAGTGTAAACGTTTGTAAATAATTTGACTTTCCTATAAAAGTTAACATTAACTAAGCAAAAAATTTTGATCTCTATCAATGGAGCCTGACACAAAATGTCTAATGAGTTTACTCATGTCAATTGACTTAAAAGATTCTACTCCTTATATTAGGAACAGTAGAGATAAACATACATGGATTATTTAAAGATGCAAAAAAATAAGTGCTTTTACTTATGAGCAGCACAAAAGCAGGTTGATAAACTTAATTTTCAGGTTTAAATATAAACAGAGATTTTGGACAATCTCTCATTTTACCAGCGGATGAAGTTGATATTTGATATTCAATGCTGAAAGACTACAGAGTAATTTATCAGTACTTAATTAACATAAAAGTGTATCTGATTCAAATCCACTCATATCTGAAATCTGAGTATGTAAACTTGTTTACACTCTGAAACACATAAGGTTTATCTATAAGGCAAATACACAAGCATACATACACTTGCTGATTTCCTCCAACCCAAACTCTCAGTACTGCACGTCTCTTGCTGCTTTGTTGCAGTGGCTTCTAAAAAATCAGTTATTGTTGAGTGAAAGAAAATTACTTTCCTCCAGTAAATCACTAATTTTTTTTAGGTTATCATCTCTGTCTCTGTGAATTTGGGGCTGTGAGTGAATTAAATCACCAATTAGGATGCATTAACAGTAGATAAGGTGTCAATGATCCCCAAAAGTTAGGTCATTAATTAAACGCACAGTAGCTGTCAGTACTTAGTTAGGGAGCCACATGGGGTTTCCTTTATGTATTCAAAGAGCCTCTCCCTTGTCTGTCACATTAAAGAATTTCCTATTTTTTAACTTTATGACCAGATCATATAGCCTACTGCCTTGTGGCATTATCCACCTGCTTTAAAACCTGTGGGATGCTTAGAGTCAAGACCCAAAGGAGAAGCCTTGGCTCTCAACCTGAAGCTGATGTGCAGCATAGCTTTCCTCAAGATCCCCTTGTGTAATAATTTGTTTTTATAAGTACAATTGAAAGCCATTAACTCTGAAACACAAAAGTACTATCAGCCCAAACAATGTTGACTTGTGCAGAATTTTCCATTTTTTTACCCTTAGCAAAAGATCTTGGGTTTTATATAGCCATCTTACCTGACTCTGTCCTCAGAATCCCCAAATGTTTTTTTCAGGTTGGAAAGATCTGGATAATAAGAAGCAGGAGGAGCAATAACCTCTAGGACTCCAGACTGGATTTCTCTGGGGAAACTGTGAGAAGAATCTTGGTGAGACCCTACTCCTCAAAAAGACTTTTGAGGGCAACCACAGAGAGCAGCTCCCCAGAATTAGGTCTGCTCCCCCACAAGTGCAATTCACAGGTCTAGCAAAGAAACTGTCACACAGACTGCAAATTAGAAACCAAGAAGGGCTCCTTGACAACCATCAGAACAGACAGGTCAGTAACCCATCAAAGTCTCAGAAAACACTGGAGAGAAGTATGTCTCAAAACTCCTGCCCTTCCTGCATCTGTAGATGCTTACTAACAATCCAGAGATGGATGCCAAAATGCAGCAGTAATTCACAACCAAATCCACTATCTAGAACAACACACAACTAATCCCCCTTGTGGGAGAGCTCCTCGTTTCCTTGCCCTTGCTCCAACTCTAACTCCACATTCTAGCCAAAATTATACTATCCTGGATAAACCCTCTGGAGGCAGGAAGCAAGGGCTGTTACTTAACCAACAGGCTTGGTATGAGGAGCTTTCTGGGGGAAACCCACACCCTAAATACAGCCATCTGGGAACCCCTGGAGCACAGCAGGATGTGCAGAAAGGCCTCAAAAGTGAAGGGAAAGGGCAACTCCTCCAGGGATCTTCTTAATTATTTTTTTTATTATTGGCTTGGGTGGGCGCCCATCTCTTTTCACAAGTGACAGGACAAGAAGAAATGACCTCAAGTTGCACCAGCGGAGGTTTAGATTGGGTTTTTGGAAAAATTTCATCACCAAAAGCGTTATCAAACATTGGCACAGGCTGCCCAGGGAAGTGGTTGAGTCACCATCCCTGGAGGTATTTTAAAGATGTGTAGATGTGGCACTTGAGGACATGGTTTGGTGGTGGATTTGGCAGTCCTGAGTTCATGGCTGGACTCGAGGATTTTTTAAAAAATCTTTTCCAACCTAAACGATTCTGTAATTCTAATAAGACATTAATACAAAGATTGAGAGCTCTCTTGCAGTCATTTCAAAGCAATGAGGGAAAGGCTGTTTCACATCAAATACTGGGCAAAGCAGAGTCATCTGTAGCCTTATCTGTTCTGTGACAGCTACACTGCACTATTTCGTAGAAAGCACCACTTTTAAGACAAGTATCTACCAGTGAGTGTATTTTTTTTGCCCAAACATTTTAATTTAGTAGCTCCTCTCAAGCTGCTCTAAGGTTTTTAACATGCACATGCTACTGTATGGGGAAGAAAGATAAAAGCAAGCAGAGCTGCAGGGGGAACGAAGCTCCCATTTGTTAGCTCTTATGTTAATTCAGCATGGTAAAGAATACCCATCTCATGTTACCCATCACATAATAGTATTTAACACTAAAATCATAATCCATTTGCTGTCCAAGGAGAAGTAGTGAAACAAGGAAACAAAGACACCTGGAAACCATGTAAATGTGGCCCTTGTGGACATAGTTTAGTAGTGGCTGTGCTGGGTTAATGGTTGAACTCAATTATCTTAGAGGTCTTTTCCAACTTAAATAATTCTGTGACAGACATCAGAATACATTGATGGGTTGCATAGTCATTGAGGACCTAATATGTAGTCTCAGGTGCATGAATCTCATCATTAATTTCCTGGGGAAAGGACTTAGGCTCAAGTAAATATTTATCAGGGTTTTAAGCTGAGACCTTGATTGGTTAAAGTGGGAAATGAACTGATTGACATCCATCTGTTCAGAGGTTTCTGTGTCACAGTGTGTTAGGGTACACAAAGAGTACACCTTTGCCTCATTACTTAGCAGCTCCATTTTAGCTGAAATGGTCTAATTCTTTCAATAAAAGCTCAAAATGTGTTCACTGGCTGTTGGGTGTTACACACTATAGGACTTACCTGGTTTTAACACTTTCTGCAACGCTGTTAACATACTCAGCATCCACCTAAAGGAGAGAAGGGTGGGTTTCATTTCAAGTCAGCCATTTTTGTATTAAACGACATTTTGTAGGGAATATTTATATGCACACACTTCACTTTTATTCTCTAATTCTTTTCCTTCCAAACAAACATGGTATGTTAGGGTAGCATTTCTATTAAATGACAGTATGGGCTTTTCAAGCCAACTGAATTTTCAATGTAGTTGAACACAAAACTGAACAGTCTCCAGCTCTGGTTCCTGCATGTTGGTTTTCACTGCTTTTGCAGGAGACCAGGCCATTTTCTGCATAAAATTCTGTCCTACAGCTTTCAGTTACACCAGAAAAGTGCAGTCATATAGATGTCAGTAAAAAGAGCTGCTTCAGGTCAATTGTCCAAAAATCACAAAAGACGTCTGACACTGTTGAGAAAAATCACCTAAGCAAAGTATTCTACAGCTAACTGTACTTAAACCTTTTATTTAGTTTCTTCTTAATATAACAAACTTAGGGCTCTTTCTCTGGAAATTTTGAGGACATAGTTATTGATTAGTGCTGTTTCATTAAAGTAACAGTTTGGTGTGCAAAACATACATTAAAGAGTGGGAAGTTTTGTGGATGTGATTCTCAAAGCAAGACAATATCTGTTTTAGCAGTTCAGATTTTTTAAAATACACAAATAGTTGTTACCAATGATAGTTAAAATATAACCAAGACTTATATGTTAAATTTGTAATAAATTTGTAATTTGTAAAAATTTGCAATAAGTAAAAACTGTGTGAAGTGGTAAGTAAAGAACTGTGATAAGAAAAAAACACCCAGAACTTAGAACTCACTTTCAGTCAATGTTACTCTGACTTAACCCAGGATATAAACTTTTAACTTGATCTTTTGAGGCTTTTTGGGAAAAGGAAGGTGTAGATTCACTTTCCCCCCTCTCATAATAAAATGCTCTTATCACCTCTCACATCAGCACAATCAACCTGCTTCAATTCACTGCAGAGCTGAAAACTGGAAGCTGTGAGAAGGTGGCTTTGGGGATGGGAGAAAGGGGAGAATAATTCTTACAATGGCACTTTAATCCTAAATTGGCTGATACGGGCTATATTACTACAACCAGAGCTACTGTTTGTTTAAAGTGTCACATCAGGATTCTCCACTGTGGGAAACTATTCAGCAGTTAACTCTTAAGAACTCACAGAACCCTCTGATGCCCTGTAATAAAATGTTTATCTGAATGGGAACTCTGCAAAGCTCATCATTGCCAGGGGTCTTCATTGGAAAACACCAGTTGTAAAGTAAGTTCAGCTCCTGAAAACTTTGCTCAGGGAGAACTACTGCCAGTAAAGCTGGTCCTATATACTCATCACTGTGATCCAAACAGAAAAGTGGGAGTCATGGCCTAACTTACTAAGGGTAACTATATTCTGTTTGACAGCATTACAGCTGCAAAAGCAATGACTGAACTAAAAAAAAGGCAAACTGCAACTGTTAAGGAATACCTGTATGAATTTGATGCTGTTCATGGAAGGACAAAGAAACATGAATAACTGCACAGTCATTTTACCTACAAGAAGCTATCTCCAGCTAATTCCCTTCTGTAGCTTTCTTCCTAATGTGATCAAGACATGTTGGAATGAGGAAAAAAAAATATCTATCCCTGTATTTTACCTTAAGCCCTCTTTACTTTCCCAAACATAGAACTGTTCAAGTCTCTGAACAGTTTTCTTTCACACACAAAATGTCAAAACACATGCAGAAAGTTCCAACATGTACTTTGCGAGATATATGATATCAAATCATCATATAAATAATCTCAATGTTTTATTAGACTGGTTTACTTTCTTCAGGTTTTATGTAACTTTCCTCTGGAGGATTTACATTTCATTCTGAAAGGAGAATACCTTACTTTCAGACATAAATAATAAGTTCATATAGTTTTATGGAAAAATCTGACTCAACAACTGTTTTTGTAATGTAATATGACTTTTCACCCTCCAACCATCTGAGTTACAGGGTTTTATCACATATGAACCCTAAGGCACTTGCTGCTCACCATCTTCTCCAGCCCAGAAGAAATCCCTATTTAACAGTATCTTGCAGCCTCTCCTACATTATTATACTAAGATGTAAATCTCCATATTGTCTTTCTATCAGCATACTGCACCTTTGTGTGCAAACTTACCTCTGCTACAAAGATGATTATTAAGCAGTCCTTCTGTTGCTCTTCAGAAAGTTCATACAGTAGGGACTGCAGTGTACTAATCAGGTAATTCTGCTTTTTCCTTTTCACAGTAGGAATACCCATCACCAGTGAGACTGCAAAGAGAGAAGGCCCCAAACCATGTAATTTTAAGTGAAGTAAAAGGGAAATGACATTTTAATTTTGATTTGATGTGACCATAAAACTTGGTGACAGCATTCCCTTGGCACTGTGACAGCATTTGCTTTACTGCCTGGAAGGAGAGACACCTCCAGCTAAGTTCAGGTTAGACACTCCCATGTCTGTGTTAGAAGCACCAGGTCTACACTGCAGAATACCAACATTTTAGAACTTGGAGATACTTCCACCTCTGGCAAACACACAGGTGTCTGCTACTGAGTCTCAAAAGTGAGCATGGCAAAATAAGTGGTAATTCTTGCTTTGGATTTGGAGATCTAAGTATTGAGGGTTAAACCACCACTACTGTAGTGAGCAGGCTCCTGCAGGAAGTGATTGCTGCGTATCTCAGAAGGAATCAAATTCAAACATCATTCTGAGCAGTTTCATTGATATGCATCAATGGCTTTCACAGAATCAGTAGTAAGAAAAAAGGAACTTAAATATTGTTATTAAAAACAAATGAGCTGAAATTGTCTCTGGCAAAGGCTCCACTAGTAGCAAACCTATGCTGTACTACATAAGCAGGATGTGTCTTTTATCACTAGCCTAGGCATGATCTGTATCATGTGGCCAAACATAGCTCAGTAAACCTGTGCAATCTTAGTCCTTGCAAATGATTCTAGTCACCAAAAATCTGAGGAGGCTGGTAAGGAAGCCTTTTTGTGATTTTCATGTACAATTCAAATAAAACAAAAGAAACGTGGAGCATTCTTTTATTAGGGACACTGATCTGTGGGCACTCCAGTGGGAATTACAACATTCAATCACATTGATACAGCTACACCTACTAATGAGGAGCCTGTAGAAAGTTATCCACTGTCATGAGCATGGCCAAAGGTTTGGGGTTTTTCAGTTAAATCAAAAGTGCTGCCAGTGTTCCTTTATACAAAGTCACCCTAGAGAAAAGCCACAATGATGACAAAATACAAAACCCAGCAAAATGGCTCACTGGTGCCTTCTTTGCTTACTACTTTTGGGTGTCCCTTTTAACCTGTCACGTGACAGTCAGGACAAGATGTGACTTTATAAATTGTATTATAGTTCATTGGAATTCATTATGATTTCTGCAGGTGCTGACTGATTTCTCACGTGGACAAAAAGGTTACATTGAACATACAGTAATATCCTTTAAATTATCACAGCACCTTTCCATTTTCTTCTCACATTGGCAAATTGAGTGCATTATAAATTCTCCTTGGTCTCCTCATTCATACTAATTTTTGGGGGGGAGGGAGGAAATGTCAGCTAATGCATCTTAGCCATAGGAATATATGAGTAAACCAAAAAATAATATTGTTTTTCAATTATGACTACTTTTTGTTGATATTTGAAAACATTTTTGGAACACTCTGAGGTAAAGACTTTAAATAAGGATGAGCATGAATTCAGCTTGGTGACATTATAAAGTTAAGGGAGAAAATCCACCCCAAACTTTTGAGAATGCTTCATTCCTAGAATTTAACAAAAAATACAAACATATAGAATATATAAGCCAAACTTTATTTCCTACCTCCAGTTCTCTGTTGCCCAAAAATGACATTTGGGAAAATTCCATCTTCATATTCTCGAAGGTGAGGTAGATAGTAGTGCATGTTTGTAAGATGTATGGGGAGTTTTCTCGGGAGGTTTAACACTTTCCACTTCATATCATCTTAAACAACAAACCCACAGACACACATAAAATCAAAAGCCAGCAGTGAAGCCTTTTTTTTTTCAGCTGTTTTGCTCAACTGAATGCTGGCAGATTACCACACACAAGGTTATTCAATCAGAAATGTTCCTCAGAAGTGATTATATGTCATATATATTACATATATTAAACTGGGAATTGCCCAGTACAACCCACTCCCACCCAGGTGATGTTGCAGAACTCCAAATATGAACTTCTTGGGAACTCAATCCACATTTCCCTGTGCCTAAACACTTGCAGGATTGATCCATCTTACAACACAATAAGCAGGTATTTTAAATGCAGCCATAAAAAAACTGTCTGTTTTTTTTTAACATAGTCAGCAAGCAATTTTTTGAATGAAAAGAAACAGATTCTGAGTAATAACTTTCTTAATTACTTAATAAACTTAAATGCTTTCCCCTGAACTTAACACACAGTGGATCTCAAGGCCCAAACAGAAGTTCTCAGGTTATAAAGAGTCCTACAGCAAAAAGGACAACCATATCCAAGCCTGCAGTAGGTAAGAGAAAAGTAGGGATTTTACTTTTTCCTTTACTAGTTTAAAGTAAAGATGAAAGCAACAGAAGGTTTATTGACTCAGATGGAAAGTCACTTTTCCTAAAAAATGCATTTAATTCCTAAAATTTACCACCCTTCAAAGTTACATTTTTTTTTGTTTTGTCCCACAAAAAAACATCATCAGCTTTACTCACTCAGCTCAGACCAACAGTCAGTGGCTTACTGAATGGACAATATTTTAAGTTTTTCAACTTACAGAAGATATTCCCACTGAAAATTAGGACTCAAGAGAGATTCTCAACCTACAGAAAAGAGTTAAAAAAACCCAAACAACTATACATGCATACATATATATGATATTTGTGTATGAAAGAGAACCACAACTCCTTCCACTCTATTTTGCAATTAAATACACTGGAGTTTTGCTGCAGAGAAACGTTTTCATTTTTGTTGTACAATAAAACTTGGCTGAAATGGGAAGCAGAAGGGCAAGTAAAAACAAAAGAAAAAATATTCAGCAATTTTAAGAAATCTCTGCTTTAAATCCTGTGAACTATTTAATACTTTCTGCTATTCAGCTGGCTCTAATAAGAATGAAGAGCAGAGGGAAGTGGAACTTGACCTCTCCTCTACTTGCTATTATGTGCTTTAGGCAATATCTCTTTGCCTACAGTATATGGGGCTACTGGTGGCTGACAACGTGGCTCTATTCTAGAACTTGTAAGACCACAATGGTGCCAACACTCAGCCATTTGTTTATGCACATCTGAACAGTCCCACTGAATTAATGCTGAATAAACAGGCAAAAGTTGGCAGGGAAGAACAGGATAAGAAACAAATCTGGCCATACAAAGAAGAAATGCACCTTGTTCCTTCTTCCCCTGTAACAGTCCTGGTTAATTCCCTATTTTAATCTGATTACCAGCCCACAATGCAAACAAGGATTTTGAGATGGTGGTTTTCAGAGGCTCCCAGACTCTTCCTTGAGGTTGTGAAACACCTCTACACAGATATGCCTGTTCCAGTTTCCCTTCTCTTCCAATCTGAACACAGGAGGAAGGCAGATCCTGCACAACTACTGCCCTTACTTTAGGGGACAGAATAAAACTGTCAATCTACTGTATGCAACTAGATCTGCAGACAGATGGAGATGTACAACAGTCTAGAGGGAAAAGTAACTAAGAAGTTCAATTAAAGAATGGGAAGAAGCCAGATCACTAAACTGCATCTTGGTGTCCCTCAAAAAAAGTTAAAAAAGAACCCAAATGGCAGAGACATGCCCTCCCCCCCAAAATAAAAGTTTTAACTGGCATCACTTATGAGCATTCACATTTTTCTTCTGATTATTAACTAACTACTTGCAAGATGAATTCAAGCAGGAACACCCTTGGGCTGTATCCAGCCAGCAAGTCCTCATGGAGCTCCCCAGCTCCTGGGTTCAGGCAGGCACCCAGCTCTATGTGACCTGCCTTCTGCCATGAGACTTCACACCCACACAGGGACCTCAGTGTCCAGGCCCCCAAAAAGTCCCTCCACCTGCAAGGAGGTCAACCAGTATTGTGGAACATCTGAGGAGATGCACCTGCCTTCCAGGTCAGGCACAACCCTATATTTATCTGTGTATTGGCATAGTAAAAGCTGGTAAAAATAGCTTATTTGGTGCTCTGTAGTTGGCAACAAGAGAGGGATAAGCACTGTAAGAATCTCGATCAGCAATATAAACAGCTTTGCCACCAGGACATCATTGCAGTGCAGTGCATCCCCTTTTATTTAGCTCCTTATTTGCTCAATTACTAACCAATCATAGAACGCTATTTAAAGGGCAGGGGTGCTACAGATTGTTTCTCCACCCTTTTTTTTTTCAAGTAGAAACTTCTCCCTAATGCTAATGTAATCAAACCAATGATTTCTCTCCCCACACCAGTTATAAACACGTGCACACAAAACTGAACTGTTAACACGGTACATTTTTATACTTACAAACCTGTATGATTTGCTGTCAAGTTCATTCTTCTTGCAACTATACGTTTAATTTCATCTAGGGCACTGCTCAGTTCGTGTGACCTTTTCTTATTTTCCTTTTCAGCATACAGTAGTCTTTGCCGAAGTTCCAGAAACTGGCTTTCATACATGTCTAAGTCATTTCCTGCAGTAAGAACATAATTTCTTTTCAAAGAGGTGATTTATACGATGGAATAAAGCCAAAGAATAGGAGACAGTCCAGAGGATGGCATGACCAGAAGGGTATAAACAATAATAAAGTTTATTCACAAGAAGAAGTCTGGAAGAGTGTTCAGAAGGTAGAGTTTACGTAGCATGGCTGGGTAAAAGCTTTCAATTGAAGACAAATCCAAGAATGTGAAATCCACAATAAGGAAAAAGTCAGTGAAAGTCCACAAGTTGCAGGGGAAGGTGCTATCGAGTAAAGCAAACAATGTTTTTCACCAAGGGACAAGTCTTGATGACCCTCTTCACATTGAAGAGCATAATCATGTAAAGGCTTGTCGTTTGCATCAAACATTATTAAGACTAAAATAGAGGTATTTAGTCTTCATCTATGATTTAAGGTGTGTCTGGAGTATATTAACAACTATTAGTAAAGGTTATTTGAACTCCTGTATATATTTAATCAGATAACAACAGAATCTGTGCTGAAGCATGAAGGATACTTTCACAACACAGAGCTCACCTTTGAATAAATACAGTTACAGCAATATTAGGAACACTGTACTTGGTCACAGTCAGCAGACACCTCTGCTGTTCTGCACAGTACTCTAAGATAATATCAATGTTATGTTTAAAGAAGATCCCCTTTCCTAAGAAGCAGGTGATGTCAGAACTTCTCAGTTATTGCAAATGGTATGCAATGCTCATACCTGTCACAGCATTCACTGCCTCAGTGTCATATGAACAAAGATTAAATTTAAAATATTAATAATTGTAAATTTAGCATTGCTGAAGGAAGGGGAAAACTCGATTATTCCAGCTGCATGCAACAAGGAAGTTCTATTTTACTGAAGTATGCTTTCCTAAAAAAAAATTGATGAATAAATAAAAAATTAAAAAAATGGAAGGTCAAAACAGGTTAAGTGTCTCTCTTTACGCAATTTAAAATGGATTAAACCAGATTTCCAATAAAAATGTCTCATGAGCCATGAGGCTGCAGAGCTAGCACCCCAAAGAAGGTAAATGATTGGAACAACTAAGGAAGATCCCTTTCATCAGCTACTATATGGGAATGCACTTTATTGTTTATGCTGCTCTTTGGTAGCTGTGTTTCCAATGCCACAATCCAACCTTCAGCTTTTTTTTCTTTAGAATATATATGAATAAAATTAAAACAGAAGGTTGAAGCTGATTTAGGTGACTGACGAGATATTCATTATACTGTTTTCATAGCAAGAAAGTGATTCCAGATGGAACATCAATACATAAAAACATGGTGGAGATTTATCTTGCAATTTCAAGACAAATTCAAAGGTGTAAACTGGATACAGTAATGAATGTGCATTTTTCTTTAATTTCCAATTGCCTTTATTAGGAGCTCCATAGCATTGAGCACCAAGAAAAAGCAGCTTAAGTTGCAGGAAAGTTCCACGTGCTCCTAGGAAGATGCAAACAACAAACAGCAAGCTCACATTAGGATAAATACTTGCTATCCCAGGATACAACTTACTGCTTCTGAGAATGGAATTGATACTTTTTTCAATGGAGGTGTTCTGTAATTAAATGCTGGAAAGTGTTGTTCCATTGATATTTCCAGTGGAAATGTCCAGCATAAGATTTTGCTACACTAAATTAAAATTCCCCTCAGTACAACTGCATTATGGAAGAAATCAGTAAAGAAATTGCAGATGAATTATAACATCCTAGTCCCTCTTCACAATTCTTTGGCTATGCAGTGTCAGTGTAACTCAAATCCACCGGTATCACTCCCGTGCTGACATTTTGGCAAGTGCCAAGTAATTGTAGTTTTATTTGCTTACTTACAGCTGAGCCTACCAAAACATCCTAGATGCCTCTGGCAAATAAAAGGTAAATACACAACTATCACTGAGTGCACCCAGAGAAGCTGGTATTTGTAATCAGGCCAGAAAGTGATATTTTAAGCCTTTCAGAACTGAAGCCTCTGTTCAGTTAGGAGAACCAAATTCTTAGTAATCAGTTATCTCACTTGATTGTGATAGCTGAGGAAGCAAGGGTTTGACAAAGGCAACGTAATATTCACTCACCCTTAGCAAAGGATGAATTTGTTATAACAACATATAGTTTGAAATAGAACATGAAATGTTCTAAGTGTTACTAGAGCACCTGTCAATGAACAATATTAACTCTTACTGAACCCTTGGCAAAAAACGTGTGTTCAGAAAGCAGTATGGAGCTAAATACCCTAAACATTTGAACAGTCATTAAGTTTAAATGAATTGTGTGTGCGTGTGTATAAAACGTTGCTCTTTTCTACACAGAACTAAAACAGCTGCTTGAGATTGCCTAGAAAGACACAGGTGTTTTTACAAATACAGAGCTCTCTCATAGGGAGGAGCAGTTTTGGGTATGTCATGAAACACTCTCTGCCCCGCAATAGCCTGACGTGGCAATGCCTTGTCTACCAATGGTTCTGTCAGAAACGAGAAATGTCAGAATAAAAGCAGAAAATAGCAAGGTGAGGACCTCTGGCAAAAATACAAAAAGAAAATGAAGGTAAAGGCTGCTTCTCTCCTTGGTGAGCTGAAGATGAATTACTCTGCTGGGCAGTTCACTAAATTTCCCTACTAGGAAATGTCAATGGGGTTATGCTGGCTACAAGCCATGGGAGGAGAAAAAAGACCCAGCCACCAGCAGACACAGTGATAGTACTCAAAGCTTTTGCAATGGATTTTCAGCTCTACTGCAGCGTTTCCTCTGACTGGTAACTACACATTGTCATATATATACTTGTGGCTACTGTAATGCTCAGACAGCAACACTTAAAATGGTTTTAAATGCAATCTTGTGTCATCTCCTAATAGATACAGATAGATGCTTTCTGCACTGGAGATTGAAACTGTTTAGAAACAATATTAATTTCTAAAGTAAATATTCATTCTAAAAGCCAACCGATTCTTTCTCTTTGCTTCACATACACACACTTCCTCTGTTATCATAAATGCTTCCAATTTCATTAATGATTTCTGGCAATATCAAAGAGCTGTGGAACAATTCATAACCATCTTCTCCTAGCATTCAAAGAGAAAAGAAAATAAAAAGAAAATTGGGAGTGGCAGAAAGGAGGGGAATAAACACTTCAAAGACTAGCAGTGAATCCTGTCCCTGTTTCTTGATTACACACTACACTGCTTATCATACCTAAAGACTCTTCTAGAAACTGAATTTTGGTTAATGGCCACCTTAAATGAAAATTATATAAGTACACTAAATGCAAAAGATCTTGTCATACCCTGTGCCTGGACCCACTGCTTGCTGTTCAGGCTAATGAAGCATGTTAAACCATGGAGGTTCAATTGCACTCATAACTGCCAGTTTATTCTCTCCCCATAACTGATCTAAAATGGAGAGACCTTTCTGAATCTTGTTACATGCTTTTCAAGCTCAGGTTTGCTTCTCTCAGAGTAAGGAAGGAAAAAGATTTCCCCAAACAATGCCTCTGCCTTAGGTCAGAACAGCCAGTTCTTACGCAAACACTTAAATCCAACAATGTGCATTATCTTCAAATATTTTCTTTATAGCCTTACAGCACAGTATTATTTGTGTCTTCCAAGACCTTAAAGACAGCCAAGAAAAACTACCATAAATTCAGAAGCTGCTTCACCTGCACTGGGGACATTCACCCATTACATTTAATGTCCATTGGAACTGGGGTAGCTTCAATGGCTGAGCTTTAGGCATAGGACAGAGTATGTCTGAATGCACACAATAAGTTTTCAGGAGCCTCTGAAGTCAGTCAGTGCTCAGGCTGGTTTATTTTACACAGCTGGAAAGGGAAGGTCAAGTGAACAGGTTAAGAGCTTCTAAATGTTTCCACTCATGTGTCCTCTCCATGCTCTGATGGCAACTGGGCTGCAGAACCTATTGCTATGGCAAATGGCACAAATAGGAGAAGGATTAATTTCAACCACATACAGTTATCTAATGAACACAGACTCACCATTGGGTTTGGCACAAAATACTTTTTACTGAATCATTTACATACTGCATCTAACTGAAAGTAGCTTAGCAACAAGCAAACTTGTGTCAAAGAAAATACAACTTAAACTCTAAAAATATTTTCCTAGATGTTGGCAAACAATCCTCATTTGAGATCCATGTCTTTTCCTATATTAGACTGTAGTGAAAAGTGATCTTAAAACATTCAGTCAGAACATCACCAGATAGGAAAGCAATAATATTTAAAAAGGGGGTAAATAGAGAAATTGAACGGATATTGCATGGTGTTTGCCCATAATTGGTATACTTTGGTTTTAAGGTAGCACTTATTCACTTCAAGCAATTACTATTACTTTGTTCTGGTTGGTATTTTAAATATTTTTACTTCTCTGCCTGACGTAGCAACAATTATTTAATTATACACACATTTAATGAAATGCCTAGCCACTAACCAAAATATTTCTGGATTAAACTGTGTTCCCCCAAGACCCAGTGTACAACACTGGGAAAGCACAAAGGTCACTTGTTTAAGTTCAGGTTCTGATGAAACACTGTACAGCAAACACAGAGAGGTCTGAAATGCTCTGTTATCTCTGTATGAAAACCAAGAGTAACTGTCCTCATTTTATATCACAGGGTTTATGACTCAGTTCCTCTATTCTTTAGGCACTGTCCGGCCTGAAGTAACTGCAAGAAGCAGCAGACTCTTTGTTCAGTAAATTATACATTTACAAGCCACTTAAACTACACAGCTTTTCTAAGTCTTGGATATGAATTTTGATAAAAAGTTTTGAAGCAGCAAATACTAAGTTTTAAGTCTCATTTGCGGTTGTTGTATGTTGGGGGGGTTTTAATGCCTAAATGCAGAATTATGCAAAGAAACTGGGTAAGCAATCGATGGACTGGAAAAACTGTTCCCTTATCACACCATGCTTTTCAGCCACATCCTGACTGCATGTTGGGGCTAAACCTGCATGTGCAATCACCTCTGTATGCATTCAGTGCCACTGGAAGGACATGTACAAATAAAGGGAAGATGGAGCCTTCCAGTCAGCTGGGGGAACTGGGAAAAATGGGGGTTAAACACAGACTAGCAGTCCTGAAGAAGGCAGCAAAATTGGCTTCCACATGTTCAGAAATCTGAATAAGCCATACTGGCTGAAATGAGAAGGGTGTAATTCAAGACTCCTTATCAAATCTGCCAATATGCCCCTGTCTAACTGAAGATTTGAGCCAGAGTGTGCCAGTTGGATCTGGACAGAAATGCTGCAAGAACTGCATCACAAATGACCTGCACTTGGCTGCACAGCAGGAGCAGGGGTTGGCCAGCTGAAACAAAGCATCACTCCATGGGCAGAGGAGTATTGGAAATAAATGTGTAATCAGCTGTTTGGGCTGACATGTACATTACTGCATTTCAACTTAGAAAAGAACTCCTTCCAATCAGAAACACTTGTTTAGCCTTTACCTGATGAAAAGTTTTGTGAAACAAAGAAAAAATGTGTATGATGAACAATTTGATTATCCTTAAATATAATTCTGTGAATGCAATCATGTATGAACACTTTCTCTTTTGTTCACCCCACCTCAAAGGAACAACTGAAGAAATTCAGGTTTGACTCAACACGTGTATATTAACATGCCTAGGTCCTCGTGACATCATATTTCTCCTAAATCCCAGTCAAAGCTTACTTTTAATTTACTTAAAGTATCCCACAAATTCAGGTGAACAGAACAGCAACAAGTTACAAATCAATTCAGAGGCCTAATCTTGTAACCTTTGAAAGCAATATGAATACCCAGTGCCATGTGAGATGATTTACTCCTTGCTGTGACTTACAAAAATTTCACTGTTGTTTAGCAGACACCAAGGTTTCTTTTAGTCAGGAATGCTGTTTCCTTGGAAGAAACTTTATCTAAGTTCATAAGAAGTTTATTATGTGTTTTTGCCTTCTTCTCTACTGTTTTTCAAGTGAGGGAAAAAATTTGCTACCTCCTTACGCTTGCATTTTAAAGGGATTAATATTTACATGGAAAACACTACATATACTGTAAGTTGTATACTACTCATAACTATAAATCTATATGAAGAGTGTTTCTATCAGAGCAAATCATTTTGGTCAGGTGAATTAACAAGTGGATTGTAACTCAGTTTCACAACAAGTAGAAACATCTGCATCATCCTTTTCCATCCCCAGATATAAACTGTTTGCCACAGACAGGTTTTGCCTGGGGCATGGGGAGGGACCAAAAAGCTCACGGCAAAACCATGCAGGACATGGAACAGGTATTGCTGCAGCAGCCCAGCTGATTCCTCGCTAATAGCAGCCTGTGTTGGCAAGCGCTCTAGAGGATGCTGAAGGAATCACCACACCACCTTAGACACAGTATTAGGTTTTGCTAATATGAATATTAGCAAATATTTAATATGAAATCTCTGCTTATATTTATAAAGCAGTGGGAAAAGTTACTATAAAAACATCTTTGTAACGATAATTAAAATACATACAGTATTATCCACAATAGCTGAAGTCTAGTGACTTTGGTAGATTCTGATTTTTCATTTTCAGGTGAATGAGTGAGGCAGAGCATCTTCCCTATTACGCCAGTTTAAGTTACCCACACTCAAGTTTAGTCTCACAGCTCCAGGTCAACATTCAGGCTGTATGTAATAGTCAGAAGCAGCACCAAACAGTGAATTATTTACCTTTGTCATTGACAGCAAACACATTTCAACCCAAATCTCTCAAACTACCTTCAGCATTGTTTAAAGGCCACTGGCATCAGGTATTGATGTTTTATTTGCACAGAATTCGGGACAGAGCCAATATCGGATTTACACTTCAAGCTCATATTGAAGGGCTGAACAGCTCTGAGACTGCAGATAAACTGAACAACATTTTACAGGGCTATTATGTACTTTTTGCACTATGCAAGTACTCAAAACCACTAGTTTTGAGCTAGGCTGCCCTGTCGTATTTGTTGTCCCAACATCACTACAATCCAAGAAACAACTAACTAGATAAAAACCTGAGGGAATACTACAGACTACTGCTGCTCAGTGTGGTAGACTGTAATCAAAAATCAAAAGCAGCCTAAACATTTCAATGGGCAAAGCAGAGATGAAAACTGAAGTAAGAGGAGATTAAAAAATGTGTGGAAGAAAACATGCCAGAAACCAACATTTGACAAATGAGAGAAAGAGATGGGAGCTGACAAGCTGTGATGGTACTTGACCTGCCAGTAACAGGCCAGCTAAGTGAAAAGGCTTTTGAAACACTGCAGTTTGAGATGCACCAAAAGTGGGAACTCCTGCAATGCTCTAAGCATGGCAATGGAGAGCGAGTTCTGAAGCATAGAAGGGAAGAACTGAGGTTTCACAACATCTAAGCATCTAAACAAATACCCTGTGACAACAATAGAACATTAGTTGGTTTGCCCCCAGTGCTCCTCTCTCTGTGGAAAAAGGTAACAACATAGAGCTGGCTGTTCTTGGGGTTTACAGGATGGCTAGAAGGCTTCAGTCTTCTAACAGCCCTTGGGAACAAAGACTGTTCTTTTCAGTGACATAAACGTAATACAAAGTCATTCACCACGTGTTGTTACCTCCTCCTTTAGTTACTATTTTATTTACACATTTGTGAGATTTACCATGTTTAAAAGAGAACAGGACTCTGAACACTACATATTCATATTTGCAATGGTTAGACGTTTGCTAAGGAAACAGGAGCTAATAATAATAGTAATTAGGAAAATTATACCATCTGAGAGGAACTAGTTACTCAGTTTACTGTGGAGGAGGAAGAAAACGTAGAAAGGATAAAGATGAGAACAACACATATACACCACAGCACACATTGATCTTCCCCCAAAAAAACCAAGCAGACAACCCACAAACAAAGAAAGCAAAGCAGCCTTGCATAAAATACCACTAGAGAAAGAACAAAAAGAAAAGTAAAATGCAAATATAATGTCAGTTGTGAGGTGAGGAGACACAAAACACGAGTCCCAAGATAACATGATGGTAACTGCAGATTGGACAAATCCTTTCTTTCGGACATCTCTTGGATCTTAGTTTCTTACGGCACACCCTGCTTTTACTCTATTTCTCCATCTCCACTCCTACTAACAAAAACATCAAGTGTTGTAAGATAAACAACCATATAGTTGACATGAAATGCTAAAAGGCAGCAGGATCAGCACTGCCTCGATTGTATTCAATGGTGTGGCCAAGATCTCTACTGCCATTTCCATTTGTTACAGGAACAATTACTATAAACAAATTAACAGCGAGCTGGAGTTCTGTGTTCATCCCAGAAATTAGGAATTGGTTTATTCAAACCCTTCTGCCATCTATAAAAGCAGACCTATTGTAAAGGTGTATATATGGGAAGCACTTAAAGATCCACTTGCTCTTCCTAACCCCAAATGAACTAACCCTCACCCATAACAAGCCACGTCTGCAAAGCCTTTGTGGAGAGACCTTCTCATTTATTGTTGGAAAATACCATCACTTTTATCTTTCCTATGTTAGCTCAGAGAATCTTAGACGTGGCTTTTGGTAGATCGACCTGGCATGTGCCACCCACGTAACCTATTAACACTGTGCCATTTTAAAGCAGATAAAATATTAAAAGTCAGGTATTTTTCTCTGTAACATTGCATTCTGGAATGCTGGAAACATACACATGGAAAAGTGACTGTACATGAGGCAAAAATGGACAATGCTACTTTGTCCTCCCCAATTAAAATCAAAACCACTTAAAAAGCGACAGCTACAACAAACACCTTTAAGACTCTTCTTTCCATCTTAACGCAAGGTGCTTGTCAGAAAAACAGGGAAAAAAAGAGTTAGGGGAAAAAGTTAGAAAAGTTAAAATGAAACTTTTATTATTCTCTAAATTTAGGGGGTTATACTTAGGGTTTTATTTAAATAGGGCACGTACCACCTAAGGATCCAACCCTGCGAGCTCTTAGGCAAGCTCGCACCCGGTGGCCGCGGGGAGCACCGAGACCCGCACCCTCCAGCCGAGCCTCCTCAAGCGGAGCCGCCCCTGGCGCAGCCCCCGCTCCGGGACAGGAGGGTCCCCTCCTTCCCCCGGGCTGCGGGACCGGACGGGGCGACCCCGACACTTCCCACGCCGCGGCACCGGCCCTGCCCCGACCTGCTGCACCCGGTGACGCCGTGGGACNTCCCAGCGCTGCCCCCGACGGCCCGTCGAGAGCGGGGCGGCAGCAGGCGCAGAAGCAGCAGGTGCCCGCCCTCCGCTCCCCGTCTCTCTTTCTCTTCCTGTCCCTCTCACCTCGGCCGCCCTGCCACGCCGCGAACCACAGCAGGGGGAAGGCGGCTCCGAGGCACAGCGCCGGCAGGAGCTGCCGGTGCCGCAGCCGCATCTCCCGGCGGGAGCTGCCCCGCACACCCCCGGCCCCGCCGCCTCCGCACCGGGCAACGCGGGACGGGCGGGTCCGCCCTACCCTGCCCTGTCCTGTCCTACCCTACCCTGTTCTGTCCTGCCCTGCCCGCCCCCTGTGCCGGGGGCCCGGGCACGCCCTGCCCCGCTGACCCGAAGGGGGGACTGCCGTGCCCCTCCCCGCTTCACAGGGCGGGTGCCCCCACTCCATCCCGCGTCCCCACCGACGGGCTTTCCCGCGGGAGGCACCAGCCAATTCCCGCTGCAAACCCCTCCGCTGGGATCAGCCCTCCCTGATGCTCGGACCCATAGTGGAAAACCTTTTGGCTGCGGCTGTTTTTTCACGGCAGAAACGCCTCGGACCAGCGCTTTGGCAGGTGCTGTTTAGCGCCAAGTCACAGCATCGTAGTGGTTAATCAGTATTTTGCTCATTTAAAGCCAATGGGCCATTTGTTTGCATATTGCTTATAAGATTGTATCAGGAAGCCAAGCCGTAGTGTAGAATTTATACATGCACTTCGCAGTCTCAGAATCAGGTAAACAAACAAAGCTTTTCAGTTCACCTTTACAGAAAAAGTAGGGCAAGCAGCTGCAAAATACAGCCTGGTGATAGTCTAATGAACACTGGTAAAGGTATTTTACTTCAGCCATCATACCTTGCTTCCTACATGTGCCTTTCCATTATGGCAGGCACATCTGTTTTCCTTTTTAGATCTTCAGCAATCCATAAGCAAAGAAAAAATTAGTCACTATTTAGAATACACCCTCTATAATACAGTTTATAAAGGGAAGGCACAGCTTATTTACCAAGATTCCTGGAACCTCTTACAGTAACACAGTTCTAATAGAACCACCTATGTTTTATGAGAAAAAAAAGTTCCTCTTTCTTATATGTGATTAGCAGGTGGCTCTTTCTTTGATATTCTCTCCCTGCTCACAAGTCTACCCTCCAGTGAACACCTCTGATGAAAAAAATAAAATTTCCCATTCTGTGATGCAAACATCTAAAGGACAACTTCAAAAATCAGACTAGACTTGGCAAGCTGACAAAAGCAGTAAGCTGTTTGCTATCTAATCTATTACTTACTTCCTTAATGTATTATTAACATATATTATTCCTCACCTTATTTACCCAAAGAATATAGTTTTTATCTAATTTGGTTTTGAAAAATAGGCATATATGACTAATACAGTATCTCTTCCCTCATTTTTCTCTATTTGCTCCCTTAACAATTTCATCTCATTTTATACCATACCCCCCAAAAATTTGAAACAATGTTGTGTAAAGCAATTCCAAACCCTCCAACACTGGTGTCCTGACAGGCATGCCAGAGTCCTAATATCAATGCTGCCCTTAATGTGCCACTCTTTATACTACCAAAAGTATCACTATGTTGCTTTGGAAAACATAATCTTAGACCCCACAAACTGTATAGTGCTGCTCTGGCAAGGTTAGTGTGACCTTCCTGTGTTTGAATTATGATATGGATGGGTTTACTTCTCTGTTTACTAATTACTTTGAATTATAAATGTTATTGTTCATTAATAATGCAGGAGACTGCTAGTAGCCTGAATCAGTATACAAATGGTGAACTAAAAATCTGAATATTGCTCCATAAATCACCATGAAGCCTTGAGTTAGTCCTCACTATTCCTGGCCTGTGCTCATTTGTTCTAAACTTCCTTCTACCTTCTGTTTCTGGCTGAATCTTTTAAATTTTTACTGAGGAATCTTCTTTCAGCTACACTTTGAATATGCATTTGTAACTGTTCACATTAACTAATGCAATTTCAACTCAAATCTCTTCTCCTGTTGCCTCCCCATCATCATTTCCCTCTCCCAGTTAACAAACTAAAAGCTCAAGGCACTAATTTTGATGGAGGATCAATGTAGATTCTGATACATTTGCAGTAAAATAGAGGTTTAGAACTAAGAGGAACAAATAAACATTAAATATGTCAGAAGTAATGAATAAAATGCCTTTTAATTGACTCGTTGGTGTCAAAATGAACAGGTAAATAATGTAGTGGAGCAGGAGAGCTGCTGAAGATAACAGAAATCTAAACCACACTTAATTTTAGCTTGTTTTCAAGCCACTAAGAAAAAATAGTCAAAACCACATTTCCAGAAACTAATAAACATACACACTGTACAAGGAATGTCTGTGGAGACTGCCAGTGACTGCATTAGATGTAATTTATTAAGGCTGACTCCAGAACAGACCCTGTTACTCAGCCATGCTGAGTTGTGGTGATCATTTACTTAATGCTGACTTCATAGACTAGCTCATTAACTTACAATGAGATAGTGGTGCATTAAGTGTTCCTCAAAAAAAAATAACCCAAAAACCTAATGACTGAAACTGTCATGAGCTTGCACTGGATGTGGACCTGCTTGCAAACAGGCTCCCTTATTTGCTTCATGTCTCTCCTGGTGCTCTCTCCATTTGTTATTTCACATGCTCAAGAACTATTTACAACTGGAATAAGATGTGCTGGGGTTTGGGGGGAGTGTTAAATGTTTCAGAGCAATTTTAGCTCCCATCAGCAGACTGTCTATATTTTTGGCAGACTGATCATCTTTAAAAATACTCCTAGAAGAACACGTTGCTGAGTAACCTCTAATACTTAACACTAAGCAAGTGCTTCAGTGGACTAGTTCCATTGAGGTGCTTTACCTGCAAGAGGGAGTTTCCAGGCTTGTCCTTATACTTTGTAATTGAATGTCTTTCCTTGCTCAGGTGATTGGTTCACATTTTCTATACTGTTTTCACAGATCTGCGTGTGAGCAAAGGTAGAGATACGAGGCATTAAAATCAATATTTGACAACCAAGTAATGGGTTATTTTGAATGTGGGCTGCAGCTGTCCTTCATTTACAAGGGTACATGAACAAAGAATAACTACCAGTAATAATACGTAATAGTCACTGCTGTGGAAAGTTTTATGACTGCATAAAGATCCAACTGATAGTGCCAGTTTAAGTCTCTTTTCATTTGCCCTGCTGTCCCATAAGAAATGTGATTTTAAAAGGTAAACAGTAGGTCACGATTTTTACTTCAACCAAAGACTCTTTGAAGGTAATACTGGAAGGCAACTACTGAACACAAAAAGAGGAAGCTAGAATTTATTTTTTTAAGCTACTGCATTGTATTTTTGACTGTCTTAATATAATCTATTAATTGACTGAACATAATGATACCGAAGCATCTTGCATGATTCAAGTACTACTATTTGTGTAAAATCGGGTTTGATGTTTTGAAAGTTATAAAATGTTGTGAAAAAATGTCAAAAAAGCATGCTTTAGTATTTTAAACAAATTTAATTGGTTACAAATTTTACTTTAAAATACAGATTTAAAGCTAAGAAAGCATCATATGAGCAAAAGAATCAGGATAAGCTAGACTAAAATCTGCATCTTTTAGACTTTATTTCAGAAGTGCTTAATTTAAAGCAAGACCTTAAAAATTGTCAAGCTTACCTCAACAAATCTAATTATATCACAGAGAAGTATGGTGCAATGTATTGTCAACACCACATACTTTACACATCAGTCCTGGAGACTGGAAACAAAGAGAACTGACTGAGAAAACAATAATCCTGTACTGTGTGTATATATTGTTACAGTAAATCAAAATAGGAAGCAGAACAAATTCCAAAATCTGTAATAGAAGTTATTTTGGTTCTTAGCAATCCACACAAAAATGGTATTTCTGTTTAAGTACAAATATAATGAAAAAAGACTCATATTGATAAGAAGCTATTTAATCCATTAAAAGATGCAATGGAAAGTGAAACCCTTGAAGCAGCAGAATGGTTTTATTTTGGTATACATCAGCACAAGTGTCATCAGCCAGAAATTTCCCTGTGTTGTTCATGCAGGCCCACTCTTTAAGGATGCACCTGCTGGCCTTTCTAAAATTCCAGTAGCTCGTGCTTCTAATGAACTATCTCCTCACAATCCATGTGTGGGTGTAAGGACTGACAGGAAGGACCAGACCACTCTTACATTTCTTCACGTTATTACAATTCTTCTGTCCTCCCAACATCTGTAGCCTACCCAGGTCCTGCAACACAGACAGATTTCGTTTTTTCAGGTTTTTTTTTCCCCCAAGATATTTTTTCTGGGTTTTGGCTATATTGGACCAATTTCTATGCAGGTAATGTGATAGAACCATCACGTCATCCTGTCATCAAGTAAGAATATTTTCAGCAGAGATAAATACTTTCAAGCTTAATTTCATCCAATGCTCCAACACTTTGAAAGTCATACTGTTCACACAAGAAGTTACATTGCCTCTTAACACGCAACATGCACCACCTCTCCTCATGGTTTTCAAGGAAAGAAATAAGATCTGCAGACAACTGAAGTTCACACATCAGTGATTCCCCCACATGAAACTCTGCATCCCTACAAGTGTAAAAATCCGAGAGGATGCCAAACACGTTGGTTCACCCTCTGAAATCCTCTGTGGGACACAGGCCACCAGACCTGCTCTGTGGCTTTTGATTTGGTGTAAAAGGTAGTTCAATTTCCACCCATCGGAAAATATATCAGAATGTGGTCAAGCCAGTCTGTCAGCTCCCTTTCAACAGGCCAGATTTTGCATACAATTCTGCTGTGTTCAACCCATGTTTACTGAAATAATCATTAATACAATGGAAGTAGTGACCGGAACTAAGTGGAACACTTAAGCTCAGCCTCCACTCAGCAAAGGCAAGGCAGGACCCTTGGCAATGCACCTCCTCTTAAAACCATCCAGCCCAAGCATTGCAAAATGTGAAATGTGTAAAAATTTTCTTAAGAAAGGATGTTTGTTGATGATCTTTGCACACTTCCAAGCCTAACCACTAAGAAGGGGGATTTAATCCGTGAAACAGCAGCTAACAAGATCTGAGTGATTTCTAGGTGTTCTAGTTGTTGGCAGAATTACCTTGTTAAGGTTTAGGGCTGGACACGCTTCAAGGATCTCAGACCTGGGGGAGGTTAGGAAAGCTTGGGAAGAAGGTAAGAAGGGTGTACTGGTGGACACAAATAATGGAGAATTTATGGGCCACAAGGACATTCGGCAGAACTTCCAAGACAAGGAAGAAACTTAATAAACCCAACTCCGCAGCTGTGCTGAATCAGCTCTGACTGTGTAAAGGGTAATTCCGGCAGGGGGAGATGGGAACCACCGACCCATGAGAGGAGACACACCAAGTTTGAGGACTAATTACCGTGAGGAGCAAGTCATTAACCAGCACAAGACAGAATATTAATTACTAGGAAAACTATGTAACTCGTAGCCAGCGACCCCTGACTCCTCTGTCCACCAGGACATACAAATAGCGGAGAGTTTCGACAGCTGGATAGACGAGTGGGATTCCACGGAGCGCTGAAGTTGCATGAACAATCCATGCTGCCCTGGAGCCCGCATTTATCCAATTATTGGCTTGTTTGGGCACACAAGAGGGGCAGCACGGGGATGGGCAGGGAGCCCTGGGATGGACAGATCTGGGACAAGGGAGCCCCGGGATGAGCAGAACCAAAGCAGGGATCACCAGGATGGGCAGGGCAGGGATCACAGGTGTAATAAGTATGTATATGATTCGTGCCAGTATGGAAACAGATGGTTTATTGCACCCTTATAAAACAATAAAACCAACTGTTGTAAGGTCATCAGTTTCCCTGAACCTTTTATCAAGGGATACCTGAATGATGGTGGGAAGTTATCAAGATACTAAATTGTAAGGTAGTAATTAACCAGTTGTAAAAATAATAACTGTAGCCACATAAAGAGAAGTATGTAAAAATTCACGTGTATACCATGTAATGAATATGTATCAAAGTAGCTAGATAAAAGCCAAACACACATTGTACCTGACACACGAGTTGGTGGAGCGAAGACTCCCCCCTCGTGTCCAGGCCTGCATTGCTCTTACCATATAATAAACCTT